>CM053030.1:1517060-1549560 GCA_028564925.1 Lithobates sylvaticus
GGGATTCCTATCATAGAGAAGATCTGTAGAGAAGGTGGTGGGGGGGACATTTCCTATCCCTGGGGTCCTATCATTAGAGAAGATGTGGGGGGGGGCATTCCTGATCTCCTGAGTGGTCCTTATTATGAAGAGATGTGGGGGGGGGGGGTGTATCTATGAAGATGGGGGGGGGACATTCCTATCCCTGGGGTCTATCTCGATTAGAGAGATGTGGGGGGGGGGGGGGACATTCCTTATCCTAGTGGATGTGGGGGGGGGGGGAAGTCCTATCATAGAGTAGAAGATTTGTGGGGGGACATTTCCTATCCCCTGGGGGACATAGAGAGATGTTGGTGTGGGGGGCGGACATTCCTATCCCTGGGGTCCGTCATCATAGATGGGGTGGGGGGAAGATGTGTGGGGGGGGGGCCAATTCCTAATCCCTGGGGTCCTATCATAGAGAAGACTGGTGTGGGGGGGGGGGACATTTCTATCCCTGGGGTCCTATCATAGAGAGATGTGGGGGGGGGGGGGACCATTCCATCACTGGGGTCCTATCATAGAGAAGATGTGGGGGGGGGGGGGGGACATTCCTATCCCTGGGCGGTCCTATCATAGTAGAAGATTGTGGGGGGGACATTTCCTGTGGTGGTCTTATCAATAGAGAAGATGTGGGGGGGGGGGGATTTCCTATCCTCGGGGTCTTTATCATAGAGAAGATGTGGGGGGGGGGGGACATTCCTATCCCTGGGGTTCTATCATAGAGAAGATGTGGGGGGGGGGGACATTCCTATCCCTGGGGTCCTATCATAGAGAAGATGTGGGGGGGGACATTCCTATCCCTGGGGTCCTATCATAGAGAAGATGTGGGGGGGGGACATTCCTATCCCTGGGGTCCTATCATAGAGAAGATGTGGGGGGGGGGACATTCCTATCCCTGGAGGTCCTATCATAGAGACGATGTGGGGGGGGGGGGGACATTCCTATCCCTGAGGTCCTATCATAGAGAAGATGTGGGGGGGGGGGGGGGCATTCCTATCCCTGGGGTCCTATCATAGAGAAGATGTGGGGGGGGGGGGTCTTATCATAGAGAAGATGTGGGGGTGGGGGGACATTCCTATCTCTGGGGTCCTATCATAGAGAAGATGTGGGGGGGGGGGACATTCCTATCCCTGGAGTCCCTATCATAGAGAAGATGTGGGGGGGGGGGGACATTCCTATCCTGGGGTCCTATCATAGTGAAGATGTGCAGGGGGGGGGGGACATTCCTATCCTGGGGTCCTATCATAGAGAAGATGTGGGGGGGGGGACATTCCTATCCCTGGCAAGTCCTATCATAGAGAAGATGTGTGGGGGGGGGACATTCCTATCCCTGGGGTTCTATCATAGTAGAAGATGGATGTGGGGGGGGGGACATATTCCTAATCCCTGGGGTCCTATCGATAGAGAAGATGGGTGGGGGGGGGGGACTATTCGCTAATCCTTCTTGGGGTCCTATCATAGAGAAGATGTGGGGGGGGGGCATTCCTATCCCTGGGGTCTATCATAGAGAAGATGTGGGGGGGGGGACATTCCTAGCCATGGGGTCCTATATAGAGAGATGTGGGGGGGGGGGACATCCTGGGTTTCATATCATAGAGAAGAGGGTGTGGGGGGGGGACATTCCTATCCCTGGGGTCTGTTCATAGAGAAGATTGTGGAGGCGGTGGGGGGGTATCATAGAGAAGATGTGGGGGGGGGGTGGACATTCCTATCCCTGGGGTCCTATCATAGAGAAGATGTGGGGGGGGGGGACATTCCTATCCCTGGGGTCCTATCATAGAGAAGATGTGGGGGGGGGGGACTATGTCCTTATCCCTGGGGTCCTATCATAGAGAAGATGTGGGGGGGGGGACATTCCTATCCCTGGGGTTCCTATCATAGAGAAGATGTGGGGGGGGGACATTCCTATCCCTGGGGTCCTATCATAGAGAAGATGTGGGGGGGGGGAATTTCCGTATTTCCCCTGGTGTCCTATCATAGAGAAGATGTGGGGGGGGGGGGACATTCCTATCCCTGGGGTTCCTATCATAGAGAAGATGTGGGGGGGGGGGGGACATTCCTATCCCTGGGGTCCTATCATAGAGAAGATGTGGGGGTGGGGGGACATTCCTATCCCTGGGGTCCTATCAATAGAGAAGATGTGGGGGGGGGTGACGCGATTCTATCCTGGGGTCCTATCATAGAGTGAGTGTGTGGGGGGGGACATTTCGATCCCCTCTGGGTCCCTTTTCTCCTATTTTCCTCCTTTTTCATCCCTACTTCCTATCCATATCCTTTCCTTTATCTATCATAGAGAAGATGTGGGGGGGGACATTACTATCCCTGGGGGTCCTTATCATAGAGAAGATGTGGGGGTGGGGGGGGGGACTCCTATCCCTGGGTGTCTATCATTAGAGAAGATGGTTGGGGGGGGGGGGGACATTCCGGTCATCCTGGGCCTATCATAGTGAAGATGTGTGGGGGGGGGACATTTCCTATCCCTGGGGTCCTATCATAGAGAAGATGTGGGTGGGGGGGACATTCCTTTCCGGGGGTCCTATCATAGAGAAGATGTGGGCGGAGTGGGGGGGGACATTCTATCCCTTGGTGGTCCTATCATAGAGAAGATGTGTGGGGGGGGGACATTCCTATACCCCCTGGGGTCCTCTATCATAGAGAAGATGTGGGGGGGGGCTGGACATCCTATCATAGAGAAGATTGTGGGGGGGGCGGTGACATTCCTATCCTGGGGGTCCTATCATAGAGAAGCATGTGGGGGGTGGGGGGGGGGGGGGGGGGGGGGGGGGGCAGATTCCTATCCCTGGGGTCTTATCCATTAGAGAAGATGTGGGGGGGGGGGGGGGACATTCTCCTATCCCTGGGGTCCGTATCATAGAGAAGATGTGGGGGGGGGGGCTTTCCTATCCTGGGGTCATATCATAGAGATAGATGTGGGGGGGGGGGGGACATTCCTCTCCCTGGGGGTCTTATCATAGAGAAGATGTGGGGGGGGGGACGTGTTTACCTATCCTGGGGTCTATCATAGAGAAGATGTGGGGGGGGGGGGGACATTCCTATCCCTGGGGTCCTATCATAGAGAAGATGTGGGGGGGGGGGACATTCTATCCTGGGGTCCTATCAGTAGAGAAGATGTGGGGGGGGGGGTTCTATCATAGGGACATTCCTATCCTGGGGTCCTATCATAGAGAAGATATGTGGGGGGGGGGACATTCCTATCCCTGAGTGTCTATCATAGAGAAGATGTGTGGGGGGGGGGGACATTCCTATCCCTGGGGTCCTATTCATAGAGAAGTGTGGGGGGGGGGGGACATTCCTATCCCTGGGGGTCCTATGCATAGAGAAGATGTGTGGGGGGGGTGACATTCCTATCTGGGGTCCTATCATAGAGGAAGATGTGGGGGGGGGACATTCTATCCCTGGGGTCCTATCATGTAGAGAAGATGTGGGGGGGGGGGACATTCCTTTCCCTGGGGTCCTTCATAGAGAAGATGTGGGGGGGGGGGGACATTTCCTATCCCTGGGGTCCTATCATAGAGAAGATGTGGGGGGGGGGGGGGGGCATTCCTATCCTGGGGTCCTATCATAGAGAAGATGTGTGGGGGGGGGACATTCCTTTCCTTGGGGTCTATCATAGAGATTGAGGATGTGGGGGGGGGGGTCCTATCCCTGGTGTCCTATCATAGAGAAGATGTGGGGGGGGGGACATTCCTATCCCTGGGGTCCTATCATAGAGAAGATGTGGGGGGGGGGGACATTCCTATCCCTGGTGTCCTATCATAGAGAAGAAGTGGGGGGGGGGACATTCCTATCATAGAGAAGATGTGTGGGGGGGGGGACATTCCTATCCCTGGGGTCCTTTCATAGAGAAGATGTGGGGGGGGCGGGGTGGGCGAGGTGGGGGGGGGGGCATTCCTATCCCTGGGGTCCTATCATAGAGAAGATGTGGGGGGGGGGACATTCCAATCCCTGGGGGTCCTATCATAGAGAAGATGTGGGGGGGGGGGACATTCCTATCCCTGGGGTCCAATCATAGAGAAGATGTGGGGGGGGGGGGACATTCCTATCACTGGGGTCTATCATAGAGAAGATGTGGGGGGGGGGGACATTCCTATCCCTGGGGTCTATCATAGAGAAGATGTGGGGGGGGGGGACATTCCTTATCCCTGGGGTCGCCTATCATAGAGAAGGCATGTGGGTGGGGGGGGGACATTACTATCATAGAGAAGATGTGGGGGGGGACATTGGGGGTAGAGAAGAGGTGGGGGGGGGACATTCCTATCCCTGTGGGTCCTATCATAGAGAAGATGTGGGGGGGGGGGACATTCTATCCTCTGGGGGTCATAGAGGAAGATGTGGGGGGGGGGGGACATTCCTATCCCTGGGGTCCTATCATAGAGAAGATGTGGGTGGTGGGGGGGGGGACATTCCTATCATAGAGAAGATTTCATATCCTGGGGGTCCTATAATAGAGGAAGATGTGGGGGGGGGGGACATTCCTATCCCTGGGGTCCTATCATAGAGAAGATGTGGGGGGGGGGGACTTGCCTACATGGGGTCCTATCATAGAGAAGATGTGTGGGGGGGGGGGAATTCCTATCCCTGGGGTCCTATCATAGAGAAGATGTGGGGGGGGGGGACATTCCTATCTATCCCTGGGGTCCTATCATAGAGAAGCTGTGGGGGGGGGGGAACATTCCTATCCCTGGGGTCCTAACATAGAGAAGATGTGGGGGGGGGGGGACATTCCTATCCCTGGGGTCCAATCATAGAGAAAGATGTGGGGGGGGGGGACATCCTTATCATAGAGAAGATGTGGGGGGGGGGGGGACATTCCTATCCCTGGGGTCCTATCATAGAGAAGATGTGGGGGGGGGGACATTCCTATCCCTGGGGTCCTATCATAGAGAAGATGTGGGGGGGGGGGGGACATTCCTATCCCTGGTGTCCTATCATAGAGAAGATGTGGGGGGGGGGCCCAGGGTCCTATCCTGGGGTCCTATCATAGAGAAGATGTGGGGGGGGGGGTTCTATTATCATAGAGAAGATGTGGGGGGTGGGGGGGGGGGGACATTCCTATCCCTGGGGTCCTATCATAGAGAAGATGTGGGGGGGGGGGGGGACATTCCTATCCTGGGGTCTATCATAGAGAAGATGTGGGGGGGGGGGACAATTCCTATCCCTGGGTGGGGTCCTCATAGAGAAGATCTGGTACCCTCCTTCCCTGGCCCCCGACCCTTCCCGATACTGGCGGGGGCACTGCATTAACCCTCTAATCCCTGGGGGTCTATATCCCAGTGAAGATGTGGGGTCCTGTGGGGACATTCTATCCCTGGTGGTCCTATCTAGAGAGATGTTGGGGGGGGGTGACATTCCTATCCTGGTGGTCCTTCATCAGAGGAAGTTGTGGGGGGGTGGACATTCCTATCCCTGGGCGATCTATCATAGAGAAGTTCTGGGGGGGGGACATGTCCCTATCATATCTAGAGAAGGATGTGGGGGGGGGGACCATTCCCTTCCTGGGGTTTCTATCTATAGAGAAGATGTGGGGGGGGGGGGGTCTTTCATAGAGAAGATGTGGGGGGGGGGACATTCCCTGAAAAAGAATGTGGGGAGGACTCTGGGGTCCTATCATAGAGAAGATGTGGGGGGGGGACATTCCTATCCCTGGGTCCTATCATAGAGAAGATGATGGGGGGGGGGGGGACATTCCTATCATAGAGAAGATGTGGGGGGGGGGACATTCCTATCCCTGGGGTCCTATCATAGAGAAGATGTAGGGGGGGGGGGGGGGACATTCCTATCCCTGGGTTCCTATCATAGAGAAGAAGTGGTGGGGGGGGGGGGGCGGCATTTCCTATCATAGAGAAGATGTGGGGGGGGGGGGACATTCTATCCCTGGGGTCCTATCATAGAGAAGATGTGGGGGGGGGGCATTCCTATCCCTGGGGTCCTATCATAGAGAAGATGTGGGGGGGGGGGGGGACATTCCTATCCCTGGGGTCCTATCATAGAGAAGATGTGGGGGGGGGACATTCCTATCCCTGGGGTCCTATCATAGAGAAGATGTGGGGGGGGGGGACATTCCTATCCTGGGGTCCTATCATAGAGAAGATGTGGGGGGGGGACATTCCTATCCCTGGGGTCCTATCATAGAGAAGATGTGGGGGGGGGGGGACATTCCTATCATAGAGAAGATGTGGGGGGGGACATTCCTATCCCTGGGGTCATATCATAGAGAAGATGTGGGGGGGGGGGGACATTACTATCCCTGGGGTCCTATCATAGAGAAGATGTGGGGGGGGGGGGGGACATTCCTATCCCTGAGGTCCTATCATAGAGAAGATGTGGGGGGGGGGACATTCCTATCCCTGGGGTCCTATCATAGAGAAGATGTGGGGGGGGGGGGGCATTCCTATCCCTGGGGTCCTATCATAGAGAAGATGTGGGGGGGGGGGGACATTCCTATCATAGAGAAGATGTGGGGGGGGGAGGGCATTCCTATCCTGGGGTCCTATCATAGAGAAGATGTGGGGGGGGGGACATTCCTATCCCTGGGGTCCTATCATAGAGAAGATGTGGGGGGGGGGACATTCCTATCCCCTGGGGTCCTATCATAGTGAAGATGTGGGGGGGGGGGGACATTCCTATCATAGAGAAGATGTGGGGGGGGAGGGCATTCCTATCCCTGGGGTCCTATCATAGAGAAGATGTGGGGGGGGGGGGACATTCCTATCCCTGGGGTCCTATCATAGAGAAGATGTGGGGGGGGGGGGCATTCCTATCCCTGGGGTCCTATCATAGAGAAGATGTGGGGGGGGGGACATTCCTATCCCTGGGGTCCTATCATAGAGAAGATGTGGGGGGGGGGGACATTCCTATCCCTGGGGTCCTATCATAGAGAAGATGTGGGGGGGGGGGGGACATTCCTATCCCTGGGGTCTATCATAGAGAGAGATGTGGGGGGGGGACATTCCTACCCATGTGGGGGTGGGGGGGGGGACATTCCTATCCCTGGGGTCCTATCATAGAGAAGATGTGGGGGGGGGTCATTCCTATCCCTGGGGTCCTATCATAGAGAAGATGTGGGGGGGGGACATTCCTATCCCTGGGGTCCTATCATAGAGAAGATGTGGGGGGGGGACATTCCTATCCCTGGGGTCCTATCATAGAGAAGATGTGGGGTGGGGGGGGACATTCCTATCCCTGGGGTCCTATAATAGAGGAGATGTGGGGGGGGGGGGGACATTCCTATCCCTGGGGTCCTATCATAGAGAAGATGTGGGGGGGGGGGGGGACATTCCTATCCCTGGGGTCCTATCATAGAGAAGATGTGGGCGGGGTGTCATGGTTATCCTCGGTTTTCCCCTCCCCCTCTATACCGTGGCTCCTCCCCTCTCTTACCTCCATGACCGGAGACGTCTCTCCTGTGGGCGGGTTTTCCCTCTTCCGCAATCTGACAGAAAGGAGGATTCTGGGAGAAGGTGGGAGGCGCCAAGCAGTTGCCCGCCCACTGTCCTGCCCAACACGTGCCGCTCTGTTACATATATTCAGTGATTGTACACGCCCCCTCTCATTCTATTGCCGCGGACACGCCCCTATCGGCTATAGAGATACGCCCCACGCCTTCATTCTGTATACATTGTCGGGGGGCGGGGCTATGTGGGAATTTCTAACCTGATTGGTTCATGAGAAACAACCTTTCCCTCCTGACATCACATCTTCCCACCCCCTCTTATAGATCAAAGAAGCTGGAAATTGTTTATCCCCATCCCCCACCATGACCATCCCCCACCATGACCATCCCCCATCATGACCATCCCCCACCATCACCATCCCCCATCATGACCATCCCCCACCATCACCATCCCCCCACCATGACCATCCCCCACCATGACCATCCCCCACCATGACCATCCCCCCACCATCACCATCCCCCCACCATGACCATCCCCCCACCATCCCCATCCCCCATCCCCCCACCATCACTATCCCCCCACCATGACCATCTCCCACCATGACCATCCCCACCATGACCATCTCCCCACCATGACCATCTCCCCCCCCACCCCCATGACCATCCCCCCACCATGACCATCTCCCACCATGACCATCTCCCCCACCATGACCATCCCCCCACCATGACCATCTCCCACCATGACCATCTCCACCCCCCCCCACCATGACCATCCCCACCATGACCATCTCCACCATGACCATCCCCCACCATGACCATCTCCACCATGACCATCTCCCACCATGACCATCCCCCACCATGACCATCCCCCCACCATGACCATCTCCCACCATGACCATCTCCCCACCATGACCATCCCCCACCATGACCATCTCCACCATGACCATCCCCCCACCATGACCATCTCCCACCATGACCATCCCCCCACCATGACCATCCCCCACCATGACCATCTCCCACCATGACCATCCCCACCATGACCATCTCCACCATGACCATCCCCCACCATGACCATCTCCACCATGACCATCCCCCACCATGACCATCCCCCACCATGACCATCCCCCCACCATGACCATCTCCCACCATGACCATCTCCACCATGACCATCTCCACCATGACCATCTCCCACCATGACCATCTCCACCATGACCATCTCCACCATGACCATCCCCCACCCATGACCCATCTCCACCATGACCTTCCCCCACCATGACCATCTCCCACCATGACCATCCCCCCACCATGACCATCCCCCACCATGACCATCCCCCCACCATGACCATCTCCACCATGACCATCCCCCCATCCCCCCACCATGACCATCTCCACCATGACCATCCCCCCACCATGACCATCCCCCACCATGACCATCCCCCCACCCATGACCATCCCCCACCATGACCATCCCCCCACCATGACCATCCCCCCACCATGACCATCTCCACCATGACCATCTCCACCATGACCATCCCCCCCACCATGACCATCCCCCACCATGACCATCCCCACCATGACCATCTCCACCATGACCATCTCCACCATGACCATCTCCACCATGACCATCTCCCCACCATGACCATCCCCACCATGACCATCCCCCCACCATGACCATCTCCACCATGACCATCTCCCTACCATGACCATCTCCCCACCATGACCATCTCCCCACCATGACCATCCCCCCACCATGACCATCCCCACCATGACCATCTCCCACCATGACCATCTCCCACCATGACCATCTCCCCACCATGACCATCTCCCCACCATGACCATCCCCACCATGACCATCTCCCACCATGACCATCCCCCACCATGTCCATCCCCCACCATGACCATCCCCCACCATGACCATCCCCACCATGACCATCTCCACCATGACCATCTCCACCATGACCATCCCCCCACCATGACCATCTCCACCATGACCATCCCCCCACCATGACCATCTCCACCATGACCATCCCCCACCATGACCATCCCCCACCATGACCATCCCCCACCATGACCATCTCTCCACCATGACCATCTCTCCACCATGACCATCTCCACCATTACCATCTCCCCACCATGACCATCTCCCCACCATGACCATACCCCCACCATGACCATCTCCACCATTACCATCTTCCCACCATGACCATCTCCCCACCATGACCATCCCCCACCATGACCATCTCCCACCATGACCATCCCCCACCATGACCATCCCCCCACCATGACCATCTCCCACCATGACCATCCCCACCATGACCATCCCCCACCATGACCATCCCCCACCATGACCATCTCGCCACCATGACCATCCCCCACCATGACCATCCCCCACCATGACCATCCCCCCACCATGACCATCTCTCCACCATGACCATCTCCCCACCATGACCATCTCCCCACCATGACCATCTCCACCATGACCATCTCCACCATGACCATCTCCCCACCATGACCATCCCCCACCATGACCATCTCTCCCACCATGACCATCCCCCGACCATGACCATCTCCCCACCATGACCATCTCCCCACCATGACCATCTCCCACCATGACCATCCCCCCACCATGACCACCCCCCACCATGACCATCTCCCCACCATGACCATCTCCACCATGACCATCTCCCCACCATGACCATCTCCCCACCATGACCATCTCTCCACCATGACCATCTCCACCATGACCATCCCCCACCATGACCATCTCCCCACCATGACCATCTCCACCATGACCATCCCCCACCATGACCATCCCCCACCATGACCATCTCCCACCATGACCATCTCCACCATGACCATCCCCCACCATGACCATCTCCCCACCATGACCATCTCCACCATGACCATCCCCCACCATGACCATCTCCCCACCATGACAATCCCCCACCATGACCATCTCCCGACCATGACCATCTCCCCACCATGACCATCTCCCCACCATGACCATCTCCCCCACCATGACCATCTCCACCATGACCATCTCCCCCACCATGACCATCCCCCACCATGACCATCTCCCACCATGACCATCTCCCCACCATGACCATCTCCCACCATGACCATCTCCCCACCATGACCATCTCTCCCACCATGACCATCCCCCACCATGACCATCTCCCCACCATGACCATCTACCCACCATGACCATCTCTCCCACCATGACCATCTCCCACCATGACCATCTCCCACCATGACCATCCCCCACCATGACCATCTCCCACCATGACCATCTCCCCACCATGTCCATCTCCCCACCATGACAATCCCCCCACCATGACCATCTCCCCACCATGACCATCCCCCACCATGACCATCCCCCACCATGACCATCCCCCACCATGACCATCTCCCCCACCATGACCATCTCCACCATGACCATCTCCCACCATGACCATCCCCCACCATGACCATCTCTCCACCATGACCATCTCCCACCATGACCATCCCCACCATGACCATCTCCCACCATGACCATCCCCCACCATGACCATCTCCCCACCATGACATCTCCCCACCATGACCATCTCCCACCATGACCATCTCCCCACCATGACCATCTCCCACCATGACCATCTCCCACAATGACCATCCCCCACCATGACCATCCCCCACCATGACCATCTCCACCATGACCATCTCCCACCATGACCATCTCCCACCATGACCATCTTCCCACCAAGACCATCCCCCCACCATGACCATCTCCCCACCATGACCATCCCCCACCATGACCATCCCCCCACCATGACCATCTCCACCATGACCATCCCCCACCATGACCATCCCCCACCATGACCATCTCCACCATGACCATCCCCCCACCATGACCATCTCCACCATGACCATCCCCCACCATGACCATCTCCACATGACCATCTCCCCACCATGACCATCCCCCACCATGACCATCCCCCACCATGACCATCTCCCCACCATGACCATCTCCCCACCTTGACCATCCCCCACCATGACCATCCCCCCCCATGACCATCCCCCCACCATGACCATCTCCCACCATGACCATCTCCACCATGACCATCCCCCACCATGACCCCCCCCACCATGACCATCTCCCACCATGACCATCTCCCCACCATGACCATCCCCCCACCATGACCATCTCCCCACCATGACCATCTCCCACCATGACCATCCCCCACCATGACCATCTCCCCACCATGACCATCCCCACCATGACCATCTCCCCACCATGACCATCCCCCACCATGACCATCTCCCACCATGACCATTCCCCCACCATGACCATCTCCACCATGACCATCTCCCCACCATGACCATCCCCCCACCATGACCATCTCCCACCATGACCATCCCCCGACCATGACCATCTCCCCACCATGACCATCTACCACCATGACCATCTCCCGACCATGACCATCCCCCGACCATGACCATCTCCCACCATGACCATCTCCCACCATGACCATCCCCCGACCATGACCATTTCCCCACCATGACCATCTCCCACCATGACCATCTCCCACCATGACCATCTCCCCACCATG
Organism: Lithobates sylvaticus; assembly: GCA_028564925.1. Classification (NCBI taxonomy): domain Eukaryota; kingdom Metazoa; phylum Chordata; class Amphibia; order Anura; family Ranidae; genus Lithobates; species Lithobates sylvaticus. The sequence goes on from CM053030.1 coordinate 1,529,082, forward strand.
ACCATCTCCCCACCGTGACCCTCTCCCCACCATGACCATCTCCCCACCATGACCATCTCCCACCATGACCATCTCCCATCATGACCATCTCTCCACCATGACCATCCCCCACCATGACCATCCCCCACCATGACCACCCCCCCACCATGACCATCTCCCCACCATGACCATCCCCCACCATGACCATCTCTCCACCATGACCATCCCCCACCATGACCATCCCCCCACCATGACCATCCCCCCACCATGACCATCTCCACACCATGACCATCTCCCCACCATGACCATCTCCCACCATGACCATCTCCCACCATGACAATCCCCGAACATGACCATCTCCCACCATGACCATCCCCCGACCATGACCATTTCCCACCATGACCATCTCCCACCATGACCATCTCCCACCATGACCATCTCCCACCATGACCATCTCCCCACCATGACCATCTCCCCACCATGACCATCCCCCACCATGACCATCCCCCCACCATGACCATCTCCCACCATGACCATCCCCCACCATGACCATCTCCCACCATGACCATCCCCCACCATGACCATCTCCCACCATGACCATCTCCCCACCATGACCATCTCCCCACCATGACCATCTCCCACCATGACCATCTACCCACCATGACCATCTCCCACCATGACCATCCCCCACCATGACCATCTCCCCACCATGACCATCCCCCCCCATGACCATCTCCCCACCATGACCATCCCCCACCATGACCATCTCCCCACCATGACCATCCCCCCACCATGACCATCTCCCACCATGACCATCCCCCCACCATGACCATCTCCCACCATGACCATCTCCCCACCATGACCATCTCCCCCAACATGACCATCTCCCCACCATGACCATCTCCCCCACCATGACCATCTCCCCACCATGACCATCCTCCCACCATGACCATCGCCCCACCATGACCATCTCCCACCATGACCATCTCCCCCACCATGACCATCTCCCACCATGACCATCCCCCACCATGACCATCCCCACCATGACCATCCCCCCACCATGACCATCCCCCCACCATGACCATCTCCCACCATGACCATCCCCCACCATGACCATCTCCCCACCATGACCATCTCCCCACCATGACCATCTCCCCACCATGACCATCTCCCCCACCATGACCATCTCCCCCACCATGACCATCTCCCACCATGACCATCTCCCCACCATGACCATCTCCCACCATGACCATCCCCACCATGACCATCTCCCACCATGACCATCCCCCACCATGACCATCCCCCACCATGACCATCTCCCACCATGACCATCTCCACCATGACCATCCCCCCACCATGACCATCCCCCACCATGACCATCCCCCCACCATGACCATCTCACCACCATGACCATCCCCCACCATGACCATCTCCCACCATGACCATCTCCCCACCATGACCATGCCCCCACCATGACCATCTCCCTACCATCACCATCTCCCCACCATGACCATCCCCCCACCATGACAATCTCCCACCATCTCCCACCATGACCATCTCCCCACCATGACCATCTCCCCACCATGATCATCTCCCACCATGACCATCTCCCCACCGTGACCATCTCCCACCGTGACCATCTCCCACCATGACCATCTCCACACCGTGACCATCTCCCCACCGTGACCATCCCCCCACCGTGACCATCCCCCCACCCTGACCATCCCCCCACCGTGACCATCCCCCCACCGTGACCATCCCCCACCGTGACCATCTCCCCACCATGACCATCTCCCCACCATGACCATCTCCCCACCATGACCATCTCCCACCATGACCATCTCCCACCATGACCATCCCCCCACCATGACCATCTCCCCACCATGACCATCTCCACCATGACCATCTCCCCACCATGACCATCCCCCACCATGACCATCCCCCACCATGACCATCCCCCACCATGACCATCTCCCACCATGACCATCCCCCACCATGACCATCCCCCACCATGACCATCTCCCACCATGACCATCTCCCACCATGACCATCGCCCCACCATGACCATCCCCCACCATGACCATCTACCCACCATGACCATCTCCCACCATGACCATCCCCCACCATGACCATCCCCCCACCATGACCATCCCCCACCATGACCATCCCCCACCATGACCATCCCCCACCATGACCATCTCCCACCATGACCATCACCCACCATGACCAACTCCCACCATGACCAACTCCCACCATAACCATCTCCCACCATGACCATCCCCCCACCATCCCCATCCCCCACCATGACCATCTCCCACCATGACCATCTCCCCACCATGACCATCCCCCACCATGACCATCCCCCACCATGACCATCCCCCACCATCACCATCTCCCTACCATCACCATCCCCCACCATGACTATCCCCCCACCATGACCATCCCCCCACCATGACCATCTCCCACCATGACCATCTCCCACCATGACCATCCGCCACCATGACCATCCCCCACCATGACCATCCCACACCATGACCATCCCCCCACCATGACCATCTCCCACCATGACCATCCCCCACCATGACCATCTCCCCACCATGACCATCTCCCCACCATGACCATCTCTCCCACCATGACCATCTCCCCCACCATGACCATCTCCCCACCATGACCATCTCCCCACCATGACCATCTCCCACCATGACCATCCTCCCACCATGACCATCTCCCCACCATGACCATCTCCCCACCATGACCATCTCCCCCACCATGACCATCCCCCACCATGACCATCCCCCCACCATGACCATCTCCCACCATGACCATCCCCCACCATGACCATCTCCCCCACCATGACCATCTCCCCCACCATGACCATCTCCCCACCATGACCATCTCCCACCATGACCATCCTCCCACCATGACCATCTCCCCACCATGACCATCTCCCACCATGACCATCTCCCCCACCATGACCACCCCCCACCATGACCATCCCCCACCATGACCATCTCCCACCATGACCATCCCCCACCATGACCATCTCCCACCATGACCATCCCCCCACCATGACCATCTCCCCACCATGACCATTTCCCCACCATGACCATCTCCCACCATGACCATCCTCCACCATGACCATCTCCCACCATGACCATCTCCCCACCATGACCATCTCCCCACTATGACCATCTCCCCACCATGACCATCTCCCACCATGACCATCCCCCACCATGACCATCCCCCCACCATGACCATCTCCCACCATGACCATCTCCCACCATGACCATCTCCCACCATGACCATCTCCCCCACCATGACCATCCCCCCACCATGACCATCTCCTTACCATCACCATCCCCCACCATGACCATCCCCCCACCATGACCATCTCCCACCATCTCCCACCATGACCATCTCCCCACCATGACCATCCCCCACCATGACCATCTCCCACCATGACCATCTCCCCACCATGACCATCTCCCACCATGACCATCTCCCACCATGACCATCCCCCACCATGACCATCCGCCACCATGACCATCCCCCCACCATGACCATCCCCCACCATGACCATCTCCCCCACCATGACCATCTCCCCCACCATGACCATTTTCCCACCATGACCATCCCCCCACCATGACCATCTTCCACCATGACCATCCTCCCACCATGACCATCTCCCCACCATGACCATTTCCCACCATGACCATCTCCCCCACCATGACCATCCCCCACCATGACCATCCCCCCACCATGACCATCTCCCACCATGACCATCCCCCACCATGACCATCTCCCCCCACCATGACCATCTCCCCACCATGACCATCTCCCCACCATGACCATCTCCCCACCATGACCATCTCCCCCACCATGACCATCTCCCCACCATGACCATCTCCCACCATGACCATCTCCCACCATGACCATCCTCCCACCATGACCATCTCCCCACCATGACCATCTCCACCATGACCATCTCCCCCACCATGACCATCCCCCACCATGACCATCCCCCCACCATGACCATCTCCCACCATGACCATCCCCACCATGACCATCTCCCCCACCATGACCATCTCCCCCCCATGACCATCTCCCCACCATGACCATCTCCCACCATGACCATCCTCCCACCATGACCATCTCCCCACCATGACCATCTCCCACCATGACCATCTCCCCCACCATGACCATCCCCCACCATGACCATCCCCCACCATGACCATCTCTCACCATGACCATCCCCCACCATGACCATCTCCCACCATGACCATCTCCCCCACCATGACCATCCTCCCACCATGACCATCCTCCCACCATGACCATCTCCCCACCATGACCATCTCCACCATGACCATCTCCCCACCATGATCATCTCCCACCATGACCATCCCCCCACCATGACCATCTCCCACCATGACCATCCCCCACCATGACCATCTCCCACCATGACCATCCCCCACCATGACCATCTCCCACCATGACCATCCCCCACCATGACCATCCACCCACCATGACCATCTCCCCCACCATGACCATCTCCCACCATGACCATATCCCACCATGACCATCTCCCCACCATGACCATCTCCCACCATGACCATCTCCCCACCATGACCATCTCCCCACCATGACCATTTCCCCACCATGACCATCTCCCCACCATGACCATCCCCCCACCATGACCATCTCCCCACCATGACCATCCCCCACCATGACCATCCCCACCATGACCATCTCCCCACCATGACCATCCCCCCACCATGACCATCTCCCACCATGACCATCCCCCCATCCGGCTCTCCCCAAATGATGTTCTCTGCACTGTGAGGGTACAGTCCCTGGGTGCTCCATTGATGGAGGACCCTGAACTCCCCTGGACTGTCTGCCGGCACAACACACTAGGACCCTGCTGCCAGTACCTCCAGTAGAGTCCAGAGGTCTTCATGGGACCTGATCACCAGGAAATAAGTCCCCATTCCAGGGCTGATTTGCAGCCTGTTGAGGAAGTTCCATCCGATTCCTTCCTTGTTCTTGTCCACAATCACTGTGACTGAGACTCTGGCCCCCTCAGCTCTGAGGATGAGGCGGAGGATGAGGATGAGGCAAAGGATGAGGATGAGGCAGAGGCGGAGGATGAGGCTTAGGATGAGGATGAGGCGGAGGATGAGGCGGAGGATGAGGATGAGGCGGAGGATGAGGATTAGTATGAGGCGGAGGATGAGGATGAGGCGGAGGATGAGGCGGAGGATGAGGATGAGGCTGAGGATGAGGATGAGGTGGAGGATGGGATGAGGATGAGGCGGAGGATGAGGCGGAGGATGAGGATGATTCACTGGTCTAAAGCCGATTCTTATAACCACGTTTTTGGACCAAGGTTAAGGAGGTTTGCAGAGTTCTTCTCTGTCTGACCCCATTGACTCTTCCCAGGGTTTGGATTGATGGGTTCCCGCTCACTCCTTTGATTTTCTGGTGTTCACCATCTGTGGTTACGATAAACCCTCATCCCTGCCAACCCTTGTATGGGTGTCTCTCACTCACCCTACATCCTCCTTACGTCCGTCTCACATCAGGGTACGGTTGAGGTGTTCTACCCATCTCCAGAGTCAGGTAACTGTCTGTTGGGATTTTATAAGATCAAGAGTAGTATCTGTTCTTATCAGTTTGCAGGAGGAAGAAGGCTGGTTCCCTTTGACCCGGGGGAGACAGTTAGTATTTCTCCTGATGTAATCAGATGGGAGTGGTGAGAGTGGTGGGAACGGTGGGAGTGGTGGGAACGGTGAGAACGGTGGGAGTGGTGGGGACGGTGGGAACGGTGGGAGTGGTGGGGACGGTGGGAACGGTGGGAGTGGTGGGAACGGTGGGAGTGGTGGGAGTGATGGGAACGGTGGGAGTGGTGGGAGTGATGGGAGTGATGGGAACGGTGGGAGTGGTGGGAACGGTAGGAGTGGTGGGAGTGATGGGAACGGTGGGAGTGGTCGGAGTGATGGGAACGGTGGGAGTGGTGGGAGTGATGGGAACGGTGGGAGTGATGGGAACGGTGGGAGTGATGGGAACGGTGAGAGTGATGGGAACGGTGAGAGTGGTGGGAGTGATGGGAACGATGGGAGTGGTGGGAACGGTGGGAGTGGTGGGAGTGATGGGAACAGTGGGAGTGGTGGGAACGGTGGGAGTGGTGGGAGTGGTGGGAGTGATGGTAACGGTGGGAGTGGTGGGAGTGATGGGAGTGATGGGAACGGTGGGAGTGGTGGGAATGATGGGAGTGGTGGGAACGGTGGGAGTGGTGGGAATGATGGGAGTGGTGGGAACGGTGGGAGTGGTGGGAACGGTGGGAGTGGTGGGAATGGTGGGTGGATCTTTTGCCTCTCGGGGTGGATTCTGGCCTGGTGCACCAGGCATCTCCCTGGTTAAAGGCAAGGCTCTCCTCAAGCTTCCTAAGGTCTAATGTCCTCCTGGTAGGGATGGTGCTGCGCTGGTCAGGGGCCGGGATAAGAGAAGCCTGCAGTGAACGTGGCTCTGGAGCAGGAGTCAAGGGGTGCAGTAAATTCTCACAGTGGGGTGGGGGAAAGGCCATCTTCAACACAGGGCAAAAGGGGCAGCTGCCCCGGGCCTAGTCATTGTTGTGGGGCCCGATGCAGCTTCCCCTTGAGCCCGCAAATAGTTGAATTTAGGAGATTTGGGAGAGCCCATGAAAATGTTTGCCCGGGGTCCAATCAATATTAAAGACGGCCCTGGGTGGGGGGACTCACTATGAGGTTTTCGCCACCAAAGCCACTGCATGTTGCACGCTCTTTCCTCACCTGCCTTCAGGGAGGGGCCTTTTTGCTAGGACCAGAGGAATTTTTTATTCTGCCATTGTCTAGCACATTGGCACTTTTTGAAGCGCTTATCCACTTCCCCCTCCCCTTTTATTATTTGTTGTAAGCCACTTTCACTTTCTCGCCCTGAAAGTCTGTGGAGGGAGGGCACGTGGCCTTTTGATCAGGTTTTTCCCCTCCCATGGGGCCTTCCTTTGCTTTGGCAGGCTTCCTATAGCAAGGGGTCCACCTGGTTTTAGCAGAGCAGTACCCCAGGCTTTATCAGGAGCTTTGCACCCTGGGGGATCAGGGCTAGGGTCCTTTCCCCTTGGAGGATGACCATGCGTACACCCTGTGCTCATTTCTTTGTGCGTCACTTTCTGTATGCAACGGAGCTTGTATACATCAAAGAGGAAATTTGAGGAGACATCAGAGGGGACATTGGAGGGAACATCAGAGGGGACTTCAGAGAGGACATTGGAGCGGGCATCAGAGGAGAGGAGGGGCATTGGGGAGAACATTAGCAAGAACATCAGGGGGGGCATTGGAGGGAACATCAGGGGGGGGGACTCTAGAGAGATAGGACATCAGAGGGAACATTGGAGAGTACATTGGACAGGACATCAAAGAGAACATCGGTGGAGACATCAGGGAGAACATTGGAGGGAAGGGACATCAGCGAAGATATCAGAGGGGACCTCAGAGAGGACATCAGAGGAGGGACATTTGGTGGAACATAAGAAAGAACATCAGAGGGGGCATCGGAGGGGACGTTGGAAAGAACATCAGACGAAATTTTCGAGGGTACATTAGAGGGCGACATTGGAAAGGAAATTGGAGGAGACATCGGAGAGGACGTCGGAGGGAACATCGGAGAGGACGTCGGAGGGAACATCGGAGAGGACGTCGGAGGGAACATCGGAGAGGACGTCGGAGGGAACATCGGAGAGGACGTCGGAGGGAACATCGGAGAGGACGTCGGAGGGAACATCGGAGAGGACGTCGGAGGGAACATCGGAGAGGACGTCGGAGGGAACATCGGAGAGGACGTCGGAGGGAACATCGGAGAGGACGTCGGAGGGAACATCGGAGAGGACGTCGGAGGGAACATCGGAGCGGACGTCGGAGGGAACATCGGAGAGGACGTCGGAGGGAACATCGGAGAGGACGTCGGAGGGAACATCGGAGAGGACGTCGGAGGGAACATCGGAGAGGACGTCGGAGGGAACATCGGAGAGGACGTCGGAGGGAACATCGGAGAGGACTTCGGAGGGAACATCGGAGAGGACGTCGGAGGGAACATCGGAGTGGACGTCGGAGGGAACATCGGAGAGGACGTCGGAGGGAACATCGGAGAGGACGTCGGAGGGAACATCGGAGAGGACTTCGTGGGGGAACATCGGAGAGGACGTCGGAGGGAACATCGGAGAGAACGTCGGAGGGAACATCGGAGAGGACGTCGGAGGGAACATCGGAGAGGACGTTGGAGGGAACATCGGAGAGGACGTCGGAGGGAACATCGGAGAGGACGTCGGAGGGAACATCGGAGAGGACGTCGGAGGGAACATCGGAGAGGACGTCGGAGGGAACATTGGAGAGGACGTCGGAGGGAACATTGGAGAGGACGTCGGAGGGAACATTGGAGAGGACGTCGGAGGGAACATTGGAGAGGACGTCGGAGCGAACATTGCAGAGGACGTCGGAGCGAACATTGCAGAGGACGTCGGAGGAAACATTGGAGAGGACGTCGGAGGAAACATTGGAGAGGACGTCGGAGGGAACATTGGAGAGGACGTCGGAGGGAACATTGGAGAGGACGTCGGAGGGAACATTGGAGAGGACGTCGGAGGGAACATTGGAGAGGACTTCGGAGGGAACATTGCAGAGGACGTCGGAGGGAACATTGCAGAGGACTTTGGAGAGGACGTCGGAGGGAACATTGGAGAGGACGTCGGAGGGAACATTGCAGAGGACGTCGGAGGGAACATTGGAGAGGACGTCGGAGGGAACATTGGAGAGGACGTCGGAGGGAACATTGCAGAGGACGTCGGAGGGAACATTGGAGGGAACGTCGGAGGGAACATTGGAGAGGACGTCGGAGGGAACATTGGAGAGGACGTCGGAGGGAACATTGGAGAGGACGTCGGAGGGAACATTGGAGAGGACGTCGGAGGGAACATTGGAGAGGACGTCGGAGGGAACATTGGAGAGGACGTCGGAGGGAACATTGGAGAGGACGTCGGAGGGAACATCGGAGGGGACGTCGGAGGGAACAGCGGAGAGGACTTCGGAGGGAACTTCGGAGGGAACATCGGAGAGGACGTCGGAGCGAACATCGGAGAGGACGTCGGAGGGAACATCGGAGAGGACTTCGGAGGGAACATCGGAGAGGACTTCGGAGGGAACATCGGAGAGGACTTCGGAGGGAACATCGGAGAGGACGTCGGAGCGAACATCGGAGAGGACGTCGGAGCGAACATCGGAGAGGACGTCGGAGGGAACATCGGAGAGGACGTCGGAGGGAACATCGGAGAGGACGTCGGAGGGAACATCGGAGAGGACGTCGGAGGGAACATCGGAGAGGACGTCGGAGGGAACATCGGAGAGGACGTCGGAGGGAACATCGGAGAGGACGTCGGAGGGAACATCGGAGAGGACGTCGGAGGGAACATCGGAGAGGACGTCGGAGGGAACATCGGAGAGGACGTCGGAGGGAACATCGGAGAGGACGTCGGAGGGAACATCGGAGAGGACGTCGGAGGGAACATCGGAGAGGACGTCGGAGGGAACATCGGAGAGGACGTCGGAGGGAACATCGGAGAGGACGTCGGAGGGAACATCGGAGAGGACGTCGGAGGGAACATCGGAGAGGACGTCGGAGGGAACATCGGAGAGGACGTCGGAGGGAACATCGGAGAGGACTTCGGAGGGAACATCGGAGAGGACGTCGGAGGGAACATCGGAGAGGACGTCGGAGGGAAAATCGGAGAGGACGTCGGAGGGAACATCGGAGAGGACTTCGGAGGGAACATCGGAGAGGACGTCGGAGGGAACATCGGAGAGGACGTCGGAGGGAACAATGGAGAGGACGTCGGAGGGAACATCGGAGAGGACGTCGGAGGGAACCTAAGAGGGTTGGCAGAGATGGGAGAATGTTCTTCAATTCCAGGCTTGTAGTCAGGGTCAGGAAGAACTCAAAGGGGTGCGGCAGAAAGCACCTCAGTGATCTCATCAGTTCCTGACAGCAATTGGCTGATTTTCTGAAAATGTCCACGCCCATCTCTATGTGTTTAAGTTTATTCTGTTTATATTTTGCCTTCCCTGGTTCTCCCCTCCCCTCTCATCATCATTTCCAATGACACCATTTTTAAATAAAACCTTTCCATTTTCATTACATACCTTTTTGTAGATTTAGTGATGTCATCACTGGGTCTCTGTGCTTCTCTATGCAATGCCGACAGATCATGGCTGGTGGGAGGGGCTGTACATAGCTTCCTGGTTCCATCACAGCTCCCCGCCTCAGTACTCCTCTCAAGAGCCCTCAGCCATGATGCAAGTAGTGGGAGGAGTTATGCAAATACAAAAATGCCTTGGTGGGTGTCAGTTTGGAGGAGTGGGCGTTCCTAGGCAGACCCCCCCTAGGAAAGGCCCACGTGTCATAGTGAACCTCCAGCATTAAAAGGGTGTTGCAGGGAGGAATGGAGATTTTTGAACATTATTTGGTTAAAAGAAAATGTACAAATGAATTTTTATTTTTTTGTAATGAAATGAGAGATTTGTACGGAATGGATGGATAATGATTTATTAGAATGTAGAACAATGCAGAACAGGATGAGGTAGGCCCATCCCCCGGCCCTGTAGATGTTCTGGAGGTTTCTTCGGCACCCAATCAGGAGAGATCAGATATATATGGAGGCGGGTCGGAGGTGTCAGCAGGCAAACTCCCTGATGGACCCTACAGCCGAGTGACGAGGTAAGAGGTGCGGTGAGCATCGAGTGCAGTACGGGCTGCCCCGCAGTGTATAGCGTGGATCCTACAGAGAGAAACCAGAGAAGGTGAGATTAGAGAGGGGGGTGGAGGTGTGGGGGAGGGGAGGGGGGGGGCAAGAAGGGGATGGGGGTAAAGGTGAGTACAGAAGGTCAACCCAAGACCCTAATCTGGGCCCTAATACCCCCATCACCATCCTATGGGACACTACTGTAGACATGTCACTGTCTGCCCCCAACCTGAGATCTGCCCTCATCTCAGATATGGGGTCTGGAGGATAAAACCAACTCATCTGTGATCATCAGTAAATTGGAGACCCAAAGCTGACTGGAGGATCAGGACCTCTGGGGAGTGTCTGCCTGGAGGGTCAGGACCTCTGAGCTGGATCTGACTGGAGGATCAGGACCTCTGGGGAGTGTCTGCCTGGAGGGTCAGGACCTCTTGGGTGGGTCAGACTGGAGGGTCAGGACTCCTGGGGTGGATCAGATTGAAGGATCATTACCTCTGGGTTGGATATGACTGGAAGATCAGTACCTTCAAGGGGTGGATCTGACTAGAAGGTCAGTATCTCTGGGGTGGATCTGACTAGAACTGGGGGGGGGGGGGGGGGGGGGGGGGGTCAGGACCTCTCGGATGGGTCTGACTGGAGGGTCAGGACCTCTGGGGCAGGTCTGACTGGAGGGTCAGGACCTCTCGGATGGGTCTGACTGGAGGGTCAGGACCTCTGGGGTGGGTCTGACTGGAGGGTCAGGACCTCTGGGGCGGGTCTGACTGGAGGGTCAGGACCTCTGGGGCGGGTCTGACTGGAGGGTCAGGACCTCTGGGGCGGGTCTGACTGAAGAGGCAGTATCCCTGAAGTGGATCTGACTGGGGTGGCAGGACCTCTGGGGTGGGTCTGACTGAAGGGTCAGGACCTCTGGGGTGGATTTTCTGGCTTGACCTCACTGTACTGTACATGTGATAGTAGGTGAGGAACCTGGTACTCCCGATGAGTCAGTAATTTTGGGGTGAATCAGATTGGAGGATCATTACCTCTGGGGTGGATATGACTGGAAGATCAGTACCTTCAAGGAGGCTCTGACTAGAATCTCTGGGGTGGATATGACTGGAAGGTAAGTACTTCCAGGGTAGATACAGTACCTCGGGGGGGAACTGAGTGCAAGCTCGTTACCTTTTGGACAGATCTTCTGGCTCAGTCATATAGTACTCTACACCACCTGATGAAGAGCAGGTGAGGAACTTGGCAGGTACAGTCACCTAAGCCTTGCCAGGCCCTAACCATAAGGACCAAGGTGAGTGGTGGGATTCCATGTCTACTCTTTAGTGGTCAGCACTGTACAGTAGGTACCCCAGAGGTAAGTACATGCTGAGTGTAGTGATGGAGTCTTCAATAGTCATAAATCAGTTACATTCGAATCCACCACTCAGCAGAAGCCCCAGAACCAACACTGCCAGTCTGGGCCCCTAACCCTGAAAAGAGATTTTCATTGGGGGCCGAGGCTGGGACCCCAGACAATTCAAAAAGGATAATACATAATGGGGACCCTCCACCCATATCCATCACATCTCTTCTACACCCCCGCAGTCACTACCTGGGGTTATGAATGTGCCCCATGGTGGGGCTGGACAAGACATCGGGGCTCCCCTGAAAGACAAAGAGAGGTGAGATGAGAGTGAGGCACCAGGTACCGGGAGGAAAGAGGGGGAGGGGAAGGACGGTGAGACCGAGACTGAGCAGAGACCCCATGTGTAAGCCATGGACTTTATAACAGAGACTCCACCCCTAACACACAACACATGGACTCCGCCCCTAACACACAACACAGAGACCCCACCCCTAACACACAACACAGGGACTCCGCCCCTAACACACAACACAGAGACTCCACCCCTAACACACAACACAGAGACTCCACCCCTAACACACAACACATGGACTCCACCCCTAACACATAACACATGGACTCCACCCCTAACACACAACACAGAGACTCCGCCCCTAACACATAACACATGGACTCCACCCATAACACACAACACATGGACTCCACCCCTAACACATAACACATGGACTCCACCCCTAACACACAACACATGGACTCCACCCCTAACAAACAACACAGGGACTCCGCCCCTAACACACAACACATGGACCCCACCCCTAACACACAACACAGGGACTCCGCCCCTAACACACAACACAGGGACTCCACCTCTAACACACAACACAGAGACCCCACCCCTAACACACAACACAGGCTGGGGGGGGGGGGTGGGAAGCTATGGGGCACTGTGAGAGGCTGGGGGCACTGTGGGAGGCTGGGGGGCACTGTGGGAGGCTGGGGGGCACTATGGGAAGCTAGGGGGCACTGTGAGAGGCTGGGGTGGGGCCCACTCATTGTAGGAGGCTAGGGGGCACTGCAGGAGGCTGGTGGGATGCTGAGGGGCACTATGGGAGGCTGGGGGGAGGCACTGTGGGAGGCTGGGGGCACTATGGGAGGCTGGGGGCACTATGGGAGACTGGGGGGGAGGCACTGTGGGATGCTAGGGGCACTATGGGAGTCTGGGAGGGCACTGTGGGAGGCTGGGGGGGAGGCACTGTGGGATGCTAGGGGGGCACTGTGGGGGCACTATACCAAAAAGCATGGACAGTAAGGCGTGTGGTCCAATCTAACTCATGCCGTAGAGGTTATGTCATTAAAGCCTGATAAGGATACAATAAAAAACGATTGCCCTAGAGGGGGGAACAAAGAGGCTGGGCAAATAACAAGGAGTGTGGACTGATCAGTAACCTATAAGACATTGTAGGCAGGTAGGTGGATATGTGGAGGGATTTCACTCCCAGACAAGGAACACACTCATTGACACGACATGAATTCATGTTACATGACTAAACATCCCACATAACGAGGTCGTCTTTTCCTCTAGATGTAAAGAGCGCCCCCTTGTCCTCTGTGATGACTCAACACCAAGTTCACTATATGGACCCCTTATGTATTTATACATGGAGATCATATCCCCCCCTATATATTTATACATGGAGATCATATCCCCCCTTATATATTTATACATGGAGATCATATCCCCCTTAATATATTTATACATGGAGATCATATCCCCTTATATATTTATACATGGAGATCATATCCCCCCTTATGTATTTATACATGGAGTTCATATCCCCCCCTTATATATTTATACATGGAGATCATATCCCCCCTTATATATTTATACATGGAGATCATATCCCTCCTTATGTATTTATACATGGAGATCATACCCCCCCCTTATGTATTTATACATGGAGATCATATCCCCCCCTTATGTATTTATACATGGAGATCATATCCCCCCTTATATATTTATACATGGAGATCATATCCCCCCTTATGTATTTATACATGGAGATCATATCCCCCCTTATATATTTATACATGGAGATCATATCCCCCCCCTTATATATTTATACATGGAGATCATATCCCCCCCTTATATATTTATACATGGAGATCATATCCCCCCTTATGTATTTATACATGGAGATCATATCCCCCTTATATATTTATACACGGAGATCATATCCCCCCTTACATATTTATACATGGAGATCATATCCCCCCTTATGTATTTATACATGGAGATCATATCCCCCCTTATATATTTATACATGGAGATCATATCCCCCTTATGTATTTATACATGGAGATCATATCCCCCCTTATATATTTATACATGGAGATCATATCCCCCCTTATGTATTTATACATGGAGATCATATCCCCCCTTATATATTTTATACATGGAGATCATATCCCCCTTATGTATTTATACATGGAGATCATATCCCCCCTTATATATTTATACACGGAGATCATATCCCCCCTTACATATTTATACATGGAGATCATATCCCCCTTATGTATTTATACATGGAGATCATATCCCCCCTTATATATTTATACATGGAGATCATATTCCCCCCTTATATATTTATACATGGAGATCATATCCCCCCTTATGTATTTATACATGGAGATCATATCCCCCCTTATATATTTATACATGGAGATCATATCCCCCTTATGTATTTATACATGGAGATCATATCCCCCCTTATGTATTTATACATGGAGATCATATCCCCCTTATGTATTTATACATGGAGATCAGGCGTTGGCTGCTGTTTCTTTATGAAATCTCTCTCTGTGTCTAATGAGGAACCCTCCATCTTGTTCCACCAGTCCAAAAAGGAAATCTACTTCCTGTCAGATACAGATGTGAGTCTTTTGTTGTGATCCGTATCATTGAGGGTGTCGATGAATTCATGTAGTAGATCCCCTTCCCCCCTCCAATCCACCGACACGTCATCGATGTACCTTGGTCACGTGTGTACCACCAAGGTACAATGAAGAGCCATAAACAACCTCCTCCTCCCAGAGCCCCAGATGGAGGCCGGCTGAGGCCCATGGGCCTCCCATAGAGGGGCCTTCCACCTGTCTGTAGTATTTGGATAGGAATTGGAAATAGTTCTTATCAAGGGCATTATGAGGGCCACTTTCAGGGTAGAGATTTCCCAGCCCATAATCCCCACATAAGAGGGACTCCTACCAGCCAGACCTCTTCATCAATTTCTAGGTCAGTTATTTTGTCTAGCGCGTCTCTAGTGTCCTGAATACCACGACTCTAAACTGATTACCACGTCTTTCAACAGCGAGTCCAGATATCTGCCGGTCTTTTCCGGGGGTCCCTTTATTGCAGATACTATCGGCCGCCCCTGGAGGATGTTCTAGTGATTTATAGACATGTGCACAATAGAAACATTTGTTTAGTTTTGTTTCGTTTCTGTTCGTTTCCGTTGATTCGTAACGATTCGTATTTTCGTAAGTCGTCGTGTTCGTATTCGGACTCGTTCGTATTTTCATAAGTAATTTTTTCGTTGATTCGTATTTCCGTAAGTCTAATTTTCGTTTATTCGAAATTCGTATTTTCGTTATATATTGCGTATTCGGACACATTCGTATTTTCGGAAGAGCTATGTTTTCGTTGATTTGAAATGATTCGTATTTCCGTTAATCTAATTTTCGTTGATTCGAAATTCGTATTTTCGTAGATTTAGTTACATTTGTACTTTCGTAACATTGTTTTAGTAGATTCGTAATCGGAGCATAATTCAATAATGTTATGTAATGTGTATGCTATTTATATGTTTAAGAAACAAAGAATTTCTCTCTCACAAGTCAGAACTTAACTCAAAAATCCACCAAAAAACAGAGCCTCCGACCCAACCACTCCCAACCGCACCCAACCGCACCCAACCGCACCCAACCGCACCCAACCGCACCCAACCACACCCTATCTGGACTCTGGATAGAATATTTCAGAATCAGAACTAACATTCGTTCTTTCGAATTCTCAATCAGCAGAATTTTCGTTATTTCGTATTTTCGTTGTTTTGATTTCCTTTTTTCCGATTATTCGTAATTTTGATTATTTGTTATTTTTGAATCTTTTGTTCGGTATTTTCGTTGTTTCTGTTTTCGTTTTTCGCATTTTCATTCTTTCGTAGTTTCGTTGTTTCTAATTTAATTATTTCGTAGTTTTTCATATTCGTTCTTTTCGATAGTTCGTTTTTCGTTAGAATTTTTAGTAAACCGATCGTTCATTTGTACGATTACGAATGAACGAATATAACAAATTTGAACAGAAAACAAATTTGTAACTAAACAAATTGCACATGTCTAGTGATTTATGTACCTGGGTATGATGTAAAATGTAGGAAGAACACGCAGATATTCGAACTCCCGTCTGGTAAGAAGGCCCTCCTCCTCGGCCATTTTCAGTTTTTCATTAATTTCGGGAGGGGGTCAGTGTCTAATTTTACGCATTTCCATCGGTCACCCAAAGAGGCGCTTAACCTCTTTTTCATAAATCTGGATGATATTTCCTCTCTTGTCACTAGACATGTGCACTGACAAAAAATTTGTTCATTTTCGTTTCATTCGTTTTTTTGCTTTTTTCGTAAATTCGGAAAATCGAAAATTCGGAAATTTCAGGAATTTTCACATTTCTATTTTTCGGATTTCCGAATTTCGAATTTTCGGATTTCCGAATTCCGAATTTTCGGATTTTTGAATTTTCGGATTTCCGAATTTTGAATTTTCGGATTTCCGAATTTCCGAATTTCGTATTTCCGAATCTCCGAATTTCCAAACTTCGAATTTTCAGATTTCCGAATTTCTTATTTTAGAATTTCCGAATTTTCGGATTTCCGAATTTTCGGATTTCCGAATTTTCGGATTTCCGAATTTTCAGATTTCCGGATTTTCAGATTTCCGAAATGTCAAATTTTCAGATTTCCGAATTTAGAATTTCCGAATTTTTGATTTTCGATTTTTCGGAATTCCGAATTTTCGGACTTTCGGATTTTCGGAATTCAGGAATTCAAAGATTTGAAAATCCCAAAATTTGAAAATCTATAAAAAGAAAGAAAATCTGTTTAATTAATAACTAACTATTAAATTAACGAGTACGAATTTATCCGAAGTTACGAATTATCTGAAATAACGATAACAAATCTAGACAAATGGAAAAAGGTTTTATTATTATTGTTATTTATTATTATTAGATTGTTACGTTCCATTTGGTTAGATGCGGCATTCGTTATTTCAGATAATTCGTAACTTCGGATAAATTCGTATTCGTTACTTTCACTAACAGACAAATTTGAAAGGGAATTCCAATTCCTATAATTTAATAGTTAGTTATTTAGAATTAAACAGATTTTCTTTCTTTTTTTTTCAGATTTTCGATTTTTCAAATTTTTGAATTTCCGAATTCCGAAAATCCGAAAATTCGGAAATCCAGAAATCCCAAAATTCGGAAATCCGAAAATACAAAATTCGGAAATTAAAAATTCGGAAATTCGAAGATTCGGAAATTCGAAAATCCGGAAATTCGAAAATACGAAAATACGGAAATTCGAAATTCGGAAATTCGTAATTTCGGAAATTTGAAAATTCGAAATTTGGAAATTCGTAATTTCGCAAATTCGTAATTTCGCAAATTTTGAAATTCGGAAATTCGTAAATTTTGGAAATGATTTTGAGGTCTATCTGTACCATCTCTAGAAAGAGGCTAAGGCTAATTTTAGATTTAAATCTCAAGTTTGGCCTTCCTCCTATGTGTTCCACCTTCCATTTCAGCTTCTTTATTTTCTTCCAATCGGGAGTTCAATATTTCCAGCACCCCTCTATCCTCATTGGCAGCGCCTCCACTCTCAGGGGTTTCCCTCTGGGGGTGGAGGAGCCACAAGTGGACCTTTTCTGATGAATAGTGTGACATCTTTATAGATGGTAAATTCGTCCATTACATGGCCTGGCAGCAATCCAACGTTCCATCTGCTCCAAAGAACATACAAATCTGAAGAGACCCTTGGGTGGCAGCCGTGTTGTTCGTGGTTGGTGGTTGTGTCTGGGTTGGGGGGGCTTGGAGTGCTTCTGATATTTTACCAGCATGCTGGTTGACTTTGGATGACGGGGGATGGAAGATAATACCTCACACATTGCCTGTCCCTGTACTCTCTATGTAACGCCTGTCCATGCTTTGGAGGCAGTGGTGGAACCAGTGGCGTAGCATGGGGGGTGCAGGGGGTGCCGTGGCCCCGGGCGCGACATTTAGGGGGGCCTGTCCGCCATCGCTCCTGAAGTCCCACCTCCGCACATGACCCCCATACGCCCAATCACAGTGCGCTGCACCGGCCACTGAACATGGCAACTAAAGCGCGGGGGAGAGAAGCAACGTGCGCCGCCGCTGTCTTCTCCTCCTATCCTCCAGACTGATGCAGTCCAGCCAGACAAGAAGGTGAGTGAGAGTGAGACTCCCTCGTAAGAGTCATGTTACTGGCCCGGGGGGGGGGGGGGGGGGAGAAGATCAGTGTAGTGTGGTGGTCAGTGTAGTGTGGTGGTCAGTGTAGTGTGGTGGTCAGTGTGGTGTGGTGGTCTGTGTAGTGTGGTGGTCTGTGTAGTGTGGTGGTCTGTGTAGTGTGGTGGTCTGTGTAGTGTGGTGGTCTGTGTAGTGTGGTGGTCTGTGTAGTGTGGTGGTCAGTGTGGTGTGGTGGTCTGTGTAGTGTGGTGGTCTGTGTAGTGTGGTGGTCAGTGTGGTGTGGTGGTCAGTGTAGTGTGGTGGTCAGTGTAGTGTGGTGGTCAGTGTAGTGTGGTGGTCTGTGTAGTGTGGTGGTCTGTGTAGTGTGGTGGTCTGTGTAGTGTGGTGGTCAGTGTGGTGTGGTGGTCTGTGTGGTGTGGTGGTCAGTGTAGTGTAGTGTGGTGGTCAGTGTGGTGTGGTGGTCAGTGTAGTGTGGTGGTCAGTGTGGTGTGGTGGTCTGTGTAGTGTGGTGGTCAGTGTGGTGTGGTGTGGTGGTCAGTGTAGTGTGGTGGTCAGTGTGGTGTGGTGTGGTGGTCTGTGTGGTGTGGTGGTCAGTGTAGTGTAGTATGGTGGTCAGTGTAGTGTAGTGTGGTGGTCAGTGTAGTGTAGTACGGTGGTCAGTGTAGTGTGGTGGTCAGTGTAGTGTAGTATGGTGGTCAGTGTAGTATAGCATGGTGGTCAGTGTAGTGTAGTATGGTGATCAGTGTAGTGTAGCATGGTGGTCAGTGTAGTGTAGTATAGTGGACAGTGTAGTGTAGTATTGTGGTCAGTGTAGTGTAGTATGGTGGTCAGTGTAGTGTAGTATGGTGGTCAGTGTAGTGTAGTATTGTGGTCAGTGTAGTGTAGTATGGTGGTCAGTGTAGTGTAGTATGGTGGTCAGTGTAGTGTAGTATGGTGGTCAGTGTAGTGTAGTATGGTGATCAGTGTAGTGTAGCATGGTGGACAGTGTAGTGTAGTATGGTGATCAGTGTAGTGTAGTATGGTGGATAGTGTAGTATGGTGGTCAGTGTAGTGTAGTATAGTGGACAGTGTACTGTAGCATGGTGGTCAGTGTAGTATGGTGGTCAGTGTAGTATGGTGGTCAGTGTAGTGTAGCATGGTGGTCAGTGTAGCATGGTGGTCAGTGTAGTGTAGTATAGTGGACAGTGTAGTGTAGTATGGTGGTCAGTGTAGTGTAGTATGGTGGCAGTGTAGTATAGTGGACAGTGTAGTGTAGTATGGTGATCAGTGTAGTGTAGTATGGTGGATAGTGTAGTATGGTGGTCAGTGTAGTGTAGTATAGTGGACAGTGTACTGTAGCATGGTGGTCAGTGTAGTATGGTGGTCAGTGTAGTATGGTGGTCAGTGTAGTGTAGCATGGTGGTCAGTGTAGCATGGTGGTCAGTGTAGTGTAGTATAGTGGACAGTGTAGTGTAGTATGGTGGTCAGTGTAGTGTAGTATGGTGACAGTGTAGTATAGTGGACAGTGTAGTGTAGTATGGTGGTTAGTGTAGTGGTCAGTATAGTGTTGTGGACAGTATAGTGGACAGTGTAGTGTAGTATAGTGGACAGTGTAGTGTAGTATGGTGGTTAGTGTAGTGGTCAGTATAGTATAGTGGACAGTGTAGTGGACAGTGTAGTGGAAAGTATAGTGGTCAGTGTAGTTCTCAGTGTAGTGGTCAGTATAGTGTTGTGGACAGTGTAGTGTAGTATGGTGGTCAGTGTAGTGTAGTATGGTGGTTAGTGTAGTGTAGTATGGTGGTTAGTGTAGTGTAGTATGGTGGTTAGTGTAGTTTAGTATGGTGGT
>CM053030.1:1554560-2062060 GCA_028564925.1 Lithobates sylvaticus
CCCCTCAAGCTGTGTCCCTAGACGTTAGATGTGGTCCTAGGAGCCCAATGTGTCCCCCTCAAGCTGTGTCCCTAGGAGTTAGATGTGGTCCTTGGAGCCCAATGTGTCCCCCTCAAGCTGTGTCCCTAGGAGTTAGATGTGGTCCTTGGAGCCTGATGTGTCCCTAAGAGTTAGATGTGCCCCCCCTCAAGCTGTGTCCCTAGGAGTCAGATGTGGTCCTAGGAGCCTGATGTGCCCCCCTCAAGCTGTGTCCCTAGGAGTTAGATGTGGTCCTTGGAGCCCAATGTGTCCCCCTCAAGCTGTGTCCCTAGGAGTTAGATGTGGTCCTTGGAGCCCAATGTGTCCCCCTCAAGCTGTGTCCCTAGGAGTCAGATGTGGTCCATGGAGCCTGATGTGTCCCCCTCAAGCTGTGTCCCTAGGAGTTAGATGTGGTCCTAGGAGCCTGACGTGCCCCCCCCCCCCCCCCAAGCTGTGTCCCTAGGAGTCAGATGTGGTCCTAGGAGCCTAATGTGCCCCCCCCCCCCCTCAAGCTGTGTCCCTAGGAGTCAGATGTGGTCCTTGGAGCCCAATGTGTCCCCCTCAAGCTGTGTCCCTAGGAGTCAGATGTGGTCCTAGGAGCCCAATGTGTCCCCCTCAAGCTGTGTCCCTAGGAGTTAGATGTGGTCCATGGAGCCTGATGTGTCCCCCTCAAGCTGTGTCCCTAGGAGTTAGATGTGGTCCTTGGAGCCCAATGTGTCCCCCTCAAGCTGTGTCCCTAGGAGTCAGATGTGGTCCATGGAGCCTGATGTGTCCCCCTCAAGCTGTGTCCCTAGGAGTTAGATGTGGTCCTAGGAGCCTGACGTGCCCCCCCCCCCCCAAGCTGTGTCCCTAGGAGTCAGATGTGGTCCTAGGAGCCTAATGTGCCCCCCCCCCCCCTCAAGCTGTGTCCCTAGGAGTTAGATGTGGTCCTTGGAGCCCAATGTGTCCCCCTCAAGCTGTGTCCCTAGGAGTTAGATGTGGTCCTTGGAGCCTGATGTGTCCCTAGGAGTTAGATGTGTCCCCCTCAAGCTGTGTCCCTAGGAGTCAGATGTGGTCCTAGGAGCCTGATGTGCCCCCCCTCAAGCTGTGTCCCTAGGAGTCAGATGTGGTCCTAGGAGCCCAATGTGTCCCCCTCAAGCTGTGTCCCTAGGAGTTAGATGTGGTCCTAGGAGCCTGACGTGCCCCCCCCCCCAAGCTGTGTCCCTAGGAGTTAGATGTGGTCCTTGGAGCCCAATGTGTCCCCCTCAAGCTGTGTCCCTAGGAGTTAGATGTGGTCCTTGGAGCCCAATGTGTCCCCCTCAAGCTGTGTCCCTAGGAGTTAGATGTGGTCCTTGGAGCCCAATGTGTCCCCCTCAAGCTGTGTCACGAACAATCTCTCCATCTGTAAACTTCTGTCCCATTTTCCAATACAAATTGATTGGCCACATTGTATACGGTATACAGCAGGGGACTCCAAACTTTCTAAACAAAGGGCCAGTTTACTGTCCTTCAGACTTAAGGGGAGGGGGGGGGCTGTGGCCACCGGAAGTAAAAAATGTCCCCAACTTTAATGTCAGTGAGAGAAATTGTGCCCCATAGTTGGTGTCATTGAGTGGGAAGAATCATAATCATGCCCCATCATCGTTGTCAGTGGCAATTATGCAAATTCCCCGTAACACTAGTCAAAAATAGAAATATTGGAGATACGGGACTGTCTGAGGTACGAAGCTACGAAACACGTTTAAGTATAATAAAAAAGATATTTTTATTGACATATAAAGTCTAAAAAAAAAAAAATGACTTTGTGCACAGCAATATACATATTAAAGTTCAGAGGTTATGCATACAATCCCAGATAGAACACAGAATATTGGTATATACTATAAGTGCGCAGGTCATTATACTTGTCCATTTATTCTCGACATGTTTCGCCAGTATGGCTTCTTCAGGAGAAAAACGTAAGGTACAAGTTATTGGAATATTGAGGATATTTTCTTGTTCTAGAGCAGGGGTCTCCAAACTTTCTAAACAGGGGGCCAGTTTATTGTTCCTCGGACTTTAGGAGGGCCGGAATGTGGCCACTGGAAGTAATCTGTGGGAATAAATGATGCCCCATCTTTATTGTCAGTGGGAGGAATTGTGTCCCATCGTTGGTGTCATTGGGAGGAATTGTGCCCCAAAATTGGTGACATTGGCCCAATTGTTGGTGTTATTAGGAGGAATTTTGCCCCATTGTTGGTGTCATTGGGAGGAATTGCGCCCCATAATTGTCGACATTGGCCCAATTGTTGGTGTCATTAGGAGGAATTGTGCCCCATCGTTGGTGTCATTGGGAGGAATTGTGGCCCATAATTGGTGACATTGGCCCAATTGTTGGTGTTATTAGGAGGAATTGTGCAACTTCGTTGGTGTCGGAGAGAGTAGTTGTGCCCCATCATTGGTGTAATTTTGCTCCATTGTTGGTGTCATTGGGAGGAATTTTGCCCCATCATTGGTGTAATTAGGAGGAATTATACCCCTTCTTTGGGGTAAATGGAAAAAAATTGTACCCCTTTATTGTTCTCATTGCCCCATTGTCGGTATCAGTGGATGAAACAGTCCCCTAAGGGCCTGATAAAAGCAAGCAACGGGCCGCATCTGGCCCCCGGGCCGCAGTTTGGAGACCACTGTTCTAGAGTATGCATGTAAATATAAAAAAAGATATCAAGTTAGTACATACCAAAGATATCATATGATAGATGATTTATGATATCTTTGGTATGTACTAACTTGATATCTTTTTTTATATTTACATGCATACTCTAGAACAAGAAAATATCCTCAATATTCCAATAACTTGTACCTTACGTTTTTCTCCTGAAGAAGCCATACTGGCGAAACATGTCGAGAATAAATGGACAAGTATAATGACCTGCGCACTTATAGTATATACCAATATTCTGTGTTCTATCTGGGATTGTATGCATAACCTCTGAACTTTAATATGTATATTGCTGTGCACAAAGTCATTTTTTTTTTTAGACTTTATATGTCAATAAAAATATCTTTTTTATTATACTGAAACGTGTTTCGTAGCTTCGTACCTCAGACAGTCCCGTATCTCCAATAGTTCTATTTTTATACTAACTTGGGATGATGGTACAATATACATAATTATTATTTGGAAAATATTCCAGTCTAACGAGTTTGACTAGTCAAAAATAATAAATAATACCACCAACAATTCATTACAATGTAGACAACGCTGTCCCACACATCCGCGCACTCCTCATAAAGGACCTCAATTGGATAAATGAAAGTCACTTTTGTTTCCGAGGAGAAAAAGAAAACAATATTCCTCCATGGACCTCAAATCCCGATAACAAGTCAGACAGGAGCAAAACCAAAGAACCAACATATATAGACAAGGTGGACGATTGTAGATGCAATAAGCCGGTTCAGGCGGCATGAACAGTTCGTGATTGAATATAAGCGCCGGACCGGGGAAATCACTGAGAGTTATGCCCCGCACACACGGTCGGATATTCCGATGGAAAAAGTCCGATTGGATTATGTTGTCGGAAAACCCGATCGTGTGTGGGCTCTAGCGGGCTTTTTACGTCAGAATTTCCGACGGAAAAAATTTGAGAGCTGGATCTCAAATTTTCCGACAACAAAGTCCGATCAGACTTTTTCCGATCGTGTGTAGGGAATTCCGATGGACAAAGTGCCACGCATGCTCAGATCAAATTACGAGACCAAAGCTATTGGCTACTAGCCTCTACGTAGTTCCGTCGTACGCAACGAACCTCACCACGTTCGGAACGATCGGATTTTCTGACAACTTTGTCCGACCGTGTGTATGCAACACCAGTGTCGGAAAAAATCAGACGGATTTTGTGGTCAGAATTTCCGACCTGTGTGTACGGGGCATTAGAGTGTGAATAAGTAGTCTGGATGGGGGAAGTTCCTATTACTCAGCTGGGTTTACACGACAGGTAGTGCAGGCGAGAGAACACCTGTGCTGGCGGGTAGTTATGTGTCTAGGGTGCAAGCGAGTATATATATATATATGTACCGTATATACTCGAATATAAGCCGAGATTTTCAGACCCTTTTTTAGGTCTGAAAGTCCACCCCTTGGCTTATATTCGAATCACCGCCGTCTGCCTACATGAACAGCTTGTCATGCAGACAGACGGCGGTGTTCAAAAGCCGCGCCGCCTCCTCCCGCCCGTCCGTGATAGGCGGACACTAATTTTCCCAGCAGTACAGTGTTCCGCCTATCACGGATGGCCTGTCATTCTCATCTCATGGACGAGGATGAGAGAATGTCCGTGATAGGCGGAACACTGTACACTGACTGCTGGGAAAAAAGTGTTCCTCCTATCACGGACGAGGAGGAGGAGGAGGCGTGGCTTTTAAATTTGTAATGGCGCCGTACGCCGTACACGCTGTGGGGGGGACAGAGCGGGACCTCATCGGCTGCACGAACCCCGGACCCCGGACACAGGACCCCGGACACAGGACCTCGGACCCCGGACCCACGGACCCACAGATCGGCACAGGTAGGCTGCAATGGGGACACGGGCTGCAATGGGGACACGGGGGTCTGTACAGGGGACATGCAGATGGGCATTGCTGACCCTTTTTCCACTTACAGTAGCTGCTGCATTGTTGCCCCTCGGCTTATACACGGGTCAATACGTTTCCCCATTTTTTTGTGGTGATTTAGGGGCCTCGGCTTATACTCGGGACGGCCTATACTCGAGTATATACGGTATATACCAACCTCCCGGTCGGGAGGTGTAAAACAAGAGATCTCACCGCTTTCCCGACATCCACCGCAGCCCCGACACCGGTGATCAAGCTGCTTCTACGTTTCCTATTTGCTGAGAGCTCTAAGGATGACTTCCACCTCTATCCACAGTTTCCCAATTCATTCCGTGGGGTGCAAGATGGATTAAAGTCCCCCAGAGTGTGATAAGGCCGCCGCAGCCATCCTTATGTAGCGCCGGCTCCCAATGAGCAGGCACTATTGTTTTTCAAATTTAAGTTGTCTGAAGCCGCAGTTGGGCTTCAGGCTAATTATTTTAAAAGTTCTGGTTTCTGTAGCAGTCCAGCTGGGTTGCACTGGTTTCTCCTTGACCGTAGGTGTCGCTGTCGCCGCCGGTAAGTGTAGAAACACAGTTCAGCGGGATGTATTGAATGCCATCTGTGACAGACCTAGCCGGGACACAGGCTTTTTGAGAGGACTAAATGCGAGCCTCCTGCCAACCGATTATGGGCCCTGGATTTTAAGGGGGGCACAGGGTGAAGGAGAACCCCAACCCCAGTCAGATTCAATGCTGTATATATGTGTATATATAATGTGTGTGGTCTCATGCTGTTGGGACACACACTGTCAGATGTTAGTGTCATGAACTCAAGACGTTAATTGAGAGGGCTGATCACATTGTCCTCTGTACAATGTAGTAGACGGTCCGTCTGTTACTGGTGGTCTCCTGCTATTGTGATAAAATGTCTTGTGGTTGTAATTATGATAATTTATAATCAACTGTGTTTAGCTCGGTGACAACAAGTCTGACCTGTAGTGAAATCCTGATGAGTCACATCGGCTGCTTTAAGGGATTAGTTAATTAGTTTATGTTAAGTTGTTACAGGTCTATTGTTAGAGTAATATGAGCAGGAGGGGGGGACCTCCTCTCCTATTGTATATAAATACTTGTAATTTTGGTTCTAATAAAAAGAGTCCATGTTGGCACTAAGCAAGTGTCGTCTTGTTTGGTGCTTGGGAGCGGTTGGAATATCTGATATCTATATCCAGACTGGGAGGAAGTGATATATGACGAACGCACTCAAGAGGAGTGTAGGGACGTTCCGTCACACCACCTATTGCTCGGAAATAGCTCAGTGGGAGTATTCTTCCTGCTGTGCTTTCTGGGAGATGGTATTTAAGGTACCGACGTTTTTTGCCTGAATGCTCTTGGGGGTCCGCTGCCCCGACCTCATGGCCCTCCTGGCCTATGTATCCCGTGTCTCAGGGCCGACTGGCCTATGTATCCCGTGTCTCGGGGCCGACTGGCCTATGTATCCCGTGTCTCGGGGCCGACTGGCCTATGTATCCCGTGTCTCGGGGCCGACTGGCCTATGTATCCCGTGTCTCAGGGCCGACTGGCCTATGTATCCCGTGTCTCAGGGCCGACTGGCCTATGTATCCCGTGTCTCGGGGCCGACTGGCCTATGTATCCCGTGTCTCGGGGCCGACTGGCCTATGTATCCCGTGTCTCGGGGCCGACTGGCCTATGTATCCCGTGTCTCGGGGCCGACTGGCCTATGTATCCCGTGTCTCGGGGCCGACTGGCCTATGTATCCCGTGTCTCGGGGCCGACTGGCCCGAGGTTATGCAACTGAGAGGGTAGCCCCGAAAAGTCTCGGGGCCTACTGATCCAGGGATGGTCCGGTGCTGTCTCGCCTGCGGACAGAGGCCCAGAAACTGGATGAACCAGGGGAGCATTTATCCAGGAGAGGACCAAGCGCAAGGCTGGTAGCTCTGGAGAGGCCTGGAAACTCAGTTAGAGGACGCAACCCGGATCAACACCCGTACAGTATCGCCGGATCGGCTGCTAGAAACTGGTACTGTATGGCAGTTCTCTGAATTTCTCAAGATCTCTCAGTAATGCTTAAATTTAATCAACAAGTCTGTGGCAGAGACTTTGTCGAGCACCCTACCGGCGGCTAGGCCAGGTGAGAAAGGCCTATCCGGGGGTTGCTGGATCCAGTCTGTGGAGCCGTTTGTCCTCTGGATTCTTCTAATGCGGCGTACACACGGTTGGAATTTCCGATGGAAACAGTCCGATGGGAGCTTTTCATCGGATTTTCCGACCGTGTGTATGCCCAACGGTCTTTTTCTGTCGGAATTTCCGACGGACTTTGGATTGAGAACCTGTTCTCAATTTTTCCGACGGAAAACCTTTCTATCGGATTTTCCGATCGTGTGTATGCAATTCCGACACGCAAAATTCCGACGCATGCTCGGAAACAATTCGACGCATGCTCGGAAGCATTAAACTTCCCTTTTATAGTGCCGTCGAACGTGTTTTATGCCGCTGTGTTATTGACCGTCGGAATTTGGTGTGACCGTGTGTAGGCAACACAGCTTGAGCGGAATTCCGTCGGAAAAACCGTCAGAGTTTTTTCCGACGAGAATTCCGATCGTGTGTACGCGGCATTATACCTCCACCCCGCAATTACCAAGTGCCTGGACTCACCCTTAACCCTCCGACCCTTTATTGAAAGACTTTCTCTTTAATTCAAATAAATAATCGAAAAAAGTGTCGGATTTAACATTCTTTGGGCCACTTTTCCAACGGGATGGAGATCAAGTAGGTGAGGGAATGGTAAGCCCAAATCAAACCAGCAGCTCCTTCGGGGGTTAGTGCTACACTGGTATTTCGGAGATCCTGAGAGGGCTATCGGAAAGCTCTGAAATACCAGGACGGCTGCGGCGGCCTTATCACACTCTGAGGGACTTTAATCCATTACCCGCCAGCACAGGTGCTCTCACCTGCACTACCTGCCGTGTAAACCCAGCTGAGTAATAGAAACTTCCCCCATCCAGACTACTTATTCACAATGTGAGTGCCGGTTCACACTGGGGCAACACGACTTACAGCGCGACTTAGCAAGGCAACTCGGAAGCAACTTGGAAGCAACTTCAACACAACTTGGAAGCAACTTCAACGTGACTTTGAGTTATTTACAACACAACTTCAAGTCGCCCCCAGGCCAGGCGACTTTGGCTGTGGCCAATCACAGAATAATCAGCTCTCTGGGAGGGTGGGGTTTGCCTGAGTAAACAAATTTATTTTCCTGTAAAGTCGCTCCAATATAGATGGAGATCCGACTTGGAGGCGACTTCCATTGAATTCTATGGGTACAAGTCACCTAGAAGTCGCCTTGAAGTAGTACAGGAAGAGCCGGTTCACACCAGGGCGACCCAGGATCCGACTTCAGGTCCCCCCGAGACGCCCCAAGTCGTCCCAAGTCGCGCTGTAATGTAAATCTATGGAGCCGTCTCAATGCACACTACTGAAGTCACTCCGACTTCAAAAAGGTTCCTGTACTACTTCAATCCGACTTCTAGGTGACCTGTACCCATTGATTTCAATGGAAGTTGCCTCCAAGTCGGATCTCCATCTATTTTGAAGCGACTTTACAGGAAAATAAATTTGTTTACTCAGGCAAACCCCACCCTCCCAGAGAGCTGATTATTCTGTGATTGGCCACAGCCAAAGTCGCCCGGCCTGGGGGCGACTTGAAGTTGTGTTGTAAATAACTCAAAGTCACGTTGAAGTTGCTTCCAAGTTGCCTTGCTAAGTCGCGCTGTAAGTCGTGTTGCCCCAGTGTGAACCGGCACAAACCTTTTCTGAAGTCGGAGCGACTTCAGTAGTATACATTAAGATGGCTCTCATTGATTATAATGTAATTCCTAATGTCAAGCGACTTGGGGCGACTTGAAGTCTGACAAGTCGGATCCCAAGTCGCAGTAGTGTGAACCGGCTTATTGCATCTACTAACATCCACCTTGTCTATATAGGATTGGTTCTTTGGTTTTGCTCTTGTCTGACTTTTTATCGGGATTTGAGGTCCATGGAGGAATATTATTTTCTTTTTCTCCTAGGAAACAAAAGTGACTTTCATTGATCCGATTGAGGTCATTTATGAGGAGTGAATGGATGTGTGGGACAGCGTTGTCTACATTGTAATGAATTGTTGGTGGTATTGTTTATTTATTATTTTTGACTAGTGTTAAGTGAATTTGCATAATTAAACTTTATATATTTTGCTAAAATGCCCGTTTCTCTCTGAAGAATTGCTTTCTTGGAATTGCTTCTTTAATTCCTATTTTTTTTACTCATATGCTCAACCAATTCAGAGGAACTCACCACAGATCCTCACCAGAGACATTTTCTGGGTGTGAGCAATTAGCTTAATGAAAAAGTGCCTTTTACTCTGCATCTTGCTTTTTGAATTTATAATTAGCTGTGTAGGTAGAGCCCTTAAAGGTCACTTTTATCTCCCAATTTTTTTCATGTGTCCCATTGTTTGGTGTCGTTTTTTGGGAAGAATCATGCCCCATTGTTGGTGTCACTGGCGGGAACTGTACCCCGTCATTGGTGTCATTGGGAGGAATTATGCCCCTTCTTTGGTGTCAGAGAATGAAATATTGCCCCCAAGGGCTGGAAAAAAATCAAGCAAAGGACTACATCCAGCCCCCGGGCCACAGTTTGGAGACCACTGGTATACGGGACAGATTGTGGGAGGAGGTGACCTCTATCTATGTACTGGGGAGAGTAGCACTCCACACATGACCAATATAGCAGATTCATACAAGGTTTGACATCTTCCAAGAGGAGAACTCTTACCTAGCAGTCCAGCCACCTCATACGCCTTCTTCTGCTCGATCGTTTCGAAGTTCAGAGCTTCAAAGAAAATATCAAGAACAAGAACGTTCTCCCTGAGGACAAGAGAGACAATCTGCTGAACCTACAAACAGTGGTCAGTGCCCCGTGTGACCAGCGATGTGTGTATTAGGCCGGCTATAGGTATGATATGGTGGCTGAAAGATTCGTCTACAACATGACCACTTTGGATGATCCATTTTAAGCAGTTGGCCTGTTCCCTGACATCCCAGAGACACAGAAGGATTGGTGGCTGGGTGTCTGCAGAGGTTTCAATATGCCGACTTGTGAAAATCATCTCATGCTTATGGGCTGCCAGGGAGACCTTCATGTCTGAGGAAGAGGCCAATGGGAATCTGTGGGCAGATGAACATCCAACCAACCTCAATCATCTGCTTGTAGGCATTGGATGCTCAGCCAAGATCCAACCAACCTCAGTCATCGGTTTGTAGGCAGTTGGACTCTCAGATAAGATCCAGTCAACCTCAGTCATCTGTTTGTAGGCATTGGATGCTCAGATAAGATCCAACCAACCACAGC
Organism: Lithobates sylvaticus; assembly: GCA_028564925.1. Lineage (NCBI taxonomy): Eukaryota > Metazoa > Chordata > Amphibia > Anura > Ranidae > Lithobates > Lithobates sylvaticus. The sequence continues at coordinate 1,564,541 of CM053030.1, forward strand.
CATCTGCTTGTAGGCATTGGATGCTCAGATAAGATCCAACCAACCACAGTCATTGGTTGGTTTGTAGGCATTACAATATCTAACCAACCTCAGTCATCAGTTTGTAGGCATTGGATGCTCAGACAAGATCCAACCAACCTCAGTCATTGGTTTGTAGGCATTGGATGCTCAGACAAGATCCAACCAACCTCAGTCATCAGTTTGTAGGCATTACAAGATCTAACCAACCTTCGTCATCAGTTTGTAGACATTGGATGCTCAGATAAGATCCAACCAACCTCAGTCATAGGTTTGTAGGCATTACAAGATCTAACCAACCTTCGTCATCAGTTTGTAGACATTGGATGCTCAGCCAAGATCCAACAACCTCAGTCATTGGTTTGTAGGCATTGGATGCTCAGACAAGATCTAACCAACATCAGTCATCAGTTTGTAGGCAGTTAGATGCTCAGCCAAGATCCAACAACCTCAGTCATCAGTTTGTAGGCATTGGATGCTCAGATAAGATCCAACCAACCTCAGTCATAGGTTTGTAGGCATTACAAGATCTAACCAACCTTCGTCATCAGTTTGTAGGCATTGGGTGCCATTGCTCAGCCAAGATCCAACCAACCTCAGTCATCAGTTTGTAGGCAGTTGGACTCTCAGATAAGATCCAGTCAACCTCAGTCATCTGTTTGTAGGCAGTTAGATGCTCAGATAAGATCCAACCAACCTCAATCATCTGCTTGTAGGCATTGGATGCTCAGATAAGATCCAACCAACCTCAGTCATTGATTTGTAGGCATTGGATGCTCAGACAAGATCTAACCAACATCAGTCATCAGTTTGTAGGCAGTTAGATGCTCAGCCAAGATCCAACCAACCTCAGTCATCAGTTTGTAGGCAGTTAGATGCTCAGATAAGATCCAACCAACCTCAGTCATAGGTTTGTAGGCATTACAAGATCTAACCAACCTTCGTCATCAGTTTGTAGGCATTGGATGCTCAGCCAAGATCCAACCAACCTCAGTCATTGGTTTGTAGGCATTGGATGCTCAGCCAAGATCCAACCAACCTCAGTCATCAGTTTGTAGGCAGTTGGACTCTCAGATAAGATCCAGTCAACCTCAGTCATCTGTTTGTAGGCAGTTAGATGCTCAGATAAGATCCAACCAACCTCAGCCATCTGCTTGTAGGCATTGGATGCTCAGATAAGATCCAACCAACCTCAGTCATAGGTTTGTAGGCATTACAACATCTAACCAACCTTTGTCATCAGTTTGTAGGCATTGGATGCTAAGACAAGATCCAACCAACCTCAGTCATTGGTTTGTAGGCATTGGATGCTCAGATAAGATCTAACCAACCTTCGCCATCAGTTTGTAGGCATTGGATGTTAAGACAAGATCTAACCAACCTTCGCCATCAGTTTGTAGGCATTGGATGCTCAGTCAAGATCCAACCAACCTCAGTCATTGGTTTGTAGGCATTGGATGCTCAGACAAGATCTAACCAACCTCAGCCATCTATTTGTTCATCCCTAAATGCCAACAACCTCCACAGGTGACTAGTCAGCTATGATCTCACTGGAAACAAAAGTGATTGGTCAAGATGCTCATATCCATCCACAGGCCATTCCCCAATGAGCACCATATGGCTGGCTCACAGACCTGAGATTTTTGGCAGAGATTGTTGGATTGTTAGCCAATTCCCATTAAAAGTAATTAAACTGTTTCATCATTTTATGTGGAAAACAGAGGCATACATTTCCAAACACATATTCCTCAATTACAGCAGGTGGGATTTTGGGTTGGTAAAACCTCACATTAATTTAGTGGGACCATGAATGGTGATCAGGTTGGGTTCACCACAAACCCATGTCTGAGTCAAACCTGAATCTCCTCCCTAGTGGTCTGGTGTGACCGCTAGACAGTCCAGTATATGAGACACTCTAGGATTGGCACATGGAGGGGTGGAGTCATCATTTTTATTGGTTCTTTAAGTTGTTTTCTCAAGGATCTCCGAGTCCTAATTCTGTCTGTGAGTTTCAGTTATTTGGGAAAACCTCAGACAGGAGCCGCCTGTATGGTTGCTATGAGAAAGAGAAGTCCCAGAACAAGGGACTCCTGAAGTGACAGGACAAATGTCTGTATACTGAGCTGGGATATTTTAGACAATTGACCATTGTTCTCCCATCTCAGTGACTGGAGAAATATCTCACCACATTCATATGGGATTGGAAGATCTACAGCTGACATACAGCCCCATCCACGTCTGCGGCCACTTTTGAGTGTAAATCTCTTGTATTTCAGAACATTAAGGACCCCGTCGGACCCGGTCATAGTCTGAATGAAGTGGAAAACAAACTCACGCAATGTACTGTTCAGTCTTGCTGTATTTTTTTGCCAGATATATGGAGGAGGCTTTACTGGGTATCTTCACCATGGACAACTCCTTCCCATAGCGGACCATCTTACACGGCGTCTCACAGGCACACACAGAGGCACCATTTTCCCCAGCCTGGTCTGGAGGGAAAGGGAGATATAACTGATCAGCAATCTAGAAAACACATCCAACTACCAAAACCCCATTAAATTACTAAAACCTATTAGAAAATAAGTGTATCTACCGAAATCCGTTAGTGTTCCAAAATCTGTCCATCTACCACATTTTGTCAATTTACCAAGATCCAACCATCTACCAAAACCATATGACAACCAAAATCAATCCGTCTATCATTACCTGTCCATCTACAAATATTAGTCCATCTACCTAAACCCTTCTGACCACCAAAATCAGTCTCTCTACCAAACCCTACCAATCTGACAACCAAAATCTATCCATCAATGGCCGCTGTATTGTTTTTTTGCACTATTCTCTCAAAAAATTTAATAAAAAGACGTGGTGTATCTAGATAAAGGAAGGCCCGTAGACGTGGTGTATCTAGATAAAGGAAGGCATGTAGACGTGGTGTATCTAGATAAAGGAAGGCCGTAGACGTGGTGTATCTAGATAAAGGAAGGCCCGTAGATGTGGTGTGTCTAGATAAATGAAGGCCCGTAGACGTGGTGTATCTGGATAAAGGAAGGCCCGTAGACGTGGTGTATCTGGATAAAGGAAGGCCCGTAGACGTGGTGTATCTGGATAAAGGAAGGCCCGTAGATGTGGTGTATCTAGATAAAGGAAGGCCCGTAGACGTGGTGTATCTAGATAAAGGAAGGCCCGTAGACGTGGTGTATCTAGATAAAGGAAGGCCCGTAGACGTGGTGTATCTAGATAAAGGAAGGCCCGTAGACGTGGTGTATCTGGATAAAGGAAGGCCCTGTAGACGTGGTGTATCTAGATAAAGGAAGGCCCGTAGACGTGGTGTATCTGGATAAAGGAAGGCCCGTAGACGTGGTGTATCTGGATAAAGGAAGGCCCGTAGACGTGGTGTATCTGGATAAAGGAAGGCCCGTAGACGTGGTGTATCTTGATAAAGGAAGGCCCGTAGACGTGGTGTATCTAGATAAAGGAAGGCCCGTAGACGTGGTGTATCTAGATAAAGGAAGGCCTGTAGACGTGGTGTATCTGGATAAAGGAAGGCCCGTAGACGTGGTGTATCTACATAAAGGAAGGCCCGTAGACGTGGTGTATCTACATAAAGGAAGGCCCGTAGACGTGGTGTATCTGGATAAAGGAAGGCCCATAGACGTGGTGTATCTGGATAAAGGAAGGCCCGTAGACGCGGTGTATCTGGATAAAGGAAGGCCGTAGATGTGGTGTATCTGGATAAAGGAAGGCCCGTGGATGTGGTGTATCTGGATAAAGGAAGGCCCGTAGATGTGGTGTATCTGGATAAAGGAAGGCCCGTAGACGTTGTGTATCTAGATAAAGGAAGGCCTGTAGACGTGGTGTATCTAGATAAAGGAAGGCCCGTAGACATGGTGTATCTAGATAAAGAAGGCCCGTAGATGTGGTGTATCTAGATAAAGGAAGGCCCGTAGACGTGGTGTATCTAGATAAAGGAAGGCCCGTAGACGTGGTGTATCTAGATAAAGGAAGGCCCGTAGACGTGGTGTATCTGGATAAAGGAAGGCCCGTAGACGTGGTGTATCTGGATAAAGGAAGGCCCGTAGACGTGGTGTATCTATATAAAGGAAGGCCCGTAGACGTGGTGTATCTGGATTTTGCAAAAGCATTTGACACAGTTCCCCATAAACGTTTACTGTACAAAATAAGGTGCGTTGGCATGGACCATAGGGCGAGTACATGGAATGATGGACCATAGGGTGAGTACATGGATTGAAAACTGGCTACAAGGGCGAGTTCAGAGGGTGGTGATAAATGGGGAGTACTCAGAATGGTCGGGGGTGGGGAGTACTCGGAATGGTCGGGGGTGGGGAGTACTCGGAATGGTCGGGGGTGGGTAGTGGGGTCCCCCAGGGTTCTGTGCTGGGACCAATCCTATTTAATTTGTTGATAAATGATCTGGAGGATGGGGATGGGGGAAACAGTTCAATCTCTGTATTTGTGGACGATACTAAGCTAAGCAGGGCAATAAATGTGTAACAGTGTAGCGCTAAAAATGTCTCTGTGCAACCATGGTTGTGGACTAGGAAAATCGACAACCCCCCGATTGCTGATCAGAGTGTTAGTGATAAAGTAACAAATGGAGGGTCAAAATAGCTGATGTTCACCAGGCTCTTAAGTAAATAAGAGCGTGGTGTCTCAACAAGCCAGATGGACCTCAAGTGTGGATATACTACAAAGTGGTCCGCACTCATCTGAAGTGAATAAAAAGTGGAAAGTTATTCAAAAACCCTATAAAAAAAAAAATTCAAACCCTACCAATCTGACAACCAAAATCTATCCATCAATGGCCGCTGTATTGTTTTTTTGCACTATTCTCTCAAAAAATTTAATAAAAAGACGTGGTGTATCTAGATAAAGGAAGGCCCGTAGACGTGGTGTATCTAGATAAAGGAAGGCATGTAGACATGGTGTATCTAGATAAAGGAAGGCATGTAGACATGGTGTATCTAGATAAAGGAAGGCCCGTAGATGTGGTGTGTCTAGATAAATGAAGGCCCGTAGACGTGGTGTATCTGGATAAAGGAAGGCCCGTAGACGTGGTGTATCTGGATAAAGGAAGGCCCGTAGACGTGGTGTATCTGGATAAAGGAAGGCCCGTAGATGTGGTGTATCTAGATAAAGGAAGGCCCGTAGACGTGGTGTATCTAGATAAAGGAAGGCCCGTAGACGTGGTGTATCTAGATAAAGGAAGGCCCGTAGACGTGGTGTATCTAGATAAAGGAAGGCCCGTAGACGTGGTGTATCTGGATAAAGGAAGGCCTGTAGACGTGGTGTATCTAGATAAAGGAAGGCCCGTAGACGTGGTGTATCTGGATAAAGGAAGGCCCGTAGACGTGGTGTATCTGGATAAAGGAAGGCCCGTAGACGTGGTGTATCTGGATAAAGGAAGGCCCGTAGACGTGGTGTATCTGGCTAAAGGAAGGCCCGTAGACGTGGTGTATCTAGATAAAGGAAGGCCCGTAGACGTGGTGTATCTAGATAAAGGAAGGCCTGTAGACGTGGTGTATCTGGATAAAGGAAGGCCCGTAGACGTGGTGTATCTACATAAAGGAAGGCCCGTAGACGTGGTGTATCTACATAAAGGAAGGCCCGTAGACGTGGTGTATCTGGATAAAGGAAGGCCCATAGACGTGGTGTATCTGGATAAAGGAAGGCCCGTAGACGCGGTGTATCTGGATAAAGGAAGGCCCGTAGATGTGGTGTATCTGGATAAAGGAAGGCCCGTGGATGTGGTGTATCTGGATAAAGGAAGGCCCGTAGATGTGGTGTATCTGGATAAAGGAAGGCCCGTAGACGTGGTGTATCTAGATAAAGGAAGGCCTGTAGACGTGGTGTATCTAGATAAAGGAAGGCCCGTAGACATGGTGTATCTAGATAAAAGAAGGCCCGTAGATGTGGTGTATCTAGATAAAGGAAGGCCCGTAGACGTGGTGTATCTAGATAAAGGAAGGCCCGTAGACGTGGTGTATATAGATAAAGGAAGGCCCGTAGACGTGGTGTATCTGGATAAAGGAAGGCCCGTAGACGTGGTGTATCTGGATAAAGGAAGGCCCGTAGACGTGGTGTATCTATATAAAGGAAGGCCCGTAGACGTGGTGTATCTAGATTTTGCAAAAGCATTTGACACAGTTCCCCATAAATGTTTACTGTACAAAATAAGGTGCGTTGGCATGGACCATAGGGCGAGTACATGGAATGATGGACCATAGGGTGAGTACATGGATTGAAAACTGACTACAAGGGCGAGTTCAGAGGGTGGTGATAAATGGGGAGTACTCAGAATGGTCGGGGGTGGGGAGTACTCGGAATGGTCGGGGGTGGGGAGTACTCGGAATGGTCGGGGGTGGGTAGTGGGGTCCGCCAGGGTTCTGTGCTGGGACCAATCCTATTTAATTTGTTGATAAATGATCTGGAGGATGGGGATGGGGGAAACAGTTCAATCTCTGTATTTGTGGACGATACTAAGCTAAGCAGGGCAATAAATGTGTAACAGTGTAGCGCTAAAAATGTCTCTGTGCAACCATGGTTGTGGACTAGGAAAATCGACAACCCCCCGATTGCTGATCAGAGTGTTAGTGATAAAGTAACAAATGGAGGGTCAAAATAGCTGATGTTCACCAGGCTCTTAAGTAAATAAGAGCGTGGTGTCTCAACAAGCCAGATGGACCTCAAGTGTGGATATACTACAAAGTGGTCCGCACTCATCTGAAGTGAATAAAAAGTGGAAAGTTATTCAAAAACTGGTGTATGGACAATCTGGTATAGACTGTCCTTCCAAACAAACGTGTATCAAAACAAGAATATTGTGTGAACAATACACCTCAATGTTTAAAAATTCTTCAAAAATAAACATATATAAAGGGATCACATAGACTGTGTTTCTGATAATGAACTCTGAAATACCATGAGTAATCTAACTAGAAGCCTATAGTCACACGGATGTTAAGTACAGATATATTGAATTGACCATGGCAGTACTACCAAGAAGACATGATATATATAAGGTGCTGCAATTACAGAAGAACTGTAATAAACGGGTATGTCCAGGAAGACTATATGTTTCTCAGAAACCTTAATAGCCACGCCTCCTGATTAGTAAACCCAAACAGACGATGATGATAAATCTCAATGTGAATCAATAACACATATTAAGGGTGGTTGTTTTTCAAAGCACCTCAGTAAACAGTTCTGTTGTTAGAAATGGATGGGCGGACTAGACATATCCAACTATATTTCAGGTAGAGGCACTGTTCATTAAACTCCAGAAAAGTGAAAGGACAGTTCCAAATACAATATAAACAGTGATGATGATATGGTTCAAATGTTGGGTCCTGTCAACCAAGGGCAACAATGCAACCAGATAGATGAATTCATAAGCGCTTACCATGTGTGGTGGACCAACTCACCGGTGGTGAAAGGTCAGAATCAGCTTGTGTGGCTACCTCCAGGTGCCAAAAGAGATGGGATAGAAGATGGGGAGCGTTGGTTAAGGTTTCTCGGGACCCTTAGCACATACTCACCAACCGAATGGGTGGCTGTAGGATTACTGTGATCAGATCTCGTTGGTCAGAAGTTTTGCCATAGGTGGAAAAAAAAAAGCAAAAGAGGGACTCCTCCTCGTGTAAAACCCACAAGACAAGGGTTCACTTTATTTTAAAACAGAAACATGCTTCCAAAATGAAATCAAACAAATGGAGCTGTTCTAATAAAAACAAGTAAAAAACGCAGTAGGCGGTGAAGCTTGGAGACCCGACGCGTTTCGTCTGAAAAGACTTCTGCTGGGGTAAACTCCAGCCTCCTCCTGCTGCGTTATATATAGTGAACAAAGAACAATTAAACCACAAACCACCTGGATAATTTCAATCAGCCACACTTCCTGTTAGCCACACTTCCTGTTTCCTGTTCGCTGTTTTTCACGTATTGGTGGTTCAGGGCGAAATTGGGCCAATAGGGAATAGTGTGTGATTCAGGCCGGAATTAGGCCAATAGGGAGGAGTATGTAAGAAAGACATAGATATAGGCCAATGGGGGCATAGTTTGGACATAACAAGAGACGTCTATAGCAAAAAACATGCTCCAATATGAACCCCCTAACTGATAGGCGGGCAGAGGCCCGATGGGTGACCAATCATGTGGCTGATAGTCAGCACTCTAATAGTTCATTGGTGGTCAGAGGGAAGAGGACCTTATTCCAAATATGAGCGCCAAATGTAAGTGCGCTTGTATGCTGCACTATACCAGACTACGACCGCGTGGGACGCCTCAACGGGGTAGCGTACCGGAAGTTGTAAACCGGAAGTAGCGTCTGGAGCGGAAGTGACGCACGGAATGGGCGGAAGCGGATGTGACGTCATTGGCCTCCCGGAATGTAAACAGATAGAGGACATAGCATTCTAGCGCTTGTCCACAAGATGGCAGACTCAAAACTAACCTCGAAGTCTGGCTGATGGAAATGCAATGTTAAAAATGAATCGCCTGAATTAAAGGCATCACTAGTACAAATACAACTAAGAATGTATGAAAATAACATCACTAATCCATCTCGATACCAATAGCATCAATCATCGGTCAATACAAATGAGATATAATTGGCATCCTTGGTCAAACAATATAAGACAACATATTTAACGATTTATACAAGTCATGTCCAATAATGGTGGTAAAACCAATGTAGATCAAGGGTCGGCATGAGGGGTGAGGAACACATATAAGTTGACTATAGTATAGAGGCAACTCTTGTTGTTATTAAAAATATTTAGAAAAGTAATCAATAATATTCATTCTATAATATTAATTCTGTAACATCAGTAATGAATAATATGCTCGGATGCCCTTGTGAAAACGCTATCCAAAACAAGTGACGGGTATCTCTAGGAGTAAATATATATGCGTCAACAGAAAAAATGTGTATGTGATAGAGACTTACAATTATAGACAGATGAAATCGTCTAAACGCTATACAGGTAGGGTCATGAGCGATTAATGAACGCATTAATATCCCATTCGACATTGAGGCCATGGGGGGTATAGCACTTAATCTGGTGTATCCAGAACGTTTCAAGTCGGTTAACCACAGTGTCTCCAAACATTATTTTTTAAATCACAACCGAAATCCAGCAGGGTCTCGCTTCCAGATTATCGATAAATTCGTTCCTCACTGGCGGGGCGAATCGAATATTAGGGGCGTATCCCGACTTGAAACGTTCTGGATACACCAGATTAAGTGCTATACCCCCCATGGCCTCAATGTCGAATGGGATATTAATGCGTTCATTAATCGCTCATGACCCTACCTGTATAGCGTTTAGACGATTTCATCTGTCTATAATTGTAAGTCTCTATCACATACACATTTTTTCTGTTGACGCATATATATTTACTCCTAGAGATACCCGTCACTTGTTTTGGATAGCGTTTTCACAAGGGCATCCGAGCATATTATTCATTACTGATGTTACAGAATTAATATTATAGAATGAATATTATTGATTACTTTTCTAATTATTTTTAATAACAACAAGAGTTGCCTCTATACTATAGTCAACTTATATGTGTTCCTCACCCCTCATGCCGACCCTTGATCTACATTGGTTTTACCACCATTATTGGACATGACTTGTATAAATCGTTAAATATGTTGTCTTATATTGTTTGACCAAGGATGCCAATTATATCTCATTTGTATTGACCGATGATTGATGCTATTGGTATCGAGATGGATTAGTGATGTTATTTTCATACATTCTTAGTTGTATTTGTACTAGTGATGCCTTTAATTCAGGCGATTCATTTTTAACATTGCATTTCCATCAGCCAGACTTCGAGGTTAGTTTTGAGTCTGCCATCTTGTGGACAAGCGCTAGAATGCTATGTCCTCTATCTGTTTACATTCCGGGAGGCCAATGACGTCACATCCGCTTCCGCCCATTCCGTGCGTCACTTCCGCTCCAGACGCTACTTCCGGTTTACAACTTCCGGTACGCTACCCCGTTGAGGCGTCCCACGCGGTCGTAGTCTGGTATAGTGCAGCATACAAGCGCACTTACATTTGGCGCTCATATTTGGAATAAGGTCCTCTTCCCTCTGACCACCAATGAACTATTAGAGTGCTGACTATCAGCCACATGATTGGTCACCCATCGGGCCTCTGCCCGCCTATCAGTTAGGGGGTTCATATTGGAGCATGTTTTTTGCTATAGACGTCTCTTGTTATGTCCAAACTATGCCCCCATTGGCCTATATCTATGTCTTTCTTACATACTCCTCCCTATTGGCCTAATTCCGGCCTGAATCACACACTATTCCCTATTGGCCCAATTTCGCCCTGAACCACCAATACGTGAAAAACAGCGAACAGGAAACAGGAAGTGTGGCTAACAGGAAGTGTGGCTGATTGAAATTATCCAGGTGGTTTGTGGTTTAATTGTTCTTTGTTCACTATATATAACGCAGCAGGAGGAGGCTGGAGTATACCCCAGCAGAAGTCTTTTCAGACGAAACGCGTCGGGTCTCCAAGCTTCACCGCCTACTGCGTTTTTTACTTGTTTTTATTAGAACAGCTCCATTTGTTTGATTTCATTTTGGAAGCATGTTTCTGTTTTAAAATAAAGTGAACCCTTGTCTTGTGGGTTTTACACGAGGAGGAGTCCCTCTTTTGCTTTTTTTTTCCACCTATGGCAAAACTTCTGACCAACGAGATCTGATCACAGTAATCCTACAGCCACCCATTCGGTTGGTGAGTATGTGCTAAGGGTCCCGAGAAACCTTAACCAACGCTCCCCATCTTCTATCCCATCTCTTTTGGCACCTGGAGGTAGCCACACAAGCTGATTCTGACCTTTCACCACCGGTGAGTTGGTCCACCACACATGGTAAGCGCTTATGAATTCATCTATCTGGTTGCATTGTTGCCCTTGGTTGACAGGACCCAACATTTGAACCATATCATCATCACTGTTTATATTGTATTTGGAACTGTCCTTTCACTTTTCTGGAGTTTAATGAACAGTGCCTCTACCTGAAATATAGTTGGATATGTCTAGTCCGCCCATCCATTTCTAACAACAGAACTGTTTACTGAGGTGCTTTGAAAAACAACCACCCTTAATATGTGTTATTGATTCACATTGAGATTTATCATCATCGTCTGTTTGGGTTTACTAATCAGGAGGCGTGGCTATTAAGGTTTCTGAGAAACATATAGTCTTCCTGGACATACCCGTTTATTACAGTTCTTCTGTAATTGCAGCACCTTATATATATCATGTCTTCTTGGTAGTACTGCCATGGTCAATTCAATATATCTGTACTTAACATCCGTGTGACTATAGGCTTCTAGTTAGATTACTCATGGTATTTCAGAGTTCATTATCAGAAACACAGTCTATGTGATCCCTTTATATATGTTTATTTTTGAAGAATTTTTAAACATTGAGGTGTATTGTTCACACAATATTCTTGTTTTGATACACGTTTGTTTGGAAGGACAGTCTATACCAGATTGTCCATACACCAGTTTTTGAATAACTTTCCACTTTTTATTCACTTCAGATGAGTGCGGACCACTTTGTAGTATATCCACACTTGAGGTCCATCTGGCTTGTTGAGACACCACGCTCTTATTTACTTAAGAGCCTGGTGAACATCAGCTATTTTGACCCTCCATTTGTTACTTTATCACTAACACTCTGATCAGCAATCGGGGGGTTGTCGATTTTCCTAGTCCACAACCATGGTTGCACAGAGACATTTTTAGCGCTACACTGTTACACATTTATACCTTTCACAATTTTGTCATATTGTAGTGTTAGCAGCTCCTTATTCACTCGCTTGGGCGCTGCTTTTTCTTTCTTTCTATAAGCAGGGCAATAACTTCTCCGCAGGATGTGGAAACCTTCCAAGAAGATCTGAACAAATTGAATGGGGGGGGGGGCAACTACATGGCAAATGAGGTTCAATGTAGAAAAATGTAAAATAATGCATTTGGGTGGTAAAAATCTGAATGCAATCTATAGACTGAGGGGAGAACCTCTGGGGGTATCTAGGATGGAGAAGGACCTGGGGGTCCTAGTAGATGATGGGCTCAGCAATGCCAAGATGCTGCTAACAAAGCAAACAGAATATTGGCATTAAAATGGGGATCAACTCCAGAGATAAAAGGATAATTCTCCTGCTCTACAAGACTCTGGTCCGGCCGCACCTGGAGTATGCTGTCCAGTTCTGGGCACCAGTCCTCGGGAAGGATGTACTGGAAATGGAGGGAGTACAAAGAAGGGAAACAAAGCTAATAAAGGGTCTGGAGGATATTAGTGATGAGGAAAGGTTGTGAGCACTGAACTTATTCTCTCTGGAGAAGAGACGCTCGAGAGGGGATATGATTTTTAATGTATAAATACCGGACTGGTGACCCCACAATGTATAAATACCGGACTGGTGACCCCACAATATATAAATACCGGACTGGTGACCCCACAATGTATAAATACCGGACTGGTGACCCCACAATATATAAAAATACCGGACTGGTGACCCCACAATATATAAATACCGGACTGGTGACCCCACAATAGGGAGAAAACTTTTTCGCAAAAGGGAGTTTAACAAGACTCGTGGCCACTCATTAAAATTAGAAGAAAAGAGGTTTAACCTTAAACTACATAGAGCGTTCTTTACTGTAAGAGCGGCATGGATGTGGAATTCCCTTCCACAGGTGGTGGTCTCAGCGGGGGGCATCGATAGTTTCAAGAAACTATTAGATAAGCACCTGAACGACCGCAACATACAGAGATATACAATGTAATACTGACATATAATCACACACAGAGGTTGGACTTGATGGACTTGTGTCTTTTTTCAACCTCACCTACTATGTAATTATGAATAAAAAGAAAAATCCATCCTTTTAAACTCATCTATCCACAAAAAATATGTCCATTTACCAAAACTCACCCAAATTTAAGAAACCATATGACCACTAAAATCAACCCAACTACTAAAACCCATCTAACTACCAAAATCCGCTCATCTACAAAAACCTGTCCACGAACCAAAATTAGTCCACTTACCAAGATCCAGTCATCTACCAAAACCCATCCATCTAACAAACCGGTCTACAGTATTTAAAAAAAATAGCCCATATACCAAAAACCTTCTGCCTACCAAAACCTGTCTATCTATCAAAATCATCCAAATACCAAAGTTAGTCCATCTACCAAAATCCATCAGTATTGCAAAGTCTGTCCATCTACCAAAATGAGTTAATTTACCAAGATCCATCCATCTACCAAAACCATATGACAACCAAAATCAATCCATCTACCAATACATCTCTATCTACAAAAATGAGTCCTTCTACCAAAACCCATCTGACTACCAACACCTGTCCATCCATCAAAATCATCCAACTACCAACGTCAGTCCCTCTACCAAAAATCAGCAAAGTCCCGTACACACCATCCGAAAATCCGAAGTAAAATTCTGTCCGGTCTGCCGATCTTCTGATCGTTCGTATGGTGCTTTTGACAGCCGATTCCGGCTTTTTTTTGTCCGACAAAAGCTGGATGTGTAGACTATACAATTTTTGTCGTACGTGAACTTGACGTCCGATTTTCATTTAATTAGTACGGTTTTCGTACGAAAAAGTCGTAAGAGCAAGACTACGCATGCTCAGAAACAAAAGAATACATACAAAACTATTCACCACATTACGTCACTTCTGAAGTTGTATTCTGTTGTACGAGAATTTTTCGTATGGTGAGTAACCTCTTCACTTTTGACATGAGATTGGCAAAAGTGACCAACAGTCGTCCGAAAATCTGATCGTGTCTATGAGGCTTTAGTCGTCCAAAATCCATCCATCAAAACTCATCCATCCACAAGAATCTGTCCATCTACTAAAATCTGTCCATCTACCAAAACCCACCAACTACAAGAATCCTTATGACCACCAAAGTCGGCCCATCTAGCAAAAGCTGCCCATCTAACACAATCCGTCCATCTATAAAAACACATCTATCTACAAAACACATCTGATACCCAAAACCATCCAACTGCTGCAGCCCATCTGACAACCGGAATTAGTCCATCTACCAAAACCTGTCCATCTTCCAAAGCGAATCGATCCGCAAAAATCAGTCCATTTACAAAAACCCATCTGGCTACCCAAATCTGTCCACCTACAAAAACCCACCCAACTAGCTTAAAGCTGGATACACACTAAACAACAAAACTCATTTGAGTACCAACACTCGTCCATCTAAATAACCCATCTAACCACCAGATCTGTCCACCCAACCACCAAAACTCACCCTTCCTCCAAAATCTGTCCATCAACAAAACTCATTCGAGTACCAACACTCATCCATCTAAATAACCCATCTAACCACCAGATCTGTCCACCCAACCACCAAAACTCACCCTTCCTCCAAAATCTGTCCATCAACAAAACTCATTCAAGTACCAACACTCATCCATCTAAATAACCCATCTGACCACCAGATCTGTCCACCCAACCACCAAAACTCACCCTTCCTCCAAAATCTGTCCATCAACAAAACTCATTCGAGTACCAACACTCATCCATCTAAATAACCCATCTAACCACCAGATCTGTCCACCCAACTACCAAAACTCACCCTTCCTCCAAAATCTGTCCATCAACAAAACTCATTCGAGTACCAACACTCATCCATCTAAATAACCCATCTGACCACCAGATCTGTCCACCCAACCACCAAAACTCACCCTTCCTCCAAAATCTGTCCATCAACAAAACTCATTCGAGTACCAACACTCATCCATCTAAATAACCCATCTAACCACCAGATCTGTCCACCCAACTACCAAAACTCACCCTTCCTCCAAAATCTGTCCATCAACAAAACTCATTCGAGTACCAACACTCATCCATCTAAATAACCCATCTAACCACCAGATTTGTCCACCAAACCACCAAAACTCACCCTTCCTCCAAAATCTGTCCATCAACAAAACTCATTCGAGTACCAACACTCATCCATCTAAATAACCCATCTAACCACCAGATTTGTCCACCAAACCACCAAAACTCATCCTTCCTCCAAAATCTGTCCATCAACAAAACTAATTTGAGTACCAACACTCATCCATCTAAATAACCCATCTGACCACCAGATCTGTCCACCCAACCACCAAAACTCACCCTTCCTCCAAAATCTGTCCATCAACAAAACTCATTCGAGTACCAACACTCATCCATCTAAATAACCCATCTAACCACCAGATCTGTCCACCCAACTACCAAAACTCACCCTTCCTCCAAAATCTGTCCATCAACAAAACTCATTCGAGTACCAACACTCATCCATCTAAATAACCCATCTGACCACCAGATCTGTCCACCCAACCACCAAAACTCACCCTTCCTCCAAAATCTGTCCATCAACAAAACTCATTCGAGTACCAACACTCATCCATCTAAATAACCCATCTAACCACCAGATCTGTCCACCCAACTACCAAAACTCACCCTTCCTCCAAAATCTGTCCATCAACAAAACTCATTCGAGTACCAACACTCATCCATCTAAATAACCCATCTGACCACCAGATCTGTCCACCCAACCACCAAAACTCACCCTTCCTCCAAAATCTGTCCATCAACAAAACTCATTCGAGTACCAACACTCATCCATCTAAATAACCCATCTAACCACCAGATCTGTCCACCCAACTACCAAAACTCACCCTTCCTCCAAAATCTGTCCATCAACAAAACTCATTCGAGTACCAACACTCATCCATCTAAATAACCCATCTAACCACCAGATTTGTCCACCAAACCACCAAAACTCACCCTTCCTCCAAAATCTGTCCATCAACAAAACTCATTCGAGTACCAACACTCATCCATCTAAATAACCCATCTAACCACCAGATTTGTCCACCAAACCACCAAAACTCATCCTTCCTCCAAAATCTGTCCATCAACAAAACTAATTTGAGTACCAACACTCATCCATCTAAATAACCCATCTGACCACCAGATCTGTCCACCCAACCACCAAAACTCACCCTTCCTCCAAAATCTGTCCATCAACAAAACTCATTCGAGTACCAACACTCATCCATCTAAATAACCCATCTAACCACCAGATCTGTCCACCCAACTACCAAAACTCACCCTTCCTCCAAAATCTGTCCATCAACAAAACTCATTCGAGTACCAACACTCATCCATCTAAATAACCCATCTGACCACCAGATCTGTCCACCCAACCACCAAAACTCACCCTTCCTCCAAAATCTGTCCATCAACAAAACTCATTCGAGTACCAACACTCATCCATCTAAATAACCCATCTAACCACCAGATTTGTCCACCAAACCACCAAAACTCATCCTTCCTCCAAAATCTGTCCATCAACAAAACGAATTTGAGTACCAACACTCATCCATCTAAATAACCCATCTAACCACCAGATCTGTCCACCCAACCACCAAAACTCACCCTTCCTCCAAAATCTGTCCATCAACAAAACTCATTCGAGTACCAACACTCATCCATCTAAATAACCCATCTAACCACCAGATTTGTCCACCAAACCACCAAAACTCATCCTTCCTCCAAAATCTGTCCATCAACAAAACTCATTCGAGTACCAACACTCATCCATCTAAATAACCCATCTAACCACCAGATCTGTACACCCAACCACCAAAACTCACCCTTCCTCCAAAATCTGTCCATCAACAAAACTCATTCGAGTACCAACACTCATCCATCTAAATAACCCATCTGACCACCAGATCTGTCCACCCAACCACCAAAACTCACCCTTCCTCCAAAATCTGTCCATCAACAAAACTCATTCGAGTACCAACACTCATCCATCTAAATAACCCATCTAACCACCAGATCTGTCCACCCAACCACCAAAACTCACCCTTCCTCCAAAATCTGTCCATCAACAAAACTCATTCGAGTACCAACACTCATCCATCTAAATAACCCATCTGACACCAGATCTGTCCACCCAACCACCAAAACTCACCCTTCCTCCAAAATCTGTCCATCAACAAAACTCATTCGAGTACCAACACTCATCCATCTAAATAACCCATCTAACCACCAGATCTGTCCACCCAACTACCAAAACTCACCCTTCCTCCAAAATCTGTCCATCAACAAAACTCATTCGAGTACCAACACTCATCCATCTAAATAACCCATCTAACCACCAGATCTGTCCACCCAACCACCAAAACTCACCCTTCCTCCAAAATCTGTCCATCAACAAAACTCATTCGAGTACCAACACTCATCCATCTAAATAACCCATCTAACCACCAGATTTGTCCACCAAACCACCAAAACTCATCCTTCCCCCAAAATCTCCAAAAAAAGTTTAAACTATTAACTACTAACTCCTGCCCATCGACACAAACCCATCTCCCCGTTGTGAGGATACTAGTCTCTTGTGAGGATACCCAAGTCAGCACCCCTGCCACCCAGAAGAACAATTATAACAATTGGGGAGATAATGATCTTCATTCATTTCCAGGACATTAGACAATGACCTTCCTCTTTCTTCCTCGGGAAGATGATGGCACCCACCTATTTTCTTTAAAAAAGGGTCAGCACAATCCACGTACTGCTCGGGGTCGCAGACCATCTCGTTTCCTGCAATGAAGGAAAGATTAGGGGAATCAGAAGGAGAAGCTTCCCTTGTCCCCCCAATACCCCCCAGAAGAGGCCTCTCACCTGGCATGTGGACCATGCGGCATTTGCACTTCTCCAGGATGTAGCGGGTCTCGCAGTCGATGCGGCAGGCCGTTATACTATAGTTGGGGAAGTAGGGCGACTTAAACGGGGTGTCCTTACAATCCCCCCATGGAGGAGGCAGATACTTCAGCTGAGGGAGAATTCGACGAAAGAAAAAGTCATTGCTTTCATTGAGAAGAAGCAATCCAATGTCGTTCATTTCAGGAAGGCACGTGACAATACCGGACCAATGAAATTGTGGGCTGGTTCTGAGGAGCATATAAAACGGTAGAGTCTTCTCCTGGCAGGACATAAATCTGTGGTGTCAGTATGGAGTGTATAGACCTGGTTTAGGTCCAAGGCCACTACCTCTCTGGTCACCACAAATAGCAAATCACTCAACAGACGTGTATCATCAGATACACATCGAAGGACTTTTAGGCTCAATTTACATTAGTGTGACTTTTATGCGACTTTTGGTGCAGCTTTGATCTGACTTTACATTCTCTAGAACAGGCATCCTCAAACTACGGCCCTCTAGCTGTGGCAGAACTACACATCCCATGAGGCATTGTAAAACTCTAACATTCGCAGACATGACTGGGCATGGTGGGAATTGTAGTTCCTGAACAACTGGAGGGCCGTAGTTTGAAGACCCCTGCTCTAGACCAAAGTCCCACCAAAGTAGCGCAGGCACCTCTTCACAGCTGCTGTGACTTTAGGTTGCACCAATTTGAACGGGTGCCATTGAAAATAATGGACTGTGACTTTCCATGCGACTTTGATGTCCAAAGTCCCATGATAATTTGCACAGGTGTGAATGGAGCCTTACGCAAGACATACATTTGTACTAAAATCTCCTTTCTACACACATTAAAAAAAAGGCTTTTAAGAGGATCGGTGATGATGGATGATGTGTTGGGTGATGAGGATCGGTGATGATGGATGATGTGTTGGGTGATGAGGATCGGTGATGATGGATGATGTGTTGGGTGATGAGGATCGGTGATGATGTGTTGGGTGATGATGATCGGTGATGATGGATGATGTGTTGGGTGATGATGATCGGTGATGATGGATGATGTGTTGGGTGATGAGTATCGGTGATGATGGATGATGTGTTGGGTGATGAGGATCGGTGATGATGTGTTGGGTGATGAGGATCGGTGATGATGATCGGTGATGATGGATGATGTGTTGGGTGATGAGGATCGATGATGATGTATGATGTGTTGGGTGATGAGGATCGGTGATGATGGATGATGTGTTGGGTGATGAGGATCGGTGATGATGGATGATGTGTTGGGTGATGAGAATCGGTGATGATGGATGATGTGTTGGGTGATGAGGATCGGTGATGATGGATGTTGTGTTGGGTGATGAAGATCGGTGATGATGGATGTTGTGTTGGGTGATGAGTATCGGTGATGATGGATGATGTGTTGGGTGATGAGGATCGGTGATGATGGATGATGTGTTGGGTGATGAGGATCGGTGATGATGGATGTTGTGTTGGGTGATGAAGATCGGGGATGATGGATGTTGTGTTGGGTGATGAGGATCGGTGATGATGGATGATGTGTTGGGTGATGAGGATCGGTGATGATGGATGATGTGTTGGGTGATGAGGATCGGTGATGATGGATGATGTGTTGGGTGATGAGGATCGGTGATGATGGATGATGTGTTGGGTGATGAGGATCGATGATGATGTATGATGTGTTGGGTGATGAGGATCGGTGATGATGGATGATGTGTTGGGTGATGAGGATCGGTGATGATGGATGATGTGTTGGGTGATGAGAATCGGTGATGATGGATGATGTGTTGGGTGATGAGGATCGGTGATGATGGATGTTGTGTTGGGTGATGAAGATCGGTGATGATGGATGTTGTGTTGGGTGATGAGTATCGGTGATGATGGATGATGTGTTGGGTGATGAGGATCGGTGATGATGGATGATGTGTTGGGTGATGAGGATCGGTGATGATGGATGTTGTGTTGGGTGATGAAGATCGGGGATGATGGATGTTGTGTTGGGTGATGAGGATCGGTGATGATGGATGATGTGTTGGGTGATGAGGATCGGTGATGATGGATGATGTGTTGGGTGATGAGGATCGGTGATGATGGATGATGTGTTGGGTGATGAGGATCGGTGATGATGTGTTGGGTGATGGGGATCGGTGATGATGGATGATGTGTTGGGTGATGAAGATCGGTGATGATGTGTTGGGTGATGAGGATCGGTGATGATGGGTGATGAGGATCGGTGATGATGATCGGTGATGATGGATGTTGTGTTGGGTGATGAGGATCGGTGATGATGGATGATGTGTTGGGTGATGAGGATCGGTGATGATGGATGATGTGTTGGGTGATGAAGATCGGTGATGATGGATGTTGTGTTGGGTGATGAGGATCGGTGATGATGGATGATGTGTTGGGTGATGAGGATCGGTGATGATGGATGATGTGTTGGGTGATGAGGATCGGTGATGATGTGTTGGGTGATGGGGATCGGTGATGATGGATGATGTGTTGGGTGATGAAGATCGGTGATGATGGATGATGTGTTGGGTGATGAGGATCGGTGATGATGGATGATGAGGATTGGTGATGATAGGTGATGAGGATCGGTGATGATGGATGATGTGTTGGGTGATGAGGATCGGTGATGATGATCGGTGATGATGGATGATGTGTTGGGTGATGAGGATCGGTGATGATGTGTTGGGTGATGAGGATCGGTGATGATGGATGATGTGTTGGGTGAAGAGGATTGGTGATGATGGATGATGTGTGATGAGGATTGGTGATGATCAGTGATGAGGATCGGTGATGATGGATGATGTGTTGGGTGATGAGGATCGGTGATGATGGATGATGTGTTGGGTGAAGAGGATCGGTGATGATGGATGATGTGTTGGGTGATGATGATCGGTGATGATGATCGGTGATGATGATCGGTGATGAGGATCGTGATGATGATTGGTGATGATGGATGATATGTTGGGTAATGGGGATCGGTGATGATGGATGATGTGTTGGGTGATGATGATCGGTGATGATGATCGGTGATGATGATCGGTGATGATGGATGATGTGTTGGGTGATGAGGATCGGTGATGAGGATCGGTGATGATGATCGGTGATGATGGATGATGTGTTGGGTGATGAGGATCGGTGATGATGTGTTGGGTGATGAGGATCAGTGATGATGGATGATGTGTTGGGTGATGAGGATCGGTGATGATGGATGATGTGTTGGGTGATGAGGATCGGTGATGATGGATGATGTGTTGGGTGATGAGGATCGGTGATGATGGATGATGTGTTGGGTGATGATGATCGTTGATGAGGATCGGTGTTGATGGATGATGTGTTGGGTGATGAGGATCGGTGATGATGGATGATGTGTTGGGTGATGAGGATCGGTGATGATGGATGATGTGTTGGGTGATGAGGATCGGTGATGATGGATGATGTGTTGGGTGATGAGGATCGTGATGATGGATGATGTGTTGGGTGATGAGGATCGGTGATGATGGATGATGTGTTGGGTGATGAGGATCGGTGATGATGGATGATGTGTTGGGTGATGAGGATCGGTGATGATGGATGATGTTTTGGGTGATGAGGATCGTGATGATGGATGATGTGTTGGGTGAAGAGGATCGGTGATGATGGATGATGTGTTGGGTGATGAGGATCGGTGATAATGGATGATGTGTTGGGTGAAGAGGATCGGTGATGATGGATGATGTGTTGGGTGATGAGGATCGGTGATGATGGATGATGTGTTGGGTGATGAGGATCGGTGATGATGGATGATGTGTTGGGTGATGAGGATCGGTGATGATGGATGATGTGTTGGGTGATGAGGATCGGTGATGATGGATGATGTGTTGGGTGATGATGATCGTTGATGAGGATCGGTGTTGATGGATGATGTGTTGGGTGATGAGGATCGGTGATGATGGATGATGTGTTGGGTGATGAGGATCGGTGATGATGGATGATGTTTTGGGTGATGAGGATCGTGATGATGGATGATGTGTTGGGTGATGAAGATCGGTGATGAGGATCGGTGATGATGGATGATGTGTTGGGTGATGAGGATCGGTGATGAGAATCGGTGATGATGGATGATGTGTTGGGTGATGAGGATCGTGATGATGGATGATGTGTTGGGTGATGAGGATCGTGATGATGGATGATGTGTTGGGTGATGAGGATCGGTGATGATGGATGATGTGTTGGGTGATGAGGATCGTGATGATGGATGATGTGTTGGGTGATGAGGATCGGTGATGATGGATGATGTGTTGGGTGATGAGGATCGTGATGATGGATGATGTGTTGGGTGATGAGGATCGTGATGATGGATGATGTGTTGGGTGATGAGGATCGTGATGATGGATGATGTGTTGGGTGATGAGGATCGGTGATGAGGATCGGTGATGAGGATCGGTGGATGTAGTCACACAGCAGGGATTGGAGGATGGAGGTCACCATCTGGAGGGGCTTTTCTTGCAGTTTACCTGCTGCTGCTGACATGACACGAATGTCTGGAATCCGGGGGCCACACCGAAGCCCAGCTGGTCTATAAATGGCGGCTCATCCTGGCTGTGGATCTGGACCTTCACTCCGGCCTCCAGAGACGTCTCGGCTGGTCAGGAGGAATCAGAGAGGAAACACAAATCTCACCAACAATTTCCATCAGCCGACCCCCAACACAGCGAAGAGTGACCCCAAAACTACAATTCCAGAGAAAGTCAGCTGTAAAACTTCCTGCTGGCCCCTCCCACAGCTCTGCTCTCTGCACAGACTATGTACAGAACCCCATCATTGGCTCCTCCCTGCAGCACCTGCCCCCCCCCCCCCACGGGATAGTTTTTTATTTGGCCGGTGTTGAGCTTTAATTAGAAACATAATGAATCCTTTAGATCTGTATGGAAGTCCAGTGAGAAATGGCATCCTCCCCAGACACATGACCACACTGGACAATGACTTCCATGGACGGACACACATGACCACACTGGACAATGACTTCCATGGACGGACACACATGACTACACTGGACAATGAATTCCATGGACGGACACACATGACCACACTGGACAATGACTTCCATGGACGGACACACATGACCACACTGGACAATGACTTCCATGGACGGACACACATGACCACACTGAACAATGACTTCCATGGACGGACACACATGACCACACTGGACAATGACTTCCATGGATGGACACACATGACCACACTGGACAATGACTTCCATGGACGGACACACATGACCACACTGGACAATGACTTCCATGGACGGACACACATGACCACACTGGACAATGACTTCCATGGACGGACACACATGACCACACTGGACAATGACTTCCATGGACGGACACACATGACCACACTGGACAATGACTTCCATGGACGGACACACATGACCACACTGGACAATGACTTCCATGGACGGACACACATGGCCACACTGGACAATGACTTCCATGGACGGACACACATGACCACACTGGACAATGACTTCCATGGACGGACACACATGACCACACTGGACAATGACTTCCATGGACGGACACACATGACCACACTGGACAATGACTTCCATGGATGGACACACATGACCACACTGGACAATGACTTCCATGGACGGACACACATGACCACACTGGACAATGACTTCCATGGACGGACACACATGACCACACTGGACAATGACTTCCATGGACGGACACACATGGCCACACTGAACAATGACTTCCATGGACGGACACACATCACCACACTGGACAATGACTTCCATGGACAGACACACATCACCACACTGGACAATGACTTCCATGGACAGACACACATCACCACACTGGACAATGACTTCAATGGACGGACACACATGACCACACTGGACAATGACTTCCATGGACGGACACACATGACCACACTGGACAATGACTTCCATGGACGGACACACATGACCACACTGGACAATGACTTCCATGGACAGACACACATGACCACACCGGACAATGACTTCCATGGACGGACACACATGACCACACCGGACAATGACTTCCATGGACGGACACACATGACCACACTGGACAATGACTTCCATGGACGAACACACATGACCACACTGGACAATGACTTCCATGGACGGACACACATGACCACACTGGACAATGACTTCCATGGACGGACACACATGACCACACTGGACAATGACTTCCATGGACGGACACACATGACCACACCGGACAATGACTTCCATGGACAGACACACATGACCACACTGGACAATGACTTCCATGGACGGACACACATGACCACACTGGACAATGACTTCCATGGACAGACACACATGACCACACTGGACAATGACTTCCATGGACGGACACACATGGCCACACTGGACAATGACTTCCTTGGATGGACACACATGGCCACACTGGACAATGACTTCCTTGGACGGACACACATGGCCACACTGGACAATGACTTCCATGGACGGACACACATGACCACACTGGACAATGACTTCCATGGACGGACACACATGACCACACTGGACAATGACTTCCATGGACGGACACACATGGCCACACTGAACAATGACTTCCATGAACGGACACACATCACCACACTGAACAATGACTTCCATGGACAGACACACATCACCACACTGGACAATGACTTCCATGGATGGACACACATCACCACACTGGACAATGACTTCCATGGACGGACACACATGGCCACACTGAACAATGACTTCCATGGACGGACACACATGACCACACCGGACAATGACTTCCATGGACAGACACACATGACCACACTGGACAATGACTTCCATGGACGGACACACATGACCACACTGGACAATGACTTCCATGGACGGACACACATGGCCACACTGGACAATGACTTCCATGGACAGACACACATGACCACACTGGACAATGACTTCCATGGACGGACACACATCACCACACTGAACAATGACTTCCATGGACAGACACACATCACCACACTGGACAATGACTTCCATGGACACACACATGACCACACTGGGCAATGACTTCCATGGACAGACACACATCACCACACTGGACAATGACTTCCATGGACAGACACACATGACCACACTGGACAATGACTTCCATGGACGGACACACATGACCACACTGGACAATGACTTCCATGGACGGACACACATCACCACACTGGACAATGACTTCCATGGACGGACACACATGGCCACACTGGACAATGACTTCCATGGACACACACATGACCACACTGGACAATGACTTCCATGGACGGACACACATGACCACACTGGACAATGACTTCCATGGACGGACACACATGACCACACTGGACAATGACTTCCATGGACGGACACACATGGCCACACTGAACAATGACTTCCATGGACACACACATGACCACACTGGACAATGACTTCCATGGACAGACACACATCACCACACTGGTTCAGGCCTGTTACCTGGAGGGTGATGGGTCACTTACCTGTTTCACCAAACACAGGTAGGTACTCGTCTTGCTGTATGTCAATCATCAGCTCCAGTCCATTCCCAGTTCCACCCTTCAGTGTGTAGAGCAGGTCGAAGCCCGGCTTCCCCGAATTAAACGTGTAGCACTTTCCATATCTGGTGAACACCTACATAGAGAGAACATGATTATCCTCCAATCCACCAGCTTTTTGGTACCCACCACCTCCCACACCCCCCCCCTCTATCTGCACCTACCACTTTCCTGTAACCCTCCCCCCTCCCTGCACCCCTCCTCTCTATAACCTCCATCACCCCCCTCCTCTCTATAACCTCCATCACCCCCTCCTCTCTATAACCTCCATCACCCCCTCCTCTCTATAACCTCCATCACCCCCTCCTCTCTATAACCTCCATCACCCCCTCCTCTCTATAACCTCCATCACCCCCTCCTCTCTACACCCTCCACCCTCCCCCTCTCTGCACCCCTCTTCTCTATAACCTCCATCACCCCCTCCTCTCTATAACCTCCATCACCCCCTCCTCTCTACACCCTCCACCCTCCCCCTCCCTGCACCCCTCTTCTCTATAACCTCCATCACCCCCTCTTCTCTATAACCTCCATCACCCCCTCCTCTCTACACCCTCCACCCTCCCCCTCCCTGCACCCCTCTTGTCTATAACCTCCATCACCCCCTCCTCTCTATAACCTCCATCACCCCCTCCTCTCTACACCCTCCATCACCCCCTCCTCTCTACACCCTCCACCCTCCCCCTCCCTGCACCCCTCTTCTCTATAACCTCCATCACCCCCTCCTCTCTATAACCTCCATCACCCCCTCCTCTCTACACCCTCCACCCTCCCCCTCCCTGCACCCCTCTTCTCTATAACCTCCATCACCCCCTCTTCTCTATAACCTCCATCACCCCCTCCTCTCTACACCCTCCACCCTCCCCCTCCCTGCACCCCTCTTGTCTATAACCTCCATCACCCCCTCCTCTCTATAACCTCCATCACCCCCTCCTCTCTACACCCTCCATCACCCCCTCCTCTCTACACCCTCCACCCTCCCCCTCCCTGCACCCCTCTTCTCTATAACCTCCATCACCCCCTCCTCTCTATAACCTCCATCACCCCCCTCCTCTCTACACCCTCCACCCTCCCCCTCCCTCCCTGCACCCCTCTTCTCTATAACCTCCATCACCCCCTCCTCTCTATAACCTCCATCACCCCCTCCTCTCTACACCCTCCACCCTCCACCCTCCTCTCTATAACCTCCATCACCCCCTCCTCTCTACACCCTCCACCCTCCTGCACTGGAGAAGTAAATTTCTCTCATTCTGGACTCCATGTATGAAGGTGGAAGAAGAACAGACGGTATTGCCCCAATTAAACAATTTTTTATATTTTCTGGTCCACAGCGTGGCGCAAGAGAGGAAAACCCTGTCCACCACCCAGGATCTCAGAGAGGAATCCCCTCCCACCACCCAGGATCTCAGAGAGGAATCCCCTCCCACCACCCAGGTTCTCAGAGAGGAATCCCCTCCCACCACCCAGGATCTCAGAGAGGAAGCCCCTCCCACCACCCAGGTTCTCAGAGAGGAATCCCCTCCCACCACCCAGGATCTCAGAGAGGAATCCCCTCCCACCACCCAGGATCTCAGAGAGGAATCCCCTCCCACCACCCAGGATCTCAGAGAGGAAGCCCCTCCCACCACCCAGGATCTAAGAGAGGAATCCCCTCCCACCACCCAGGATCTCAGAGAGGAAGCCCCTCCCACCACCCAGGTTCTCAGAGAGGAATCCCCTCCCACCACCCAGGATCTCAGAGAGGAATCCCCTCCCACCACCCAGGATCTCAGAGAGGAATCCCCTCCCACCACCCAGGATCTAAGAGAGGAATCCCCTCCCACCACCCAGGATCTCAGAGAGGAATCCCCGCCCACCACCCAGGTTCTCAGAGAGGAAGCCCCTCCCACCACCCAGGTTCTCAGAGAGGAATCCCCTCCCACCACCCCGGATCTCAGAGAGAAAGCCACTCCCACCACCCAGGATCTCAGAAAGGAAAACCCCGTCCACCACCCAGGATCTCAGAGAGGAATCCCCTCCCACCACCCAGGATCTCAGAGAGGAATCCCCTCCCACCACCCAGGATCTCAGAGAGGAAGCCCCTCCCACCACCCAGGTTCTCAGAGAGGAATCCCCTCCCACCACCCAGGATCTCAGAGAGGAATCCCCTCCCACCACCCAGGATCTCAGAGAGGAATCCCCTCCCACCACCCAGGATCTCAGAGAGGAAGCCCCTCCCACCACCCAGGATCTAAGAGAGGAATCCCCTCCCACCACCCAGGATCTCAGAGAGGAAGCCCCTCCCACCACCCAGGTTCTCAGAGAGGAATCCCCTCCCACCACCCAGGATCTCAGAGAGGAATCCCCTCCCACCACCCAGGATCTCAGAGAGGAATCCCCTCCCACCACCCAGGATCTAAGAGAGGAATCCCCTCCCACCACCCAGGATCTCAGAGAGGAAGCCCCTCCCACCACCCAGGTTCTCAGAGAGGAAGCCCCTCCCACCACCCAGGTTCTCAGAGAGGAATCCCCTCCCACCACCCAGGATCTCAGAGAGGAATCCCCTCCCACCACCCAGGATCTAAGAGAGGAATCCCCTCCCACCACCCAGGATCTCAGAGAGGAAGCCCCTCCCACCACCCAGGTTCTCAGAGAGGAAGCCCCTCCCACCACCCAGGTTCTCAGAGAGGAATCCCCTCCCACCACCCAGGATCTCAGAGAGAAAGCCACTCCCACCACCCAGGATCTCAGAAAGGAAAACCCCGTCCACCACCCGGGATCTCAGAGAGGAAGCCCCGCCCACCACCCAGGATCTCAGAGAGGAAAACCCATCCACCACCCGGGATCTGAGAGAGAAAGCCACTTCTACCACCCAGGATCTCAGAGAGAAAGCCACTCCCACCACCCAGGATCTCAGAAAGGAAAACCCCATCCACAACCCGGGATCTCAGAGAGGAAGCCCCGCCCACCACCCAGGATCTCAGAGAGGAAAACCCGTCCACTACCCGGGATCTCAGAGAGAAAGCCACTCCCACCACCCAGGATCTCAGAGAGGAAAAACCCGTCCACCACCCGGGATCTCAGAGAGAAAGCCACTCCCACCACCCAGGATCTCAGAAAGGAAAACCCCGTCCACCACCTGTAAATCTCAGAGAGGAAGCCCCGCCCACCACCCAGGATCTCAGAGAGGAAAACACGTCCATCACCCGGGATCTCAGAGAGAAAGCCACTCCCACCACCCAGGATCTCAGAAAGGAAAACCCCATCCACAACCCGGGATCTCAGAGAGGAAGCCCCGCCCACCACCCAAGTTCTCAGAGAAGAGAGCCCCACCCACCATCCAGGATCATAGTGAGGAAAGCCCCACCCAGCACCTAGGATCACAGCGAGGAAAGCCCCACCCACCATCTGGGATCTCAGAGAGGCAAACCCCACCCACCACCCATGGTCACAGACAGAATAATGGAAACTGAGCGCTGTGGATTGGGGGAAGGACAGGGCCTGCTGGGAGCAACTTTGACCTGTGGGAGATGTAGTCCCCAGATGGACCGAGCCTGTGTATCTGACTGGCAGTTGAACTACACATCCCAGCATGAGTGGGGCTCTGTGGAGAGGAAAAGGAAGGCCACCCTGAACTGGTGAAGGAGAACAGAGGGAGACCAGCTGTCACCCCAGGAGCTGGTGAGAGGCCGCTGGCCAAACCCTCCGGCACCCTATTAAGGAGGAACAGTGTTGGGACAGTGCAGCGGCCTACACCTGAGATAGGAGGAACTCATCCTGAGCGCTCCAATGCCAGATCTGGGCCCCAACGTGCTGGCCAGCAGGGAAAGAGTTTAATACAGATTGACAGACTGTTACTGTAACATCACCCCTTAGTCAGGACCATCCCCAGTATAAAGATTAGGGGGGTCATTCTCTGGACCATTGGCTTATTATCATCTGTATTACTCTAATTGCTACTATATATACTGTATATCTTGTGATGTTTGGGGGTTAATTAGCCCACGCCAGTTGTGCCGTGTAAGGGCTTGTTGGCCCACTTTTAATAAGGGAAAAGCAAAACAGTCCATCCAGGATTCCCATTCAGGGGTTTCAACGTCACACAGCAATACGGTTAATGAAAAATACCAAGGCACCTGGCTCTGTAGTCAGCACTGCTGCTCAGGCTTTGACTTCGGTCCTCTTGATCCTGTAACATTGTCCCTTTTCCGTACCCACTCTCGTACCTCAGCTGACACTCTATTTCGCAGCCTTCTTGCTGCTCCAGCCCACAGACTTGGGTCCTCTGTCTTCTCAGACTGCACCCCGCAGTCCTCTGGCTTGTCCTCGGGGAGGGTGGAGCCCAGAACTCTGGTCCTGGACTCTTCTAAGAAGCCCAGAACCCACCTGCACAGTGTCCTGGCTAATCCTAAATTCTGGTAGCAGTATTGGAGAGTTCATCCCACCCAGATCGCTATGAGATCTCCAAGCTCCAGGTCCACAACCACAGAGGAAACATATTCTTCCATATTAACCGCTTCCCGACCGCCCACTGCATATATACGTCAGCAGAATGGCACGGTCAGGCAAAGGCACGTTCCTGTACGTGATCGTGCATTTGCCTGCCTGTGGGTCGCGCGCGCGCCGCCAGCGGCACGCTCGCGACCCGGTCGGGAGCTCCGTGACCCCGGCCGCGGGACCAGCGGACCCGATCGCCGCTGGTATCCCGCGATCGGGTCACGGAGCTGAAGAACGGGGAGAGGTCTGTGTAAACAAACCTCTCCCCGCGCTTCCTACTCTGCCTGTCACTGATCGGCGGTTCCCTGTCATCGGGAAAGCCGATCAGTGACGTCAGACGTCAGCCCCGCCCCCTAATGTAAAAAAAACACACACGTCACAGCCCATAACCCCTCCCCTCCCCCTAGTGGTTAACCCCTTCACTACAACTGTCATTTATACAGGAACCAATGCATTTAAATAGCACTGATTTCTGTATAAATGACAAATGTCCCAAAAATGTGTCAAAAATGTCCGATATGTCCGCCGTAATGTCGCAGTCACAATAAAAATCGCTGATCGCCGCCATTACTAGTAAAAAAAAAAATATTAATAAAAATGCTATAAAACTATCCCCTATTTTGTAAACGCTATAACTTTTGCGCAAACTAATCAATAATCGCTAATTGCGATTTTTTTTACCAAAAATCTGTAGAAGAATACGTATCGGCCTAAACTGAGGGAAAAAAATGTTTTTTTATATATTTTTTGGGGATATTTATTATAGCAAAAAGCAAAAAAATATTGCATTTTTTTCAAAATTGTCGCTCTATTTTTGTTTATAGCGCAAAAAATAAAAACCGCAGAGGTGATCAAATACCACCAAAAGAAAGCTCTATTTGTGGGAAAAAAAGGACACCAATTTTGTTTTGGAGCCACGTCGCACGACCGCGCAATTGTCAGTTAAAGCGACGCAGTGCCGAATCGCAAAAAGGGGCCTGGTCCTTTGGCTGCCAATTGGTCCGGGGCTGAAGCGGTTAAACAATCCTCCTGGAGCCCCTCAACCTGCCCACTTGAGACTCCCGGGAACCGTCACAATATATATATTTACCAGCTGTATACCCCACATGCTAACTAATGTATATACTGTATATGTGTCAATCGTTGATTCTCCGCCATCTATCCTCGGATCCTCCTCAGCCCCCCCCCCAGATCAGCGATTTACGGTCACTGGGCTCCAGGCTCTGCAGTGACTGCGGGGAGCGGAGGATTGTGGGAAGGGATTGGGGTCCCTGGGGGGGATCAGGTGGAAGGGACCGGAGGTGTCACATAGAGGACAATGTGGAAATCTAAGAAGGGAAATCAATTCAGAGACTCGGAGCTGAGAGAGCAGAATTCCCGAGATACAGAATCTCCACGAATATACAAATCACACAGCGAGGAGCATCATCCATACAACGGGGGATGGGATATCATCAATAGTATGGGGGATGGGGGGGGGGGGGCGTTATATGGGGGTGATGATGGAATATGATCCATAGTACGGGGGGATGGGGGGTATTATCTGAGAGGAGGGGGGTGGAATATGATCCATAGTACGGGGGAAGGGGGGCATTATATGGGGGTGATGATGGAATATGATCCATAGTACGGGGGATGGGGGGGCATTATATGGGGGTGATGATGGAATATGATCCATAGTATGGGGGATGGGGGCATTATATGGGGGTGATGATGGAATATGATCCATAGTACGGGGGATGGGGGGCATTATATGGGGGTGATGATGGAATATGATCCATAGTATGGGGGATGGGGGGCATTATATGGGGGTGATGATGGAATATGATCCATAGTATGGGGGATGGGGGGCATTATATGGGGGTGATGATGGAATATGATCCATAGTACGGGGGATGGGGGGCATTATATGGGGGTGATGATGGAATATGATCCATAGTATGGGGGATGGGGGGCATTATATGGGGGTGATGATGGAATATGATCCATAGTACGGGGGATGGGGGGGGCATTATATGAGGGTGATGATGGAATATAATCCATAGTACAGGGGGAAGGGGGGCATTATATGGGGGTGATGATGGAATATGATCCATAGTACGGGGGATGGGGGGGGCATTATATGAGGGTGATGATGGAATATAATCCATAGTACAGGGGGAAGGGGGGCATTATATGGGGGTGATGATGGAATATGATCCATAGTACGGGGGATGGGGGGCATTATATGGGGGGTGATGATGGAATATTATCCATAGTACGGGGGATGGGGGGGGGGGGGGCATTATATGGGGGGATGGAATATGATCCATAGTACGGGGGCTGGGGAGGGGGGAATTATTTGGGGGTGACGATGGGATATGATTTATAGTACACAATACAGGACAGCCACTGCCTCATTGTATTAGGCTTCGGGGGGCTGCACTTTGGCGTAGTCGGCAGGATAGGCTACCATACAGTAAGGCCACATTCACACTTGTAGGGAGGTGCAGTCTGCTTCCTCCACTGTGGGTGGCACCCAACCAGAGCGGCATCACAACCTGGAGAGGACGTCAGGGGAAACTCGGTTTATCTGTAGTTACCTGGTTTCTGGAGACAGCGTTTCCGGTTGGCTGCTTTGAACCCAGGCGACCCTTGGCGCCCATCTTGGGTCAGCAGAGTCCCTTCTCCTCAGGCTTTGGCTCCCATATGCATGTGGGTATTGTAGGGACAGGTTCCCCATCTGTCAGGTACAGAATTAGAAGGGAAAGCTTAGGGCTCGCATTTGCCTTGGACATCTTCCCGTCCCGTCAGTTTGGCTGATACCTGCCCCGCTACGCTCTGTTGGTATTCATGAGTGCTCCCGGTTCCCCTCTCAGTGGATTTCTTGTGAACTGTTTGCCTTATTCCGTAAATAGTACCCGGATAAACTTTGTTGTATGTATACAATGACAATAAAGTATATCTATATATCTAATACAAGTTCTACTGATGATCCACTTATACGCGGACGACACTCAACTGTATTTTCGGATCACCGGACAAAAAGACCAATACCAGGAACTAGGAAAATGTCTCACATTGATAGATGACTGGATGACCACTAGCTCCCTCAAACTAAATGGATCGAAAACAGAACTACTGTCCTCGACGCAAACCGAAGGAAAAAGACGAAGACCCCCATGGACACCACCAACCATCCTGGGACAGACCATCCTTCCAAGCAACAAAGCCAAAATCCTCGGAGTAATCTTTGATTCAGAGATGACCATGGAGGCGCAAATAGGATCAGTAATCAGCGGATCCCATCATCTCCTCCGCCTGCTTCGCAGACTCATCCCCTTCATCCCGGAAGAGGAGAAAGCGGTAGTAGTAGGAACCATCATCAACTCGCGTCTCGACTACGCAAACTCCCTCTACATAGGATTACCGGATTACCAGATTGCGCGCCTACAAATTGTCCAAAACACGGCAGCGAGACTAGTCACCGGAAAGAACCCCTGGGAATCATCTCCCCATCCCTGAGGACCCTCCATTGGCTCACGGTAAAAGATCGGATCACATTCAAGACCCTCTGCCTCACCCACAAATGTACACAAGGAAACGCTCCTCAATACCTTTGTGAGAAATTAGAAAAATACATACCAAATTGCAGCCTTCGAACAACAAACCAAAACCGACTTCTCATCCCCAAAGCCCGCTACAAATCGAAGGGAGAGCGAAGATTCGCAGTACAGGGACCTCGACTATGGAACGCTCTACCCACCAACATCCGCATGGAAGAAAACCATCAGGCCTTCAGGAAAAAACTCCAGACCCACCTCTTCTAATATCGCAGGACAACAAGAGCAGACAAGCGCCTCGAGGCGATTCAGTTCGCATTTGCAGCGCTATACAAATCATTCATTCATCCACCGTGAACAATTGGCAACATCAGAGCCAATATCTGTGCAGTTGTCCACCTGGATGGACCTGGGTTTGGTGTTCCCTAGGCCTCCTGGAGGTTTTCAGTGCCAAGCTTAGACAGGTCTCCGTACCACCCTCAAAGACAGAGACTTCCTGGAAGAGCCAGCTGGATGTGGAAGAGCCATAACTAGATTGTCCAGCCTTTTCTACTGATTCCGTGCGTACTGGCCTGGCCTGGGAAGGAGTTCACTCGATGGCTAGGTCAAACGACATGGCTCCATCTCCATTATCTCCATTATCGCCAATCCAAATCCACTGATTTGGATTGGCTATTGATGTGTTCCCATGACGGTGAGCTCACTGCTCATCGGGGGTTGCGGAACCGAGACCAACAGCTGAGAGCACCCCACGGACAGTGTCCAGTTATTGCTGTGGTGGGGTTGGTGGACACCTCTCCCTTCACCGGGAGGCTTATTTATAGGTGGCTGATGACGGACTATTAGTTGGTGATTTTCACCCATCCTGGGTGAGTTATCAGAAGGTTCTGGGTCCCACCTGTTTCTTCTCCACCGAAAGTAATAGATGGTCTTGGATCAGGATGGGCAGAAGTATGCCATGCACTGGATTCTTATATACCCCCAGGAGAGGGATTTCAATGGAGACTTACTGAATTGGCTGCAATGTTTCTTGTCTCATCAAGTACAAACTGAATCAGACTGAAAGCGCCTGTAAATCCCGAAAGATGTGGCTGGGATCTCCTGTAAATCCCGAAAGATGTGGCTGGGATCTCCTGTACATCCCAGAAGACGTGGCTGGGATCTCCTGTACATCCCGGAAGACATGGCTGGGAGCTCCTGTACATCCCGGAAGACATGGCTGGGAGCTCATGTACATCCCGGAAGATGTGGCTGGGATCTCCTGTACATCCCGGAAGATGTGGCTGGGATCCCCTGTACATTCCGGAAGACGTGGCTGGGATCTCCTGTACATCCCGGAAGATGTGGCTGGGATCTCCTGTACATCCCGGAAGATGTGGCTGGGATCCCCTGTACATTCCGGAAGACGTGGCTGGGATCTCCTGTACATCCCGGAAGACGTGGCTGGGATCTCCTGTACATCCCGGAAGACGTGGCTGGGATCCCCTGTACATCCCGGAAGACGTGGCTGGGATCTCCTGTACATCCCGGAAGACGTGGCTGGGATCTCCTGTACATCCCGGAAGACGTGGCTGGGATCTCCTGTACCTCCCGGAAGACGTGGCTGGGATCCCCTGTACATCCCGGAAGACGTGGCTGGGATCTCCTGTACATCCCGGAAGACGTGGCTGGGATCTCCTGTACATCCCGGAAGACGTGGCTGGGATCTCCTGTACATCCCAGAAGACGTGGCTGGGATCTCCTGTACATCCCAGAAGACGTGGCTGGGATCCCCTGTACATCCCGGAAGACGTGGCTGGGATCTCCTGTACATCCCGGAAGACGTGGCTGGGATCTCCTGTACATCGAAGAAGACGTGGCTGTTAGGGTTAGGAATGTGTCATAGTGGATTGTTTGTTATGAACCTTATATATGTAGCGGTGGCTCCTGATGAGCAGAGACGCAGAGTTTAATATCCTTCAAAATTAAGTTGCTGGAGGCCAGGGAGAAGTCGGACGGTCCGGGTTATGGAGTAGTCGGACGGTCCGGGTTATGGAGTAGTCGGACGGTCCGGGTTATGGAGTAGTCGGACGGTCCGGGTTATGGAGAAGTCGGACGGTCCGGGTTATGGAGTAGTCGGACGGTCCGGGTTATGGAGAAGTCGGACGGTCCGGGTTATGGAGTAGTTGGACGGTCCGGGTTGAGTAGATGGTAAGCTAGGCTGGTGATGGAAGGGTAGTCGATACAATGAGGTCCCGGCAACCAATTACTGATTTGTTAACATGAAAAGTCAGGCAGCTCCCACCCTCAGGCCAGACCTGCCGTGCCTCCCGCCCTCTGACTTCCTGCGTCCAGGGCCGATCGCTCACCTGTGATCGCTGCATGAGATATTACATGTGAGTGGCCGCAATTCTCTGTGGGAGCCGACAGCCTCCTATTGTTTTCAATGGAAGTTCCTAACGCAGCGAATCGGGGGAACCCCCGCTGGGGCCCTCGCATCTTATCAGAGTGCAGGTGTGATCACACTCCTGAGTTAGGACTGTGAAGGGGGGCTGTGATGTAAGAGGGGGGGCTGCAATGTAAGGGGGGCTGTGATGTAAGAGGGGGGGCTGTGATGTGAAAGGGACTGTGATGTAAGGGGGCTGCAATGTAATGGGGGGGCTGTGATGTAAGGGGGGCTGCAATGTAATGGGGGCTGCAATGTAATGGGGGGGGGGGGCTGTGATGTAATGGGGAGGCTGGGATGTAAGGGGGGCTGTGATGTGAAAGGGACTACAATGTAATGGATTAGGGGGGTCTGTGATGTAAGGGGGGGCTGTGATGTATAGGGGGGATCTGTGATGTATAGGGGGGATCTGTGATGTAAGGGGGGATCTGTGATGTATAGGGGGGATCTGTGATGTATAGGGGGATCTGTGATGTATAGGGGGGATCTGTGATGTAAGGGAGGCTGTGATGTATAGGGGGGATCTGTGATGTAAGGGGGGCTGTGATGTGAAAAGGACTACAATGTAACGGATTAGGGGGGTCTGTGATGTAAGGGGGGCTGTGATGTATAAGGGGGGGCTGTGATGTAAGGGGGATCTGTTATATAAGGGGGTGTAAGGGGGGTAGGTTTTATGTGAGGGGGGGCAGTTGGTATGATGGTGGGTACCCCATGTGAGCCCCGGGGATTTTGTCTTTGTTAATAACACTATTGACAACATTGTCTCTCATGGTTGTTGTTCCCTTTTTCTAATAATAAATATTCTCTATTTTGGGATGAGACGTCTTTGTGGTTCCCTTTGGATTTTCTCTCTCTTTGTATTTCTATATCCAAGTCCTCCCCTCCTCCAGTCTGTTACTGAACCCCGGGACCCCCCCCCCCCCCCAATAGGGGTGAGCCTGGGAATCTTAACCTATAATATTAATCAAGTGTTGATTTTCCTGTTTTAACTCATTCATCACTGATGGAAAGGTGTGGGGGGGGGGGGGGCTGTGATATAAGGGGGGGGCTGTGATGTGAAGGGGGAACTGAGGACACTGATATGAATGGGGGGGGGCTGTGATGTAAATGGGGGGCTGTGATGTGAAGGGGGGACTGAGGACACTGATATGAATGGGGGGGGGGCTGTGATGTAAAATGGGGGCTGTGATGTGAAGGGGGAATGAGGACACTGATATAAAGGGGGGGGGCTGTGATGTAAATGGGGGGGCTGTGATGTGAAGGGGGAATGAGGACTCTGATATAAAGGGGGGGGGGCTGTGGGGGGTAATTGGGGGGCTGTGATGTGAATGTGGGGGCTGGGGGGAGGGCTGATATAAATGGGGGGGCTGTGATTTAAATGGGGGGGGGGGTGTGCGGGGCTGGGGGTGGGGGGAAGGGGGGCTGAGGGGGGGCGGGGGGCGGGGGGGGGGCGGGGGGAGGGCTGTGATGTAAATGGGGGCTGTGATTGTGAAGGGGGGACTGAGGACACTGATATAAATGGGGGGGCGGGGGGATGGGGGGGGTGGGAGGGGGGGACTAAGACACGGGGGGCCCGGGGGGGGGGGCTGGGGCGGGGGGGCGGGGCTGTGGGGGGGGCTGGGGGGGGGGGCGGGGGCTGTGCGGGGCGGGGGGAGGGGGCCAGGGGGTGGGGGGATTGTGAGGCGGGTGGCGGGGGGGGGGGGGGCCGGGGGTGGGGCGGGGGGGGGGGGGGGTACTGGGGGCGGGGGGGGGGGGGGGCGGGGGCGGGGGGGCGGGGGCTGTGATGTAAAATGGGGCTGTGATGTTGAAGGGGGACTGAGGACACTGATAAAAGGGGGGGGGGGGCTGTGATTTTAAATGGGGGACTGGTGATGTGAAGGGGGGACTGGGGACACTGATATAACTGGGGGGAGGGCTGTGCTGTAAATGTGGGCTGTGATGTGAAGGGGGGATGAGGACACTGATATACCTGGGGGGGGCTGTGATGTGAAGGGGGGTACTGAGGACACTTATAAAATTGGGGGGGGGGGGCATGTGATTGTAAATGGGGGGCTGTGATTTGAAGGGGGACTGAGAGGACACTGATATAAATGGGGGGGGCTGTGATGTAAATGGGGGGCTGTGATGTGAAGGGGGACTGAGGACACTGATATAAATGGGGGGGGGGGGGGCTGTGATGTAAATGGGGGCTGTGATGTGAAGGGGACTGAGGACACTGATATAAATGGGGGGATGGGGGGGCTGTGATGTAATGGGGGGCTGTGATGTGAAGGGGTACTGAGGACACTGATATAAATGTGGGGGGGGCTGTGATGTAAATGGGGGGCTGATTTGAAGGGGAACTGAGAACACTGATATAATGGGGGGGGCAGTGATGTAAAGGGGGGGCGGTGATGTGAAGGGGGACTGAGGACACTGATATAAATAGGGGGGGGGCTGTGATGTAATGGGGGGCTGTGATGTTAAGGGGGACTGAGGACACTGATATAAATGGGGGGGCTGTGATGTAAATGGGGGGCTGTGATGTGAAGGGGGGGGCTGAGGACACTGATATAAATGGGGAGGGGGCTGTGATGTAAATGGGGGCTGTGATGTTAAGGGGGGCTGAGGACACTGATATAAATGGTGGGGGGGCTGTGATGTAAATGGGGGGCTGTGATTTGAAGGGGGACTGAGGACACTGATATAATAGGGGGGGGCTGTGATGTAAATGGGGGGCTGTGATGTGAAGGGGGTCTGAGGACACTGATATAAATAGGGGGGGCTGTGATGTAAATGGGGGGCTGTGATGTGAATGGTGACTGAGGACACTGATAAAAAAGGGGGGGGGGCTGTGATGTAAATGGGGGGCTGTGAGGTGAAGGGGACTGAGGACACTGATATAAATGGGGGGGCTGTGATGTAAATGGGGGGCTGTGATGTGAAAGGGGGGGCTGAGGACACTGATATAAATGGGGGGGGCTGTGATGTTAATGGGGGCTGGGATGTGAAGGGGGGACTGAGGACACTGATATAAATGGTGGGGGGGCTGTGATGTGAATGGGGGGCTGTGATGTGAAGGGGGGACTGAGGACACTGATATAAATAGGGGGGGGGCTGTGATGTGAAGGGGGACTGAGGACACTGATATAAATGGGGGGGGGCTGTGATGTAAATGTGGGGCTGTGATTTGAAGGGGGGACTGATGACACTGATATAAATGGGGGGGGCTGTGATGTAAATGGGGGGCTGTGATGTGAAGGGGGAATGAGGACACTGATATAATGGGGGGGGCTGTGATGTTAATGGGGGCTGGGATGTGAAGGGGTGACTGAGGACACTGATATAAATGGGGGGGCTGTGATGTGAATGGGGGCTGGGATGTGAAAGGGGGACTGAGGACACAGATATAAATGGGGGGGGGGCTGTGATGTGAAGGGGACTGAGGACACTGATATAAATGGGGGGGGGGCTGTGATGTAAATGGGGGGCTGTGATGTGAAGGGGGGACTGAGGACACTGATATAAATGGGGGGGGGCTGTGATGTAAATGGGGGCTGTGATGTAAGGGGGACTGAGGACACTGATATAAATGGGGGGGGCGGTGATGTAAATGGGGGGCTGTGATTTGAAGGGGGGACTGATGACACTGATATAAATGGGGGGGCTGTGATGTAAAATGGGGGGCTGTGATGTGAAGGGGGAACTGAGGACACTGATATAAATGGGGGGGGGGCTGTGATGTAAATGGGGAGCTGTGATGTGAAGGGGGGACTGAGAACACTGATATAAATGGGGGGGCTGTGATGTAAATGGGGGGCTGCGATGTGAAGGGGGAATGAGGACACTGATATAAATGGGGGGGGCTGTGATGTAAATGGGGGGCTGTGATGTGAAGGGGGACTGAGGACACTGATATAAATGGGGGGGGGCTGTGATGTAAATGGGGGGCTGTGATTTGAAGGGGGGACTGAGGACACTGATATAAATGGGGGGGGGGCTGTGATGTAAATGGGGGGCTGTGATGTGAATGGGGGACTGAGGACACTGATATAAATGGGGGGGGGTTGGATGTAAATGGGGGCTGTGATGTGAAGGGGGATGAGGACACTGATATAAATGGGGATGGGGGGGGGGGGCTGTGATGTAATGGGGGGATGTGATGTGAAGGGGGGACTGAGGACACTGATATAAATGGGGGGGCTGTGATTTAAATGGGGGGCTGTGATGTGAGGGGGGACTGAGGACACTGATATAAGGGGGGGCTGTGATGTAAAGGGGGACTGATGTGAAGGGGGACTGAGGACACTGATATAAATGGGGGGGGGCTGTGATGTAAATGGGGGGCTGTGATTTGAAGGGGGACTGAGGACACTGATATAAATGGGGGGGCTGTGATGTAAATGGGGGCTGTGCTGTGAAGGGGGACTGAGGACACTGATATAAAGGGGGGGGGGCTGTGATGTAAATGGGGGCTGTGATGTGAAGGGGACTGAGGACACTGATATAAAGGGGGGGCATGATGTAAATGGGGGGCCAGGCTGGTATAAGGGGTGGATTAGGGGGCCGTGGTTTAAGGGGTGGATAGGGGGGGGCTGGTTTTAAAGGGGGGGGGTTTAGGGGTGGGCCCAAAAGGGGGTGTATAAGGGGGGGGAAAGGGGGTGAGGCTGGTATAAGGGGGTATGGGGGGCGGGTTTAAAGGGGTTGGTAAAAGGGGGGGCTTTTGGGGTTTTGGGGGGGGGCCTGTTTTTGGGGGGTTTTTTTTGGGGGTGCAGGCTGGGGTTTTTTTAGGGGGTTTTTTGGGGGTGCCCTGTATTTTTGGGGGGGGGAAAAGGGGGGCTGGTTTTAGGGGGGGTTTTTGGGGGGGAAACTTTTTGGGGGGGTTTTTTTTGGGGGGGTTTTTGGGGTTTTTTGGGGGGCCAGCCGGGATTTGGGGGGTGGTTTTGGGGGGTGCCGGCCCGTTTGGGGGGATTGGGGGCCGGGGGTGTTTTGGGGGGGGGATAAAAGGGGGGGGGTTTGGTTTTTGGGGGGGGGGAATAGGGGTGCCAGGCTGGTAAAGGGGATGGTATAGGGTGCCAGCCTGGTATAAGGAGGTGGTATAGGGGTGCCAGGCTGGTATAAGGGGGTGGAATGGGGGTGCCAGGCTGGTATAAGGGGGTGAATGGGGGTGCCAGGCTGGTATAAGGAGGTGGTATAGGGGTGCCAGGCTGGTATAAGGGGGTGGTATAGGGTTGCCAGCCTGGTATTAGGGGGTGGTATAGGGGTGCCAGGCTGGTATAAGGAGGTGGAATAGGGGTGCCAGCCTGGTATAAGGGGTGGAATAGGGGTGTCAGGCTGGTATAAGGGGTGGTATAGGGGTGCCAGGCTGGTATAAGGAGGTGAAATAGGGTGCCAGGCTGGTATAAGGGGGTGGTATAGGGGTGCCAGGCTGGTATAAGGGGGTGGTATAGGGGTGCCAGGCGGGTATAAGGGGGTGGTATAGGGGTGCCAGGCTGGTATAAGGGGGTGGAAAAGGGGTGCCAGGCTGGTATAAGGAGGTGGTATAGGGGTGCCAGGCTGGTATAAGGGGGTGGAATGGGGGTGCCAACCTGGTATAAGGAGGTGGTATAGGGGTGCCAGGCTGGTATATAAGGGGGTGGAATGGGGGTGCCAGGCTGGTATAAGGGGGTGGAATGGGGGTGCCAGGCTGGTATAAGGGGGTGGTATAGGGGTGCCAGGCTGGTATAAGGGGGTGGTATAGGGGTGCCAGGCTGGTATAAGGGGGTGGTATAGGGGTGCCAGGCTGGTATAAGGTGGTGGAATAGGGGTGCCAGGCTGGTAAAAGGGGGTGGTATAGGGGTGCCAGGCTGGTATACGGGGGTGGTATAGGGGTGCCAGGCTGGTATAAGGGGTGTATAGGGGTGCCAGGCTGGTATAAGGGGGTGGAATAGGGTAGGGAATGGTGTGGAATAGGGGTGCCAGGCTGGTATAAGGAGGTGGTATAGGGGTGCCAGGCTGGTATAAGGAGGTGGAATAGGGTGCCAGCTGGTATAAGGAGTGGAATAGGGGTGCCAGGCTGGTATAAGGGGGTTGAATAGGGGTGCCAGGCTGGTATAAGGGGGTGGAATAGGGGTGCCAG
Source organism: Lithobates sylvaticus (assembly GCA_028564925.1). NCBI lineage: Eukaryota > Metazoa > Chordata > Amphibia > Anura > Ranidae > Lithobates > Lithobates sylvaticus. Next base: position 1,606,523 of record CM053030.1, read on the forward strand.
GCTGGTATAAGGGGGTGGTATATGGGTGCCAGGCTGGTATAAGGGGGTGGTATAGGGGTGCCAGGCTGGTATAAGGGGTTGGTATAGGGGTGCCAGGCTGGTATAAGGGGTGGAATAGGGGTGCCAGGCAGGTAAAAGGGGGTGGTATAGGGGTGCCAGGCTGGTATAAGGGGTGGTATAGGGGTGCCAGGCTGGTATAAGGGGTGGTATAGGGTGCCAGGCTGGTATAAGGAGGTGGAATGGGGGTGCCAGGCTGGTATAAGGGGGTGGGATGGGGGTGCCAGCCTGGTATAAGGGGGTGGTATAGGGGTGCCAGGCTGGTATAAGGGGGTGGTATAGGGGTGCCAGGCTGGTATAAGGGGGTGGAATAGGGGTGCAGGCTGGTATAAGGGGATGGAATAGGGGTGCCAGGCTGGTATAAGGGGGTGGTATAGGGGTGCCAGGCTGTTATAAGGGGGTGGTATAGGGGTGCCAGGCTGGTATAAGGGGGTGGAATAGGGGTGCCAGGCTGGTATAAGGGGTGGTAAAGGGGTGCCAGGCTGGTATAAGGAGGTGGAATGGGGTGCCAGGCTGGTATAAGGGGGTGGGATGGGGGTGCCAGCCTGGTAATAAGGGGGTGGTATAGGGGTGCCAGGCTGGTATAAGGGGGTGGTATAGGGGTGCCAGGCTGGTATAAGGGGGTGGAATAGGGGTGCCAGGCTGGTATAAGGGGTGGTATAGGGGTGCCAGGCTGGTATAAGGGGGTGGAATAGGGGTGCCAGGCTGGTATAAGGGGGTGGAATAGGGGTGCCAGGCTGGTATAAGGGGGTGGAATAGGGGTGCCAGGCTGGTATAAGGAGGTGGTATAGGGGTGCCAGGCTGGTATAAGGGGGTGGAATAGGGGTGCCAGGCTGGAATAAGGGGGTGGAATAGGGGTGCCAGGCTGGTATAAGGGGGTGGAATAGGGGTGCCAGGCTGGTATAAGGGGGTGGTATAGGGGTGCCAGGCTGGTATAAGGGGTGGAATAGGGGTGCCAGGCTGGTATAAGGGGTGGAATAGGGGTGCCAGGCTGGTATAAGGGGGTGGAATAGGGGTGCCAGGCTGGTATAAGGGGGTGGAATAGGGGTGCCAGTCTGGTATAAGGGGTGGTATAGGGGTGCCAGGCTGGTATAAGGGGGTGGAATAGGGGTGCCAGGCAGGTATAAGGGGGTGGTATAGGGGTGCCAGGCTGGTATAAGGGGGTGGTATAGGGGTGCCAGGCTGGTATAAGGGGTGGAATAGGGTGCCAGGCTGGTATAAGGGGGTGGATAGGGATGCCAGGCTGGTATAAGGGGGTGGAATGGGGGTGCCAACCTGGTATAAAGGAGGTGGTATAGGGGTGCCAGGCTGGTATAAGGGGGTGGAATAGGGGTGCCAGGCTGGTATAAGGGGGTGGTATAGGGGTGCCAGGCTGGTATAAGGAGGTGGTATAGGGGTGCCAGGCTGGTATAAGGGGTTGGTATAGGGGTGCCAGGCTGGTAAAAGGAGGTGGTATAGGGGTGCCAGGCTGGTATAAGGAGGTGGAATGGAGGTGCCAGGCTGGTATAAGGAGGTGGAATAGGGGTACCAGCCTGGTATAAGGGGTGGTATAGGGGTGCCAGGCTGGTAAAAGGGGTGGTATAGGGGTGCCAGGCTGGTATAAGGGGATGGTATAGGGGTGCCAGGCTGGTATAAGGGGGTGGTATAGGGGTGCCAGCCTGGTATAGGGGTGCCAGCCTGGTATAAGGTGGTGGAATAGGGGTGCCAGCCTGGTATAAGGGGGTGGAATAGCGGTGCCAGCCTGGTATAAGGAGGTGGAATAGGGGTGCCAGGCTGGTATAAGGGGTGGAATAGGGGTGCCAGGCTGGTATAAGGGGTGGAATAGGGGTGCCAGCATGGTATAAGGGGTGGAATAGCGGTGCCAGCCTGGTATAAGGGGGTGGAATAGGGGTGCCAGGCTGGTATAAGGAGGTGGTATAGGGGTGCCAGGCTGGTATAAGGAGGTGGTATAGGGGTGCCAGCCTGGTATAAGGGGGTGGTATAGGGGTGTCAGCCTGGTATAAGGAGGTGGAATAGGGGTGCCAGCCTGGTATAAGGAGGTGGTATAGGGGTGCCAGGCTGGTATAAGGAGGTGGTATAGGGGTGCCAGGCTGGTATAAGGGGGTGGTATAGGGGTGCCAGGCTGGTATAAGGGGGTGGTATAGGCGTGCCAGGCTTTTATAAGGGGGTGGTATAGGGGTGCCAGCCTGGTATACTTTGTGAACGTTGGGGGTGCAGTGCCTGGTATACTTTGTGGACGTTGGGGGTGCAGTGCCTGGTATACTTTGTGGACGTTGGGGGTGCAGTGCCGCCCCATGCGTCGCTCTCTCTGCTCTTCTCTTTATTGGATGTTTTGCATCTCAGACTGGATTTGTATAAATGATTTTCATGTTCTGTCATTCGATCGTCTGATGACCCCCCGCGCCGCTCACACCTGACATCTCCCCGGGTGACGCTACAGACGCCTCTCTCTCGGGTCAATTCTCTGTGTGACCCCCACTGCAGTATACAGGGGGGGGGGGAGGGAGTGCATATCCAGGGGTAAGAGATACACATAGTACAGAAGACAGGTGTGATGCACAGAATGCAGGGGTAAGGATTAAGTGATGCGCAGGGTGCAGGGGTAAGGATTAAGTGATGCACAGAATGAATGCAGGGGTAAGGATTAAGTGATGCACAGAATGCAGGGGTAAGGATTAAGTGATGCGCAGGGTGCAGGGGTAAGGATTCAGTGGTGCACAGAATGCAGGGGTAAGGATTAAGTGGTGCACAGAATGCAGGGGTAAGGATTAAGTAATGCGCAGGGGTAAGGATTAAGTGATGCACAGAATGAATGCAGGGGTAAGGATTAAGTGATGCACAGAATGCAGGGGTAAGGATTAAGTAATGCGCAGGGGTAAGGATTAAGTGATGCACAGAATGCAGGGGTAAGAAGTAAGTGATGCACAGAATGCAGGGGTAAGGATTAAGTGATGCACAGAATGCAGGGGTAAGAAGTAAGTGATGCACAGAATGCAGGGGTAAGGATTAAGGGATGCACAGAATGAATGCAGGGGTAAGGATTAAGTGGTGCACAGAATGCAGGGTTAAGGATTAAGTGATGCACAGACTGAATGCAGGGGTAAGGATTAAGTGATGCACAGAATGCAGGGGTAAGGATTAAGTGATGCACAGAATGCAGGGGTAAGGATTAAGTGGTGCACAGAATGCAGGGGTAAGGATTAAGTGATGCACAGAATGCAGGGGTAAGGATTAAGTGGTGCACAGAATGCAGGGGTAAGGATTAAGTGGTGCACAGAATGCAGAGTTAAGGATTAAGTGGTGCACAGAATGCAGGGGTAAGGATTAAGTGATGCACAGAGTGCAGGGGTAAGGATTAAGTGGTGCACAAAATGCAGGGGTAAGGATTAAGTGGTGCTCAGAATGCAGGGGTAAGGATTAAGTGGTGCACAGAATGCAGGGGTGAGGATTAAGTGATGCACAGAGTGCAGGGGTAAGGATTAAGTGGTGCACAAAATGCAGGGGTAAGGATTAAGTGATGCGCCAAATGTAGGGGTAAGGATTAAGTGATGCACACAGTGCAGGGGTAAGGGTTAAGTGATGCACAGATTACAGGGGTAAGGACTAAGTGATGCAAAGTGTGCAGAGGTCAGGAGTAAGTGATGCACAGAATGCAGGGATCAGAAGCAACTGATAAACAGAGTGCAGAGGCCAAGAGTGGCGCACAGAGTGCAGGGGTAAACAGTAAGTGATGAATGGATTGCAGGGGTCAGGAGTGACAAAGAGTGCAGGGGTCAGGAGTAAGTGAAGAATGGAATGCAGAGGTCAGGATTGATGTACACAGTACCGGGGTCAGTAGTAAGTAATGAATGGAGTTCAGAAGTCAGAGTGACACACACAGTGCCGGGGTCAGGAGTAAGTGATGAATGGAGTGCAAGTAATGTAGTATGTGCAGGTGAAAGGAGTGATGTAGACTGCAGGAGTCAGGAGTAAGTAATATAGAATGTGCCGGAGTCAGGAGTGATGTACAGAGTGCAGAGGTCAGGAGTGACTAATGTAAGAGCGGCAAGGATGTGGAATTCCCTTCCACAGGCGGTGGTCTCAGCGGGGGGCATCAATCGTTTCAAGAAACTATTAGATAAGCACCTGAATGACCACAACATACAGAGATATACAATGTAATACTGACATATAATCACACACATAGGTTTGGACTTGATGGACTTGTCCCTTTTTTCAACCTCACCGACTATGTACAGAGTGCAGGGGTCAGGAGTGATGTACAGAGTGCAGGGGTCAGGAGTGATGTGCAGAGTGCAGGGGTCAGGAATGACGTACAGATTGCAGGGGTCAGGAGTGACGTACAGAGTGCAGGGGTCAGGAGTATGTAACGTAGAATAGTGCAGGGGTCAGGAGTGATGTGCAGAGTGCGAAGATCAGAAGAGATGTACAGAGTGCAGGGGTCAGGAGTGTTGTACAGAGTGCAGGGGTCAGGAATAAATAATGTAGAATAGTGCAGGGGTCAGGACTGATCTATAGAGTGCAGGGGTCAGGAGTGACGTACAGAGTGCAGGGGTCAGGAGTAAGTAATGTAGAATAGTGCAAGGGTCAGGAGTGATGCGCAGAGTGCAAAGATCAGAAGAGATGTACAGAGTGCAGGGGTCAGGAGTGTTGTACAGAGTGCAGGGGTCAGGAGTAAGTAATGTAGAATAGTGCAGGGGTCAGGACTGATCTATAGAGTGCAGGGGTCAGGAGTGTTGTACAGAGTGCAGGGGTCAGGAGTAAGTAATGTAGAATATTGCAGGGGTCAGAACTGATCTATAGAGTGCAGGGTACATATTGCAGGGGTCGGGAGTGATGTACATATTGCAGGGGTCAGGAGTAATGTAGAATGGGCAGGGGTCAGGAGTGATGTGCAAAGTTCAGTGGTCAGGAGTAAGTAACATAGAATGTACAGGGATCAGGAGTGATGTACAGAGTGCAGGGGTCTTGAGTAAGTAATGTAGAATGTGCAAGGGTCAGGAGTGATGTGCAGAGCATAGGGACCAGGAGTGATGTACAGAGTACAGGGGTCAGGAGTGATGTGCAGAGTGCAGAGATCAGGAGAGATGTACAGAGTACAGGGGTCAGGAGTGTTGTACAGCGTGCAGAGGTCAGGAGTAAGTAATGCAGAATAGTGCAGGGGTCAGGAGTGATGTACAGAGTGCTGGGGTCAGGAGTGACTTACAGAGTGCAGGGGTCAGGAGTGATGTAAAGTGTGTAGGGGTTAGGAGTAAGTAATGTAGAATAGTGCAGGGCTCAGGAGTGACATACAGAGTGCAGGGGTCAGGAGTGACCTACAGAGTGCAGGGGTCAGGAGTGATGCACAGAATGCAGAAGCCAGGAGTAAGTTATGTAGAATGTGCAGGAGTCAGGAGTGTTGTACAGAGTGCAGGGGTCAGGAGTAAATAATGTAAAATAGTGCAGGTGTCAGGACTGATCAATAGAATGCAAGGATCATGAGTGATGTACAGACTGCAGGGGTCAGGAGTGATGTATAGAGTGCAGTGGTCTGAAGTAAGTAACGTAGAATGTGCAAGGGTCAGTAGTGATGTACAGAGTGCAGGGGTCAGGAGTAAGTAATGTAGAATAGTGCAGGGGTCAGGACTGATGTATAGAGTGCAGGGGTCATGAGTAAATAATGTAGAATAGTGCAGGGGTCAGGAGTGATGTGCAGAGTGCAGGGGTCAGGAGTATGTAATGTAGAATAGTGCAGGGGTCAGGAGTGATGTGCAAAGTACAGGGGTCAGGAGTAAGTAATGTAGAATAGTGCAGGGGTCAGGAGTGATGTGCAAAGTGCAAAGATCAGAAGAGATGTACAGAGTGCAGGGGTCAGGAGTGTTCTACAGAGTGCAGGGGTCAGGAGTAAGTAGTGTAGAATATTGCAGGGGTCAGAACTGATCTATAGAGTGCAGGGGTCAGGAGTGATGTACATATTGCAGGGGTCAGGAGTGATGTACATATTGCAGGGGTCAGGAGTGATGTATAGAGTGCAGAGATCAGGAGTGATGTACAGAGTACAGGGGTCAGGAGTATGAATGGGGGAGCCTCAGTGTAAGATATAGATAGGGGTGGGTACCATCATTCCATAGATTTGTATAGAATACAAGTGGGCTCTATTCTAAAGGACTCCAATGGTCCTCTAAAGTGTGGACTAGTGGGAAAAAGGCGTCACCCATAACATCTAGAAGAGATATATACAATAGAAGAGATATATACTATTTATTTCATCATAAATAACAAACAAGATACATAAACAGTTTTGTAATACGGAGAGTTTTGGGGTTTGTCTGCCTCACCCACATAGGAGCCCTTAACAGGGCGGGACGGCAAATGAGACCCCCTAAAATAGGGTGACCCCCCCCCCAGGGGCGGACATGGGGGGGCCATAAAGGATTTATCTGGAGGATAATATTAGGATAATATTTAGTATCTGATAAGTTTTGGTGTCGCTGTAAAACGGTATCCGGGGTGAGAGCAGACGGATCTCTTCTATCAAAACTCCAAAACTCTCCAAATCTGTTTATGTATCTTGTTTGTTATTTATGATGAATTCAATTATATATATCTTTTCTATAGATGTTATGGGTGACATCACCCACATCACCCACATCACCCTCATCACCCACATCACCCACATCACCCACATCACCCTCATCACCCTCATCACCCACATCACCCACATCACCCACATCACCCTCATCACCCACATCACCCACATCACCCTCATCACCCACATCACCCACATCACCCTCATCACCCACATCACCCACATCACCCACATCACCCTCATCACCCACATCACCCACATCACCCTCATCACCCTCATCACCTACATCACCCACATCACCCACATCACCCTCATCACCCACATCACCCACATCACCCACATCACCCTCATCACCCTCATCACCCACATCACCCACATCACCCACATCACCCTCATCACCCACATCACCCACATCACCCACATCACCCTCATCACCCACATCACCCACATCACCCTCATCACCCTCATCACCTACATCACCCACATCACCCACATCACCCTCATCACCCACATCACCCACATCACCCACATCACCCTCATCACCCTCATCACCCACATCACCCACATCACCCTCATCACCCTCATCACCTACATCACCCACATCACCCACATCACCCTCATCACCCACATCACCCACATCACCCACATCACCCACATCACCCTCATCACCCACATCACCCACATCACCCACATCACCCTCATCACCCACATCACCCTCATCACCCTCATCACCCTCATCACCCACATCACCCACATCACCCTCATCACCCACATCACCCTCATCACCCACATCACCCACATCACCCACATCACCCTCATCACCCACATCACCCTCATCACCCTCATCACCCTCATCACCCACATCACCCACATCACCCACATCACCCACATCACCCACATCACCCTCAACACCCTCATCACCCACATCACCCACATCACCCTCATCACCCACATCACCCTCATCACCCACATCACCCACATCACCCTCATCACCCACATCACCCACATCACCCACATCACCCTCATCACCCTCATCACCCACATCACCCACATCACCCACATCACCCTCATCACCCACATCACCCTCATCACCCACATCACCCACATCACCCTCATCACCCTCATCACCCACATCACCCTCATCACCCACATCACCCTCATCACCCACATCACCCACATCACCCTCATCACCCACATCACCCACATCACCCTCATCACCCACATCACCCACATCACCCACATCACCCTCATCACCCACATCACCCTCATCACCCACATCACCCTCATCACCCACATCACCCTCATCACCCTCATCACCTACATCACCCACATCACCCACATCACCCTCATCACCTACATCACCCTCATCACCCTCATCACCCACATCACCTACAACACCCACATCACCCACATCACCCTCATCACCCACATCACCCACATCACCCTCATCACCCTCATCACCCACATCACCCACATCACCCTCATCACCCACATCACCTACAACACCCACATCACCCTCATCACCCACATCACCCTCCCCCGTCTACTTGGGGGTTTCGTATTATTTTACACAATCTCATCTCTGTATCGGAGCTGCTTATATTTTGTATATATATATATATATCTTTTCTATTTTGTGTCTAAATAAATGCTATATTTAGTTTTATTCATTGTGTTGATATAATTGGGTACCGGAATAGTCCCCCTTCTTTTCCCCCACTAGTCCACACTTTAGAGGACCATTGGAGGGCTCCTTTAGAATAGAGCCCACTTGTATTCTCTAGGGGTCAGGAGTAAGTGATGCAGAATAGTGCAGGGGTCAGGAGTGATGTGCAGATTCAGTGACCCTGACTGGTAATTTTTGACCCAGCCATGATTCTGACTGGGGACTCCTGACCCGGCAGTGACCCTGACTGGTAAATCTTGACCCGGCAGTGACCCTGACTGGTGATTCTTGACCCGGCAGTGACCCTGACTGGTAAATCTTGACCCGGCAGTGACCTTGACTGGTAAATCTTGACCCAGCAGTGACCCTGACTGGTGACTCTTGACCCGGCAGTGACCCTGACTGGTGATTCTTGACCCGGCAGTGACCCTGACTGGTAAATCTTGACCCGGCAGTGACCTTGACTGGTAAATCTTGACCCAGCAGTGACCCTGACTGGTGACTCTTGACCCGGCAGTGACCCTGACTGGTGATTCTTGACCCGGCAGTGACCCTGACTGGTAAATCTTGACCCGGCAGTGACCTTGACTGGTAAATCTTGACCCAGCAGTGACCCTGACTGGTGACTCTTGACCCGGCAGTGACCCTGACTGGTGACTCTTGACCCGGCAGTGACCCTGACTGGTGATTCTTGACCCGGCAGTGACCTTGACTGGTAAATCTTGACCCAGCAGTGACCCTGACTGGTGACTCTTGACCCGGCAGTGACCCTGACTGGTGATTCTTGACCCGGCAGTGACCCTGACTGGTGATTCTTGACCCGGCAGTGACCCTGACTGGTGACTCTTGACCCAGCAGTGACCCTGACTGGTGACTCTTGACCCAGCAGTGACCCTGACTGGTGACTCTTGACCCGGCAGTGACCCTGACTGGTGATTCTTGACCCGGCAGTGACCTTGACTGGTAAATCTTGACCCAGCAGTGACCCTGACTGGTGACTCTTGACCCGGCAGTGACCCTGACTGGTGATTCTTGACCCGGCAGTGACCCTGACTGGTGACTCTTGACCCAGCAGTGACCCTGACTGGTGATTCTTGACCCGGCAGTGACCCTGACTGGTAAATCTTGACCCAGCAGTGACCCTGACTGGTGATTCTTGACCCAGCAGTGACCCTGACTGGTGATTCTTGACCCGGCAGTGACCCTGTCTGGTGATTCTTGACCCAGCAGTGACCCTTACTGGTAAATATTGACCCGGCAGTGACCCTGACTGGTAATTCTTGACCCGGCAGTGACCCTGACTGGTGATTCTTGACCCAGCAGTGACCCTTACTGGTAAATATTGACCCGGCAGTGACCCTGACTGGTAAATCTTAACCCAGCAGTGACCTTGACTGGTGAGTCTTGACCCAGCAGTGACCCTTACTGGTAAATATTGACCCGGCAGTGACCCTGACTGGTAAATCTTGACCCAGCAGTGACCTTGACTGGTGAGTCTTGACCCAGCAGTGACCCTGACTGGTGAGTCTTGACCCAGCAGTGACCCTGACTGGTGAGTCTTGACCCAGCAGTGACCCTGACTGGTGAGTCTTGACCCAGCAGTGACCCTGACTGGTGAGTCTTGACCCGGCAGTGACCCTGACTGGTGAGTCTTGACCTGGCAGTGACCCTGACTGGTGAGTCTTGACCCAGCAGTGACCCTGACTGGTGAGTCTTGACCTGGCAGTGACCCTGACTGGTGAGTCTTGACCCGGCAGTGACCCTGACTGGTGAGTCTTGACCTGGCAGTGACCCTGACTGGTGAGTCTTGACCCGGCAGTGACCCTGACTGGTGAGTCTTGACCCAGCAGTGACCCTGACTGGTGAGTCTTGACCCAGCAGTGACCCTGACTGGTGAGTCTTGACCCGGCAGTGACCCTGACTGGTGAGTCTTGACCTGGCAGTGACCCTGACTGGTGAGTCTTGACCCAGCAGTGACCCTGACTGGTGAGTCTTGACCCGGCAGTGACCCTGACTGGTGAGTCTTGACCCAGCAGTGACCCTGACTGGTGAGTCTTGACCCGGCAGTGACCCTGACTGGTGATTCTTGACCCGGCAGTGACCCTGACTGGTGATTCTTGACCCGGCAGTGACTTTGGTGATCTCTGGCCTGCAATGATGTTTGGATGACACCTGAAGTGACCTTGTTTTTTTGGCCCTCTAACCTGGCAGTGATCCTGTCTGGTGATTCTTGACCCAACAGTGACCTTTCCTGACCCCAAAGTGATTTTGTCTGACTGGTTGCCGTTTCTCTTCCAGTCATTCTCTGCCATTTCCTGAACCTCATTTGCCCCGTCTGATGCCCCCGGATGCACTTCCATTGGTCATCAATCACTTGGATGATGCAGGATCTGTGGGTGACGTGTCGGGGATTGTGGTCCCCTCATGGAGCGCCAATCCACAGGACGGTGCGGGCGCATTATTACAGCAAGTCGTTGGGTACTAGTAAGAGCCCCATGGTGAATCCATCATCTCATAGGGATCAGAGAGATCGCCCATAATGACCCCTTTCACATACTAGGTGGCAAAGTCATGTTGGCCCCATGCTTGGTGCCCACCACACATGTCGAACCCTCCCACATGGCCCCATGCTTGGTGCCCACCACACACGTCGAACCCTCCCACATGGCCCCATGCTTGGTGCCCACCACACATGTCGAACCCTCCCACATGGCCCCATGCTTGGTGCCCACCACACATGTCGAACCCTCCCACATGGCCCCATGCTTGGTGCCCACCACACATGTCGAACCCTCCCACATGGCCCCATGCTTGGTGCCCACCACACATGTCGAACCCTCCCACATGACCCCATGCTTGGTGCCCACCACACATGTCGAACCCTCCCACATGACCCCATGCTTGGTGCCCACCACACATGGCAAACCCTCCCACATGGCCCCATGCTTGGTGCCCACCACACATGGCGAACCCTCCCACATGACCCCATGCTTGGTGCCCACCACACATGGCGAACCCTCCCACATGGCCCCATGCTTGGTGCCCACCACACATGTCGAACCCTCCCACATGGCCCCATGCTTGGTGCCCACCACACATGGCGAACCCTCCCACATGGCCCCATGCTTGGTGCCCACCACACATGGCGAACCCTCCCACATGACCCCATGCTTGGTGCCCACCACACATGGCGAACCCTCCCACATGGCCCCATGCTTGGTGCCCACCACACATGGCGAACCCTCCCACATGACCCCATGCTTGGTGCCCACCACACATGGCGAACCCTCCAACATGGCCCCATGCTTGGTGCCCACCACACACGTCGAACCCTCCCACATGGCCCCATGCTTGGTGCCCACCACACATGGCGAACCCTCCCACATGGCCCCATGCTTGGTGCCCACCACACACGTCGAACCCTCCCACATGACCCCATGCTTGGTGCCCACCACACATGGCGAACCCTCCCACATGGCCCCATGCTTGGTGCCCACCACACATGGCGAACCCTCCCACATGGCCCCATGTAGAAGACATACAACCGCCATCCATTCAGGGGTACTCACCACCGAGAAGTTCGATGGGCCACACTCCTGGTTCCGATAACGGCACTCCAAGATCATGTCGTCCATAGAGTGCCCAGTCCGGTCGTAGAACTCCTGCATGTTGATCTTCACGGCTTTGAACTTTTCGTCTTTGGACATATTGAGGGCAACGATGGCCTCCTCCTTGTCCTCCCAGTCCAGGAACCTGTCCAGCCACTCCAGGTCATTGCGGGTCAGCCGGCTCTTCCGGAAACTGTTATAATTGCAGATAGTGATGGCCGGGAAGGTCATGAGTTGGCTTTCCTCCTCATCCAACGTGGTGACATGGTGGTACTCCGAGTAGTAGATGATTCGATCGGCCACTTGGAAGAGGAAGCAGCTGAGGGACGCCAGGAAGGCGCAAGCCCAGAACACCCGGCGCGGGGTCACCCCTCCTGGCAGGAAGACATGGCTGATTCCGTGAAGCGTTGAGTTACCGGCGAAGGTGGCGAGGTCAGAAGCCTTCAAATCGCTCTCCTCTTCCTCGGCTCCCTGTGGGGGTTTCAGGATATCCATTGCGGAGAGGCTGGGACTCCTCTGTCCCGGGAGAGGCTGGGACTCTTCTGTGCGGGGAGAGGCTGGGACTCCTCTGTCCCGGGAGAGGCTGGGACTCTTCTGTGCGGGGAGAGGCTGGGACTCCTCTGTCCCGGGAGAGGCTGGGACTCTTCTGTGCGGGGAGAGGCTGGGACTCCTCTGTCCCGGGAGAGGCTGGGACTCCTCTGTCCCGGGAGAGGCTGGGACTCTTCTGTCCGGGGAGAGGCTGGGACTCCTGTCTCAGGAGAGGCTGGGACTCCTCTGTCCGGGGAGAGGCTGGGACTCTTCTGTCCCGGGAGAGGCTGGGACTCCTCAGGCTGGGGAGAGGCTGGGACTCTTCTGTCCGGGGAGAGGCTGGGACTCTTCTGTCCGGGGAGAGGCTGGGACTCTTCTGTCCGGGGAGAGGCTGGGACTCCTCTCTACGGGGAGAGGCTGGGACTCCTCTCTACGGGGAGAGGCTGGGACTCTTCTGTCCCGGGAGAGACTAAGACTCTTCTGTCCGGGGAGAGGCTGGGACTCCTCTCTACGGGGAGAGGCTGGGACTCTTCTGTCCCGGGAGAGACTGGGACTCTTCTGTCCGGGGAGAGGCTGGGACTCTTCTGTCCGGGGAGAGGCTGGGACTCTTCTGTCCGGGGAGAGGCTGGGACTCTTCTGTCCGGGGAGAGGCTGGGACTCCTCTGTCCAGGGAGAGGCTGGGACTCTTCTGTCCGGGGAGAGGCTGGGACTCCTCTGTCCGGGGAGAGGCTGGGACTCCTCTGTCCGGGGAGAGGCTGGGACTCCTCTGTCCGGGGAGAGGCTGGGACTCCTCTGTCCGGGGAGAGGCTGGGACTCCTCTTTTCAGGAAGTTTGGCGTAGTCTGCAGGATGGTGAAGGGGGTCCCGGTGACTGCAGTAGACCGGCAGGGAGAGGACGCCCGAGTGTCTGATGGGATTCTGCTGAAGTTTGATGTCTCTGAACATGCGGTCTGAGAGTGAGGAGGAGGAGGGGCGATGCTATTAGAGTGGATGGAGGACCACAGAGGCACCAATAATGGATGTCAGAAACCAAATACTTCACATCCACAGAGCCCGGGAGAGGGGGGAGGGGGAGCCGAGAGAACCTGAGATAACTCATCATGTATCTTCACATCCCACATACAATGACCAACCCACAGATACCGAGATCTGACCGATACCGAGATCTGACCGATACCGAGATCTGACCGATACTGAGATCCCATCCATACCGAGATCTGACCGATACCAAGATCCCACCAAGAACCTGAGATAACTCATCATGTATCTTCACATCCCACATATAATGACCAACCCACAGATACCGAGATCTGACCGATACCGAGATCTGACCGATACCGAGATTCCATCCATACCGAGATCTCACCGATAACCTGTAGATAACTCATCATGTATCTTCACATCCCACATACAATGACCAACCCACAGATACCGAGATCTGACCGATACCGAGATCTGACCGATACCGAGATCTGACCGATACCGAGATCCCATCCATACCGAGATCTGACCGATACCGAGATCCCATCCATACCGAGTTCTGACCGATACCGAGATCCCATCCATACCGAGATCTGACCGATACCGAGATCCCATCCATACCAAGATCTGACCGATACCGAGATCTGAGCGATACCGAGATCTGAGCGATACAGAGATCCTATCCATACCGAGATCTGACTGATACCGAGATCCCATCCATACCGAGATCTGACCGATACCGAGATCCCATCCATACCGAGATCTGACCGATACCGAGATCCCATCCATACCGAGATCTGACCGATACCGAGATCCCATCCATACCGAGATCTGACTGATACCAAGATCCCACCTGATAACTCATATGGAAATAAAACAGAATGTGTCTTCACAACCCCCACATACAAAGACCAACCTGACCCACCCATACCGAGTCGCGTGTAATTCTCGGTATCTGTTCTTATTCTGTATGTATGGACTCTGCACAGTACTACTTCTCTTGTCCTGTATGTTGGGTGTAAGGGATGGTCTGATCTCGGTATTTGTGGAGCGATGGTCTGATCTCGTCATCTGTGGAGGGATGGTCTGATCTCGGTATCTGGGGAGCGATGGTCTGATCTCGGTATCTGGGGAGCGATGGTCTGATCTCGGTATCTGTGGAGCGATGGTCTGATCTCGGTATCTGTGGAGCGATGGTCTGATCTCGGTATCTGAGGAGCGATGGTCTGATCTCGGTATCTGTGGAGGGATGGTCTGATCTCGGTATCTGTGGAGCGATGGTCTGATCTCGGTATCTGGGGAGCGATGGTCTGATCTCGGTATCTGTGGAGCGATGGTCTGATCTCGGTATCTGGGGAGCGATGGTCTGATCTCGGTATCTGTGGAGCGATGGTCTGATCTCGGTATCTGGGGAGAGATGGTCTGCTCTCGGTATCTGGGGAGCGATGGTCTGATCTCGGTATATGTGGAGCGATGGTCTGATCTCGGTATCTGAGGAGCGATGGTCTGATCTCGGTATCTGTGAAGGGATGGTCTGATCTCGGTATCTGTGGAGCGATGGTCTGATCTCGGTATCTGTGGAGCGATGGTCTGATCTCGGTATCTGTGGAGCGATGGTCTGATCTCGGTATCTGTGGAGCGATGGTCAGATCTCGGTATCTGGGGAGCGATGGTCTGATCTCGGTATCTGGGGAGCAATGGTCTGATCTCGGTATCTGTTCTCTATGGACGGGCTCACAGGAAGTGGTCCGGCAGACACATTATGTACATTACTCGGCGGTTTGTCTGGAAATGTTACATTATAAACCACACACAGACCTCTTCCAGATAATGAGATGATTTCCTCCGGTGGACGCGGCGCTCATATAATGTATATATAGCCGGGGGGGGGGGGGGGGCGGCTCCCGCTGAGCTTTGAATCGTATGGATTTGGTGGGTTGTATTTGACACAGAGCCCAGCGGTGACCAAAGACGGCCATCACTCTTCATTGACAATAATGGCGGCCCGTTAATAGGGGGCGCCGCCCCCCCAAAGCTAGTGATCAAAAAAACAAATAAGTTCCTTTAAGTGGCTGCGGGCGCCGGACACACAGGTGTCTATGGGAAGATCGACATTTCTGCAATCATGTGATTACAGCTGGGAAGCTTGATTGGCTTCCTTTAGTGTTTTCTCAGGGCGCAGAGCCGTGCGCCCCAACACTCCCCCTATACAATTATTATTTGTGATTGGCGGAGCCGTGGAGGATATGGGCGGTGCTTTTAGCTGAACTGCTCTCCCCTCCTCTCTCCCCTCCTCCCTCCTCTCCCCCCCATCTCCCCCCTCTGATTGTTCAGGTGTATTGGGGTGAGGGCAGATGGATGGTTCAGGTGTGTTTGGATGAGGGCAGGTGGATGGTTCAGGTGTGTTGGGATGAGGGCAGATGGATGGTTCAGGTGTATTGGTAAGGGAGGGGGGTGGTTCAGGTGTATTGGGATGAGGGCAGGTGGATGGTTCAGGTGTGTTGGGATGAGGGCAGATGGATGGTTCAGGTGTATTGGTAAGGGAGGGGGGTGGTTCAGGTGTGTTGGGATGAGGGCAGATGGATGGTTCAGGTGTGTTGGGATGAGGGCAGATGGATGGTTCAGGTGTATTGGGATGAGGGCAGGTGGATGGTTCAGGTGTATTGGTAAGGGAGGGGGGTGGTTCAGGTGTGTTAGGATGAGGGCAGGTGGACAGCTCAGGTGTGTTTGGATGAGGGCAGGTGGATGGTTCAGGTGTGTTGGGATGAGGGCAGGTGGACGGCTCAGGTGTGTTGGGATGAGGGCAGGTGGACGATTCAGGTGTATTGGGATGAGGGCAGGTGGACGGCTCAGGTGTGTTTGGATGAGGGCAGGTGGACGGCTCAGGTGTGTTGGGATGAGGGCAGGTGGACAGCTCAGGTGTGTTTGGATGAGGGCAGGTGGACGATTCAGGTGTATTGGGATGAGGACAGGTGGACGGCTCAGGTGTGTTTGGATGAGGGCAGGTGGACGATTCAGGTGTATTGGGATGAGGGCAGGTGGACGGCTCAGGTGTGTTTGGATGAGGGCAGGTGGACGGCTCAGGTGTATTGGGATGAGGGCAGGTGGACGATTCAGGTGTATTGGGATGAGGGCAGGTGGACAGCTCAGGTGTATTGGGATGAGGGCAGGTGGACTGCTCAGGTGTATTGGGATGAGGGCAGGTGGACGGCTCAGGTGTGTTTGGATGAGGGCAGGTGGACGGCTCAGGTGTGTTGGGATGAGGGCAGGTGGACAGCTCAGGTGTGTTGGGATGAGGGCAGGTGGACGGCTCAGGTGTGTTGGGATGAGAGCAGGTGGACGATTCAGGTGTATTGGGATGAGGGCAGGTGGACGGCTCAGGTGTGTTTGGATGAGGGCAGGTGGACGGCTCAGGTGTATTGGGATGAGGGCAGGTGGACGATTCAGGTGTATTGGGATGAGGGCAGGTGGACGGCTCAGGTGTGTTTGGATGAGGGCAGGTGGACGGCTCAGGTGTATTGGGATGAGGGCAGGTGGACGATTCAGGTGTATTGGGATGAGGACAGGTGGACGGCTCAGGTGTGTTTGGATGAGGGCAGGTGGACGATTCAGGTGTATTGGGATGAGGACAGGTGGACGGCTCAGGTGTGTTTGGATGAGGACAGGTGGACGATTCAGGTGTATTGGGATGAGGGCAGGTGGACAGCTCAGGTGTGTTGGGATGAGGGCAGGTGGACGGCTCAGGTGTGTTGGGATGAGAGCAGGTGGATGGTTCAGGTGTATTGGGATGAGGGCATGTGGATGGTTCAGGTGTATTGGGATGAGGGCAGGTGGACGGATCAGGTGTGTTTGGATGAGGGCAGGTGGACGGATCAGGTGTATTGGGATGAGGGCAGGTGGACGATTCAGGTGTATTGGGATGAGGGCAGGTGGACGGCTCAGGTGTGTTTGGATGAGGGCAGGTGGACGGCTCAGGTGTATTGGGATGAGGGCAGGTGGACGATTCAGGTGTATTGGGATGAGGGCAGGTGGACGGCTCAGGTGTGTTTGGATGAGGGCAGGTGGATGGTTCAGGTGTATTTGGATGAGGGCAGGTGGACGATTCAGGTGTATTGGGATGAGGGCAGGTGGACGGCTCAGGTGTATTTGGATGAGGGCAGGTGGACTGCTCAGGTGTGTTTGGATGAGGGCAGGTGGACGGCTCAGGTGTGTTGGGATGAGGGCAGGTGGACAGCTCAGGTGTGTTGGGATGAGGGCAGGTGGACGGCTCAGGTGTGTTGGGATGAGAGCAGGTGGATGGTTCAGGTGTATTGGTAAGGGAGGTGGATGGTTCAGGTGTATTGGTAAGGGAGGTGGATGGTTCAGGTGTATTGGTAAGGGAGGTGGATGGTTCAGGTGTGTTGGGATGAGGGCAGGTGGACGGCTCCAATGTGTCTATCAGTTCCGGAGGCCCAGGGTGAGAAGATGGTGGTTCTTCTTCCCCGGTGGAAGTCAGAGATGCAGGGAGGGGAGTAAGCCATTCCCCCTTCCCAGCAGATCCACAGTTTAGGAGAGGAGGTGGTTGTCCTCCCTCCCGAACAGTCAGCCAGGGTGGAGGAAATTGTCTTCCCTCCCCAACAAGGATATGGCCACCTGGTAGACATTACCAAAGAAAGGTCGTGCCAGCAGCCAGATGAGGGTATGGAAGGTGGGAGATGGAGCAGCTGGTCCATCTCCCCAACGGCAGATCCACAGTTTGGGAGAGAACGTGGTCCTCCTCCCTCCCCAACGGCAGATCCACAGTCTGGAAGTGGAGGAAGCCGGCCTCCCTCTCCAATAGTTAACCCAGAGAGGATGCGCCGGGGTCCCTAGGAGAAACGCTGGCAACAGGGCAGAGTGCTACCAGCCTCTGCCCAGAACCGGCAACAACTGCAGAATTCCAGGGAGCCGGGGCAGTCGGCCCCTCTCATAAGTGACAAGCGGATGTAGCCGAAGCGCTGGCAACAGGGCAAAGTGCTGCTGGCAACAGGGCAAAGTGCTGCTGGCAACAGGGCAAAGTGCTGCTGGCAACAGGGCAAAGTGCTGCTGGCCTGTGCCCTCAAATAACAAAAGATGGATTTCCTGTGGTAGTGGATGGGACTACCGTCTACACCTGTATATCCCAGGAAAACCGGGCAGTCCGCCCAGATCCCCAACAGCACGAGAGAGCGAGCCCAGCCACCCTGTGTTCTCTTCAGTGGCTGAAAGGACTCCGGGGAGAAGGGCCACTCCGCACTTCTCCCCAGAGGTGGGCGTGTTCTACAAGAGAGGCAGAGGTTGGTTGGCTGAGTAATGCTTTGTTTGGGACAATGTGTTTGGCATACTGTGTGGGTATGGCCATTGGGGGATGGGGACTACGGACTAACTTCAAAGTCAACCAGTCTGGGGTCTCCTCCTGTGTTAGACTCCTTCCGAAAAGGGCAGATATGTGACAGGAGTCACTTTGGGCGGGGGGTTCGTGGAACCCAGCTAACCTTAGGGAGGTTGGGAAACAGAATATTCCAACTACCAAAATCTGACTACCAAAGTCAAACCATCTACCAAAATCAGTCAGTCTTCCAAAATCGTTCGATCTACCAAAACCAGAATCCACTCGTCAAAACTCATCCATCCATGAAAATCTGTCCATCTACCAAAACCCACCCAACGTCAAGAATCCACGTGACCACCAAAATCAGCCCGTCTACCACAATCCGTCCATCTACCAAAACCCATGTGATCGCCAAAACCATCCTACTACCGCAGCCAGGGCCGTCTTTAATATTGATTGGACCCTGGGCAAAACTTTTCTTGGGCCCCCCCCCCATACAGTTTCGCTCTCCTCCTGCTCCGAGACTTACAATAAATAGCAGCTACACTCAAAATCAGTTTACTGAATCAGATCAGGCAGTGATTGCGATTGGTTGCCAGAGGTTACAGTGTATCATTACCACTCACTGACTGGTTGTTAGAGGTTACAGTGTATCATTACCGCTCACTGACTGGCTGCTAGAGGTTACAGTGTATCATTACCGCTCACTGACTGGCTGCTAGAGGTTACAGTGTATCATTACCGCTCACTGACTGGTTGCTAGAGGTTACAGTGTATCATTACCGCTCACTGACTGGTTGCTAGAGGTTACAGTGTATCATTACCGCTCACTGACTGGCTGCTAGAGGTTACAGTGTATCATTACCGCTCACTGACTGGCTGCTAGAGGTTACAGTGTATCATTACCGCTCACTGACTGGCTGCTAGAGGTTACAGTGTATCATTACCGCTCACTGACTGGTTGCTAGAGGTTACAGTGTATCATTACCGCTCACTGACTGGCTGCTAGAGGTTACAGTGTATCATTACCGCTCACTGACTGGCTGCTTGAGATTACAGTGTATCATTACCGCTCACTGACTGGTTGCTAGAGGTTACAGTGTATCATTACCGCTCACTGACTGGTTGCTAGAGGTTACAGTGTATCATTACCGCTCACTAACTGGTTGCTAGAGGTTACAGTGTATCATTACCGCTCACTGACTGGCTGCTAGAGGTTACAGTGTATCATTACTGCTCACTGATTAGTTGCTAGAGGTTACAGCACATGATTTCTGCTTGTTGATTGGTTGCTAGAGATTACCGTGGATATGACCTCAGGGGGTCATGATATACATATCAATGGTGACAGCCGCCGCTATTTACATATGAATGCCGGTAAGGTACATATAAACACAGGGTCTGCAGGTGAGTCATCTGTACACAACAATAGGGCAGAGGTGGGCAGTATTAGTAGCAGCACTTCACACTGAGATATTGGGACACAGCACAGGACTAAAACCTCAAGGGACGAGGGAATTTAAACCAGGATAGTTGGCAAGTTATGAGGCAACTGCTTTGGGCCCCACAACAATGACAGAGCCCAGGGCAGCTGCCCCTTTTTGCCCTGCCTTAAAAACGGCCCTGACCGCAGCCCATCTAACAACCACATTTCCTCCATCTACTAAAATCCCTCAATCTTCCAAAACTCACAAATTCACAAAAATCAGTCCATTGACAAAAAAATAAAATTCTGACTACCAAAACCTGTCCATCTAAAGGGGGGACAATCTTTAAATACACGAGGAGTATGAATAAAGCTGGCCATACACATACCAATCGTTACATTCATCCTACGGGATGAACAAAGAAAAACTGAACAGGTTCCTCAACTCAATACAACACAGCACAGTTGGACGACTCCCCCTGCTGGTCTATTGTATTTTCACAGCTGCCACTGGTGGTTCTCAGAATACCTGAACAGCAACTGCATCTGATTAGATGAAAGCACTGCTCTTTGTCTTTTCTCAAATAAAGTTTTATTAATCAGATTGTGCCAGCATTACATAATCCATAACATATGCAACACAATAAACATCCAGTTCCGGAATCACCAATACGTCTCAACAGTAAAATAACTCACAGAACATAAAAAATAGAAACCATGAAACAGGTACAAATGAAAACAAATACACACAGTATGTGACAAAAGTAAGTACACCCCTCCGTGACTTTCATGTGACAACACTGAAGAAATGACACTTGTCTACAATGTAAAGTAGTGAGTGTACAGCTTGTATAACAGTGTAAATTTGCCGTCCCCTCAAAATAACTCAACACACAGCCATTAATGTCTAAACTGCTGGCAACAAAAGTCAGTACACCCCTAAGTGAAAATCTCCAAATTGGGCCCAAAGTGTCCATATTTTGTGTGGCCGCCATTATTTTCCAGCACTGCCTTAACCCTCTTGGGCATGGAGGTCACCAGAGCTTCACAGGTTGTCACTGGAGTCCTCTTCCCCTCCCCCATGATGACATCACAGAGCTGGTGGATGTTGGAGACCTTGTGCTCCTCCACCTTCCGTTTGAGGATGTCCCACAGATGATCAATAGGGTTTAGGTCTGGAGACATGCTTGGCCAGTCCATCACCTTTACCCTCAGCTTCTTTAGCAAGGCAGCGGTGGTCTTGGAGGTGTGTTTGGGGTGGTTATCATGTTGGAATACTGCCCTGCGGCCCAGTCTCTGAAGGGGGGGATCATGCTCTGCTTCAGTATGTCACAGTACATGTTGGCATTCATGGTTCCCTCAATGATCTGTAGCCCCCCAGTGCTGGCAGCACTCATACGTCTATTTCCCAAAGACAATCTCTGTATATGACGCTGAGCACGTGACCTAAACTTCTTTGGTGGACCATGGCGAGGCCTGTTCTGAGGGGAACCTGTCCTGTTATACCGCTGGATGGTCTTGGCCACCGTGCTGCAGCTAGGGTTACCACCTTTTCTTCAAGCTTTGTGATTGGGGTGCCACTATCCCCATTCCCTCCTATTACAAATCTTCTTCCCCTACCAGCACACATCCTCCTCCCTCCAATACCCCCATGGCAGCTGACAGGGGGTATCACGGGGGTCCCAGCACACAGGGAGGCCCGGACCGCAGGGGGTTCGGAGCGGCGGGCGTGGGGAGCAATTACAGATTTGGGGGGGGGGCAATTAGAGGAGGGGGTGCAAGAGGGGGGGCAATTACACAGGAGGGGGTGGCAAATACACAGGAGGGGGGTGGCAAATACACAGGAGGGGGGCAAACACAGAAGGGTCAAAACATAAGGGAGAAAGAGGCGACGGGCAGCTGCTGGTGCAGAAGTTTTTAATAAAATAAATGCTTAAAAACAAACAGTCCACTCACTCCCCATGTCAGAGCTGTATATGTCAGTCTGTGAAGTCGGCTGTCCCATCCTCCCCTCCAATCCACGCTGCTGTTATCACTGAATCACTGGAGGAAACGGAGAGCCACAGGAAACTCTTGTGAACTGTCAGCCTCTGATGATGGAGGCGTGGTTAAGCCTCCGGAAAGCTCTGATTGGTCACAGCATCCCAGGCTGACAGCTCACTGCAGTCTCCCAGCTCTGTGTTATTGGCTTCCTCCAGAGATTCAGTGATGAGAGCAGCGTGGATCGGAGGGGAGAATGGGACAGCCGACTTCACAGACTGACATACAGCTCTGACATGGGGAGTGAGTGGATTGTTTTTAAGCATTTATTTTATTAAAAACGTCCGCACCAGCAGCTGCCTGTCGCCTCTCTCTCTCTCTCCCTTATGTTTTGATTGCTCTGTAATTGCTCCCCCTGCGCGCCGCTACAATCCCCCTGCTGTCCGGGTCCCCCTGTGTGCTTGGGCTTGTAAAAGGAGACCCCATGGTACCCCCTGTCAGCTGGAAATGGTGTCCGGGTGTGAGGCAGAGGGAAACCCGGGCACAGCCTCCTAAACCCGTACTGTCCTTGGTCAAAACCGGACAGGTGGCAACCCTAGGGAGGAGTCTGTGATACTTATTTACATGGGAGGAGCCTGTGATACTTATGTACATGGGAGGAGTCTGTGATACTTATTTACACGGGAGGAGCCTGTGATACTTATGTACATGGGAGGAGCCTGTGATACTTATGTACATGGGAGGAGCCTGTGATACTTATGTACATGGGAGGAGCCTGTGATATATCTGTACATGGGAGGAGCCTGTGATACTTATGTTCATGGGAGGAGCCTGTGATACTTATGTACATGGGAGGAGCCTGTGATACTTATGTACATGGGGGGAGCCTGTGATACTTATGTACATGGGAGGAGCCTGTGATACTTATGTACATGGGAGGAGCCTGTGATACTTATGTACATGGGAGGAGCCTGTGATACTTATGTACATGGGGGGAGCCTGTGATACTTATGTACATGGGAGGAGCCTGTGATACTTTTGTACATGGGAGGAGCCTGTGATACTTTTGTACATGGGAGGAGCCTGTGATACTTATGTACATGGGATTTTTTTTAATTTTTTATTCTTAATAAATTTACAAAGATTTTAAACAAATTTCTCTCACGTTGTCATTATGGGATGTTTGTAGAATTTTGAGGAAAATAATGAATTTAATCCATTTTGGAGTAAAACTGTACGATAAGAAAATGTGGAAAAAGTGAAGCGCTGTGATTACTTTCCAGACACGCGGTTACGCCACCTCACATGAATTTCCGTAAATTGCTGAAATCAAACCCTTCGATAAACTCACATTAATTACTTCACAGAGATAAGTCTTATCACTCCATTCTAATCACCTCTCCAGAAAGTGAACACTTAAGGGATTAAATATTTATAGAACGATTGGCTCGGTGTATCCGACTCTTCCCCGAAATTCTGGAACGACTTCAAATAGAACTGAAAGCAAAACTTTTTTTAGTGTTAGATGGAGTGGCGAGGGATTAGACCCCCTGTCAGTTGTTGTCCCCGTTAGGGAGATTCAGACTCCAAATTTTGTGTTGTCCCCGGAAAGGTAATGGAGGGGAAATCTTCCAATGGGGACACTAGTTGTGGTGACCTGGGGGGGGGGGGGGGGGCAAGGAATTCCCTTAATTTTCAGGGATTTGTTTGGCTCTGGGACAGGAAGTGAAGGGAAATGTCCACATTGGGACACAGATGGCAAGAAAAAATCTGACAGGGGTTATAACCCCCCCCCCCCTTCTTACGCTACCAAAAATAAAAACCAAAGTTTTGCCTAGAGTTCTACTTTAACCTCTTCCCTACCGGGCACTTTCACCCCCTTCCTGCCCAGGCCAATTTTCAGCTTTCAGCGCTCTCGCACATTGAATTGCGCGGTCGTGTAACACGGTACACAGAGGACATTTTTATCACTTTTTTACCCACAAATAGAGATTTATTTTGGTGGCATTTAACTGGTTGCCGCCCGCCCACTGTCAAATGACGGCGTCCCAGAACGGCCGCTCTCACACGCCCGCGGGGGCACGCAGTGCAGAGGCGCGGGTTTGCTAGGACATGCCGCAGCCCCCGATCTGTGGAAAGAGCCGCATCCGCGACATGTGATCAGCTGTGTCCAATCACATGCTATTCGGCGCTCCTCGCCTCACACTGACAGAGTATGTGGCAAGGAGAGCCAATCAGCGGCATCTCCACGCAGAGGGACATTTAGGAATGTAATCAGTGCCCTGATTACAATAGTGAAAAATAGTGCCACCATACAGTGCCCACCAATGCCAACGATCAGTGCCCACCAATGCCAGCGATCAGTGCCCACCAATGCCAGCAATCAGTGCCCACCAGTGGCAGCAATCGGTGCCCACCACTGCCCACAGGTGCCACCAATCAGTGCCCATTAGTGATGCCAGTCAGTGCTGGCAATCAGTGCCGCCTATCAGTGCTGGCAAACAATGTCCATCACTGCTGTCAATCAATGCCCATCAGTGCCCATCAGTACTGCCTATTCATGCCGCCTATCAGTGCCCACCAGTGCTGCCTGCCAGTGCCGCCTAACAATGCCCATCAATGCCAAATATCAGTACCACCTATCAGTGCCCATAAGTGCAGCATATTAGTGTCTTCTCATCAGTGCCACCTTATCAGTGCCTATAAGTGCCGCCTCATCAATGCCCACCAGTTCAGCCTATCAGTGCCCACCAGTGCCACCTATCAGTGCCCACCAGTGCCACCTATCAGTGCCCACCAGTACCGCCTAACAGTGCCCATCAGTGCCGCCTAACAGTGCTCATTAGTGCCACATATCAGTACCACCTATCAGTGCCCATAAGTGCAGCATATTAGTGTCTCCTCATCAGTGCAACCTCATCAATGGCCACCAGTTTAGCCTATTAGTGGCCACTAGTGCCGCCTATTAGTGCCGCCTAACAGTGCTCATCAGTGCCACATATCAGTGCCACCTTATCAGTGCCCATAAGTGCTGCCTCGTCAATGCCCACCAGTTCAGCCTACCAGTGCCCATCAGTGCCGCCTCATCAGCGCACATCAGTGAAGGCGAAAAATTACTTAGTTACAAAGTTTACTGACAGAAAAAAAGTAAAAAAAACATTTTTTTTTTTTTTTTTACATTTTTGGTCTTTTTTTTATAAAAAATAAAAACCCCACCTGTGATTAAATACCACCAAAAGAAATCTCTATTTGTGTGAAGAAAATGATAAAAAATTAGTTTGAGTAAAGTGTTGTATGACCGCGTAATTGTCATTCAAAGTGTGAGAGCGCTGAAAGCTGAAAATTGTCCTGGGCAGGAGGGCAGGAGGGCAGGAGGGGGGTGTAAGTGCCCCCCGGTAGGCAAGTGATTAATTTGGGTTTGCTAAAAACATGAAAAAAAAATTTCTTAGTTTCTGTCAGTAAATTTTGTGAATAAGTATTTTTTCTCCTTCACTGATGATAAGCGGCACTTATGGGCACTGATTAGGTGGCACTGATGGACACTGATGGGCACTGAAAGGCAGCACTAACTGGCATCACTGATGGGCATTGATTGGTGTCACTGATGGGCACTGATGGGTAGCACTTATGAGCAGGCACTGAAAGGCAGCACTGATTGGTATCACTGATGGGCGGCACTGATGGGCAGTGAAAGGCAGCACCGACTGGCATCACTTTTGGGCATTGATTTGTTTCATTAATGGGCATTGATTGGTGCCACTGATGGCCAGCAATGATGAGAACTGATGGGCGGCACTAATGGGCAGCACCGATGAGTATGTACTGATGGGCAGTGAAAGGCAGCACCAACTGGCATCTTTGATGGGCCTTGATTGGTGTCACTTTTGGGCATTGATTGGTGTCACTGATGGGAATTGATTGGTGTCACTTTTGGGCATTGATTGGTGCCACTGATGGGCCTTGTTTTGTGTCACTTTTGGGCATTGATTGGTGTCACTGATGGGCATTGATTGGTGTCACTTTTGGGCATTGATTGGTGTCACTGATGGGCCTTGTTTTTTGTCACTTTTGGGCATTGATTGGTGTCACTGATGGGAATTGATTGGTGTCACTTTTGGGCATTGATTGGTGTCACTGATGGGCCTTGTTTTTTGTCACTTTTGGGCATTGATTGGTGTCACTGATGGGAATTGATTGGTGTCACTGATGGGCATTGATTGGTGTCACTGATGGGCATTGATTGGTGTCACTGATGGGCATTGGTTGATGTCACCGATGAGAATTGATTGGTGTCACTGATGGGCATTGATTGGTGTCACCGATGGGCATTGATTGGTGTCACTTTTGGGCATTGATTGGTGTCACTGATTGGAATTGATTGGTGTCACTGATGGGCATTGATTGGTGTCACTGATGGGCATTGATTGGTGTCAGTGATGGGCCTTGTTTTGTGTCACTTTTGGGCATTGATTGGTGTCACTGATGGGCATTGATTGGTGTCACTGATGGGAATTGATTGGTGTCACTTTTGGGCATTGATTGGTGTCACTGATTGGAATTGATTGGTGTCACTGATGGGCATTGATTGGTGTCACTGATGGGCATTGATTGGTGTCACTGATGGGCCTTGTTTTGTGTCACTTTTGGGCATTGATTGGTGTCACTGATGGGAATTGATTGGTGTCACTGATGGGCATTGATGGGTGTCACTTTTGGGCATTGATTGGTGTCACTGATGGGAATTGATTGGTGTCACTGATGGGCATTGATGGGTGTCACTTTTGGGCATTGATTGGTGTCACTTTTGGGCATTGATTGGTGTCACTGATGGGCATTGATTGGTGTCACTGATGGGCATTGATTGGTGTCACTGATGGGAATTGATTGGTGTCACTGATGGGCATTGATGGGTGTCACTTTTGGGCATTGATTGGTGTCACTTTTGGGCATTGATTGGTGTCACTTTTGGGCATTGATTGGTGTCACTGATGGGAATTGATTGGTGTAACTGATGGGCATTGATTGGTGTCACTGATGGGCATTGCTGGGGCTACATTGATGATCAGTGCCCTGAGTACCCGTATAGTCTTTGCTGTGGGGAGATGCCGCTGATTGGCTCTCCTCTCCTCACATCCTGTCGGTGGGACGTGAGACGAGCCCGAAAAATGTCACTTCCGTGTTTACATGCGATCAGCTGTGATTGGACAGAGCCGATCACGTGATTAAAGAGCTGCCTCATCGGCTCTTTACCCAGATTGGGGTTGTGCCGTGTCCTTGGGACAGAGCATGACCACCATCGCCGCGCTGCATGCCCCCAGGGGTGCGCAGGAGGGGCGACGTCTAACGACGAGCGAGAGGGGATCCCGCCCCCCGTCATTTACTATGCGGCGTGTGGGAGGAGGCTAAAGACTGTCCCTTTATATAATTGGACAAGATAAATGAAGCCACACCTATCCCATTCCCGGCTTTTCTCTAGATTTTGAGGTCCCACAGAGTGAGAATTCTCTACAATATATCCCTGAGAGCCCAACACCCCCTTCACTGTCTTTTAACCAATAAAAATGTAGGAGATTGAAATAGAGAGGATTCCGCTTGTAAAGCCTCCACTAATGGCCCTGCCAACCCCCGCTTATCTTTCCACAGCTATATTACCCACAGCCTTATTCTAGGCCGCCTTTTCTTCCAAATGACCTCTCTAAAAATGATATCTATTTTTTTTTAAACCATTGTTTGGGTATCTAAGTGGCGAGTTCTGTAATATAGTATCTGACAAAAGTAAGTACACCCCTCACTCACATTTGTGTAAATCTTTTCTTCTCTCTTTTCATGTGACAACACTGAAGAAATGACACTTGTCTACAATGTAAAGTAGTGAGTGTACAGCTTGTATAACAGTGTAAATTTGCCGTCCCCTCAAAATAACTCAACACACAGCCATTAATGTCTAAACCGCTGGCAACAAAAGTCAGTACACCCCCTAAGTGGAAATCTCCAAATTGGGCCCAATTAGCCATTTTCCCTTCCCCCGGTGTCATGTGACTCGTTGGTGTTACAAGGTCTCAGGTGTGAATGGGGAGCAGGTGTGTTAAATTTGGTGTTATCGCTCTCACTCTCTCATACTGGTCACTGGAAGTCCAACATGGCACCTCATGGCAGAGAACTCTCTGAGGATCTGAAAAAAAAAGAATTGTTGCCCTACATAAAGATGGCCGAGGCCTAGGGGTGCCCAACCTTTATGAAGAGCGAGGGCCTCTCCCGGGAATCCCATCCGTAATTCCGTTGTTCACTGACCCGTTGCTCTAGGGTTACAGTGGCGTCACTAGGGTTGGTGTCACCCGGTGCGAAAAAAAAATGGTGTCACCCCCCCACCAACTATAGTCCCCCCTCAGTACAGACTCCCTCCACTAACGACAGACCCCCCTCCCGCAGTATAGATCCCCTCCCTCAGTACAGACCCCCCACACTAAGTACAGACCACCCTCCATCAATATAGACCCCCCTCCCTCAGTATAAACCTCCTCCCTCAGTACAGACACCCCTTCAGTGCAGACCCCTATATCAGTACAGACACCCCCCCTTAGTGCAGTCACCCCCCAGCAGTACAGATACCCCTCCCAGTGCAGACCCCCCAGCATTACAGACACCCCCCTCAGTGCAGACCCCACCAGCAGTACAGATACCCCTCTCAGTGCAGACCCCCCCCAGCATTACAGAAACCCCCCTCAGTGCAGACCCCCCAGCAGTACAGACACCCCCCTCAGTACAGACATTCCCCTCAGTGCAGACCTCCCAGTGCAGACCCCCCCCAGCAGTACAGACACCCCGCCCGACACCCCGCCCTTAGTGTAGACCCCCCTCAGTACAGACACCCCCCAGGACAGGCCCCCCAGCAGTACAGATTTTCCCCCCCAGTGCAGACCCCCCCCCCAGTGCACATCCCCTCCAGGGCAGGCTCTCCAGCAGTACAGATATCCCCCCTCAGTGCAGACCCCCAGTACAGACCCCCCAGTACAGACCCCCCAGTGCAGACACCCCCCCCCCAGTGCAGACACCCCAAAGTACAGACACCCCCCTGGGTGCAGACCCCCCCAGTGCAAATCCCCCCCAGTACAGACATATCCCTCAATACAGACACCCCCCTCACAGACCTCCGATACAGACAGCGGTGTGTGTCCCTCGAGCTCCTCCTCCTTTGTGGATGTAAACAGAGGAGGGGGAGGCGGCTTCGTTCCGCTCCGCTCCGCTGAGGGACACAGCCGCGGCGACGGTGAGACATGGCGGCGGGCGGTGTTAGTGGTGCCGCTACCCACGGGTGTCACCCCTTTGGCGGGTGTCACCCGGGTGCGGCGCGCACCCCCCGCACCCGGCTACCAACGCCACTGGGTTGGAAAGCCCTTGCCCGGTTGCATACCAGCGAGCTGGAGGGCTCCAATCCAGAGTCCTACCCGAATCTGCTGCCTGACCTCCAGGTATTCACCTGCAGACACAGTCCTGGTGTATGCTGAAAGGATCCGCAGCAGCCCCGGGAACTCTGATGCCAGATCCATATCTCCGATGGGGTAACCGAAGTCTTCTATCCTGATCTTGGATCCCGGTGGAGGTTTGGATGTGTTCACAGCCAGGAAGCACAATCCCACCGCTGCCAACCAGTTGTGACGGACCCCGCACTCCTGATGAGTATGTCCGCCATGAAGGCTTCCTCTGTCCGGTACCACGCGATCCAAGACCCTTTAGCTCACCCAGTCACCAGCCGTAACTCAGTGTAGGGTGAAAAACAGCAGACTCTTTATTATCCAAGCCCATGTTACAACAAATATCTTACTCCGGGACACTCCCCCCGCCCTTGGATTCAGGGCGGGGTAAACTGTCCATAAACAATAGACACACAGGTCAGGTGTATTCAAACTACTCATTAGTAAACTGTCTTATCAGCAGGGAGGGGCTGCTGGAGTAGTCCCCCCCCCTTCCATATAGACATACATCCCATAATATACTTTTCTCCCAAGACAGACACAATAAAACAATAGAATACAACCACACCCCACAGTCACCTATGGAGTTTTTTGCGCCATATTGGAACAGGAAGGGGCCGCCCCCAAATTGTTCCCACAGAGTTGGGAGCATGAAGTTGTCCAAAATCTCTTGGTATGCCGACGCCTTAAGAGTTCCCTTCACTGGAACTAAGGGCCAAACCCAACCCTTGAAAAACAACCCCCCACCAGGGCCGGACTTACCATTGAGCTTGACTGGGCTCAAGCCCATGGGCCCCGTCCAATAGGGAGCCCAAGGGCCCCGCTGAGATACATAACCGAGTGTACTCGGCTCGGCTCCGCTCACAGTCACGCCCAGTCCCGCCCTCTGATGGACATAACACAGGGACTGGGCGTGACTGTGAGCCGAGTACACTCAGCTACTCTCGGCTCCGCTCGGGACTGCGAGAGGACCCGAGAGCCGCAGAGAGGACCCGAGAGCCGCAGAGAGGACCCGAGAACCGCAGAGAGGACCCGAAAGCCGCAGAGAGGACCCGAGAGCCGCAGAGAGGACCCGAGAGCCGCAGAGAGGACCCGAGAACCGCAGAGAGGCCCCGAAAGCCGCAGAGAGGACCCGAGAGCCGCAGAGAGGACCCGAAAGCCGCAGAGAGGACCCGAGAGCCGCAGAGAGGACCCGAGAACCACAGAGAGGACCCGAGAGCCGCAGAGAGGACCCGAAAGCTGCAGAGAGGACCCGAGAGCCGCAGAGAGGACCCGAAAGCTGCAGAGAGGACCCGAGAGCCGTTGAGAGGACCCGAGAGCTGTTGAGAGGACCCGAAAGCTGCAGAGAGGACCCGAGAGCCGCAGAGAGGACCCGAGAGCCGCAGAGAGGACCCGAGAGCCGCAGAGAGGACCCGAGAACCACAGAGAGGACCCGAGAGCCGTTGAGAGGACCCGAGAGCCGTTGAGAGGACCCGAGAGCCGTTGAGAGGACCCGAGAGCTGTTGAGAGGACCCGATAGCTGCAGAGAGGACCCGAGAGCCGCAGAGAGGACCCGAGAGCCGCAGAGAGGACCCGAGAACCGCAGAGAGGACCCGAGAGCCGCAGAGAGGACCCGATAGCCGCAGAGAGGACCCGAGAGCCGCAGAGAGGACCCGAGAGCCGTTGAGAGGACCCGAGAGCTGTTGAGAGGACCCGATAGCTGCAGAGAGGACCCGAGAGCCGCAGAGAGGACCCGAGAGCCGCAGAGAGGACCCGAGAGCCGCAGAGAGGACCCGAGAGCCACAGAGAGGACCCGAGAGCCGCAGAGAGGACCCGAAAGCCACAGAGAGGACCCGAGAGCCGCAGAGAGGACCCGAGAACCGCAGAGAGGACCCGAGAGCCTCAGAGAGGACCCGAAAGCAGCAGAGAGGACCCGAGAACCGCAGAGAGGACCCGAGAGCCGCAGAGAGGACCCGAGAGCCGCAGAGAGGACCCGAAAGCCACAGAGAGGACCCGAGAGCCACAGAGAGGACCCGAGAGCCGCAGAGAGGACCCGAGAGCCACAGAGAGGACCCGAGAACCGCAGAGAGGACCCGAGAGCCTCAGAGAGGACCCGAAAGCTGCAGAGAGGACCCGAGAACCGCAGAGAGGACCCGAGAGCCGCAGAGAGGACCCGAAAGCTGCAGAGAGGACCCGAGAGCCGCAGAGAGGACCCGAGAGCCGTTGAGAGGACCCGAAAGCCGCAGAGAGGACCCGAGAGCCGCAGAGAGGACCCGAAAGCCGCAGAGAGGACCGCGATACAGAGTCCTGTGTATGTCGGCAGCGCCATTTTTAAACTTCAAGACTGCAATGACAAGGCTGCAGATGTCACTGATAAGGCTGCATTGATGGGCATTTAAATGTAAGTTTTTTCCTTAAACTTCCCCTAAAAGTTGTTTTCCTTAAGACTCCCCCCTAAACTTGGGGCGTGTGTTATACGCTGATAAATAATAATGTATAGAAGGTAGGGCCCGAAAGTGACTCAAGCCCAGGGGCCCCCACCACCCTAAGTCCTGCCCTGTCCCCCACCATAATCCCCTCTCCACCACATGATTTGGACCAGTGCACAAAGCAAGGTCCATAAAGACATGGATGAGCGAGTTTGGGGTGGAGGAACTTGACTGGTCTGCACAGAGTCCTGACCTCAACCCGATAGAACACCTTTGGGATGAATTAGAGCAAAGACTGCAAGCCAGGTCTTCTCATCCAACATCAGTGACTGACCTCACAAATGCTCTTCTGGAAGAATGGTCAAACATTCCCATAGACACCCTCCTAAACCTTGTGGACGGCCTTCCCAGAAGAGATGAAGCTGTTATATCTGCAAAGGGCCAACTCAATATTGAACCCTCCGGACTAAGACTGGGATGTCATTAAAGTTCATGTGTGTGTAAAGGGAGGCGTCCCAATACTTTTGGGAATATGGAGTATATATAGACAGCCCTAATGCAGACTGTCAGCTCTCCCTAAAATACACCTCCCCTTAAAAATGGAGGCTGGAAGATGACAAAGCCCCATTATTGGCCACCCTTAGGCTATAATTGGACACACAGAGACAGACCTCTTATCTATGGGGTGAGGTCATCAGCGAGGATTGTGGGCATAATAAAAAGCCACGACCCGTCTGATCCTCTACACATGATAAGAGCAGCCATCCAATCCCTGGATAACGGAAAATTGTATACTTACCTTTCCGTAATTTTCCTTTCCTGTCGCATCCTCATGGCAGCATACACTCTGGGTTGTGACTCCGCCTCCACAACCTGATAGGACCACATAACTATAAGATGAAGATACGGCCCCCGCCCCGGTATTCTCTGTATATATGAATCACCTTATTTTAAGAATGGGAGGGATATTGTATGCTGCCATGAGGATGCGACAGGAAAGGAAAATTACGGAAAGGTAAGTATACAATTTTCCGTTTTCCTGTCGCATCATGGCAGCATACACTCTGGGGAGTAACTCGCAGACAGGGTGGGTAATGCATCAATAGTAGTTTTTTATTCACAAGGAATGGCAGAGTTGGCCTGAATAACCGATCTCCCAAAATTTACAGTAGACAAACGGGCAGAATCGACTTTATAATGGGAAATAAAAGTATTCCTGGAGGACCAGGTGGCCGCCCTGCAGATGGTTTCAGCTGAGACCCTACAATAGGCTGCCCATGAGGTTGCCACTGCCCGGGTGGAATGCGCCTTCAACCCGTCCGGGATCTGCGTAGCACTTAGCGAGTAGGCCTTCTTGATGGTTTTCACCAGCCATGAGGCGATTGTGCGGGCCGATGCTGACTGACCTCTCCTGAAACCGTGAGGGATGATTAGGAGGTTTTCTGACTTCCTAAAGGGTTCTGAGGCTGAGAGGTATTTGATGATGTTACCTCTGACATCCAGGGGGTGCGGATCGCCCTGGTCTGTGGTGAGCGCTGGCAGGTTAATCTCCTGGTTGAAGTGAAAGGAGGACGACACTTTAGGGATGAAGCGGTCTGAGGGTTTTAGGACTACCCTGTCTGGGTGGATGACCAGATATGGATCCCTGGCCAGTAAGGCTTGCATCTCAGAGACCCTTTTAGCCGATGTTATAGCGATGAGGAATGTCACCTTTAGCGTCAGATCCCAGAGGGAGATGCCCTCTAGAGGGAAGAAGGGTTCTTTAGATAGGGCCTCCAGAACGACCGACAGGTCCCAGGTCGGGAATGAAGGCTTCCTGGGAGGCCTCAGCTTGAGACATGCCCTCTGGAACTGAACGACAAGAGGGTCGAGGGCCCATCTAGTCCCAGTCAAGGCGGACAGGGCTGACACCTGCACCTTAAGGGTGCTGGAGCCGAGACCTTTGTCCAGACCTGTCTGCAGAAACTCCAGAATCTGAGGGGTTGAGATGGAGGATAGATCCCACTCCTGCTGATGGGCGAAGGAGGTGAACTTATCCCAAACCCGCCGGTAGGTGGTGTTTGTGGTGGATTTTCTGGCCTGAAGTAGGGTGTCTACTACCCTAGAGGAACAGCCCCGCTCTAGGTACCTAGACCTTTCAGTCTCCAGGCCATCAGGTGCATCCTCTCTGGACTCGGGTGCAATAGATGGCCCTGGGAGAGCAGGTCGACTGACTGTGGAAGGGGGAGCGGGTCTGTTGTGCTCAACTGTAGGAGAGTGGTAAACCATGGCCTCCTGGGCCAGAAGGGAATCACGGCCACCACTAGGGCTGATGACCGCTTGAGCCTGAGCAGAAACCTCGCTATCAAGGGGGTCGGAGGGAAGATATACCCGAGGTGGAAGTCCCAGGGGTGGTGGAGACAGTCTGTCCCCTCCGCTGAGGGGAAGGGGACTCGAGACAGGAATCTCTGACACTTGGTATTGTCCGGGGTCGCTGCCAGGTCTATATCCGGGGGGCCCCAGGTTTTGGAGATCAGGGCGAAGGCCCGGGGACTCAGGGACCACTCGTTGTTGGAGAGAAATCTCCTGCTGAGGGAATCGGCCAGGAGATTCTCGGTACCCGGAATGTAGACTGCCCTGAGGTCCAGGAGGTTCCGCTGTGCCCATTCCATAACAGGGAGAACTTCCCGCATCATGGAAGAGCTCTTGGTACCCCCCTGGCGGTTGACATAGGCGACAGCGACCCTGTTGTCTAACCTCAGGAGGACCTGCTTGCCCCTCAGGAGAGGGCCAAAGGCCAGGAGGGCCTGGAAAGCCGCCCTCATTTCCAGCACGTTGGAAACGATGTCCCGAGCTTCGAATGGCCAGCGGCCCTGGGCCGCGTGATGTAGGTAGTGGGCCCCCCAACCCTCCAGACTGGCATCCGAGGTAACCACCTCCTGAGGGGGGGGAATAATATGCCTGTGCCTGCCCAAGTTGCTCGGCCGGGTCCACCATCTCAGGGACTGTTTGACCTCTTGTGAAATGTGGATGGGCTGCGACATGGCCCAGCCGTTCCACTGGTGTAGAAACGAAATCTGAAGAGGCCTCGCGTTCCAGTGCGCCCATTGTACCATCGGAATGGTGGCCGATAGGGAGCCCAACAGGCTGAGGCACGCTCTGGCCGGCAGGGAAGAGGCTAGGATGGCTCTCCTGATTTTCTGGGTCAGAGGGGGGATCTTCTCTGGGGGCAGCTCTATCGTATTTGACCGAGTATCCAATACGGCCCCCAGAAAGACCATTCTCTGCGAGGGCTGAGGGTTGCTTTTCCCCCAATTTATGAGCCACCCCAGACTCTGAAGGGTGGAAATTAGAATTTCCCGGTGTTGAATGAGGGATTCTCTGGTGCCTGAGAGTAGGAGGATGTCGTCCAGATAGTGGTGGACCCTCAAACCCCTTTCTCTCAGGGCCGCCACTACCGGGAGGAGGATCTTTGTAAAGGTCCTGGGGGCCGTAGAGATTCCGAACGGCAGGCACTGAAACTGGAAGTGCCGCTGGTCTATAGAGAACCGCAGGAATCTTCGGAACAAGATATGGATTGGGACGTGCAGGTATGCGTCCTGAAGGTCCACGGACAACATCCAATCCCCCAGGTTTACGGCCTGAAGGATGGATTGTAGACTTTCCATCTTGAAAGATTCCACCCGGATGGATCGGTTGAGCTTTTTCAGGTCTAGGACGGGGCGCAGATCCCCTGACTTCTTCCTGACAAGGAAGAGGGGGGAGTAAAACCCCCTGCCTCTTTGAGATCCGGGCACCTCCACTATAGCCTCCTTTCGGAGCAATTCCTGGACGTAGTCCAGCAGCAACGCCCTTTTGTGATGTGAGGATGGAAGCTTGGTTGGACAGAAGTGGTCGCCCGGGGGTCGGCCCCGGAAGGACCACCTGTGCCCGAAACGGACGGTAGCCACCGTCCACGGGTCTCTGATGGTACCCGCCCAAGCCAGCTGGAATTTTGAGAGCCTGGCTCCCACTACTGCTGGCTGGGCGGACGTACCTTCAAAAAGACTTCTGGTCATTAGACGCAGAGGTCTTAGGTTTTTGAAATTTGGAGAAGGTAGTCTGGGGATTCCTCCAGTTCCTCCGGTACTCCTTGCCTGGTCTGTAGGCCCTAGCATCCCTGTACCTATCCGGCAGGTTGCGTCTGGAAGGAGGCGGCCTCTGCTGCCTGGGTTTCCTATCAGAGGGGATGAGCCCGGATTTTCCGCCGGTCACTTTAGAGATAGCTGAGTCCAGCTTTGCTCCAAAGAGGTTCTCACCATCGAAGGGGATGCGGCACCAATTAGATTTGGAGGCCTGGTCCGCTGTCCAGGGTTTGAGCCAGAGCGCCCGCCTGGCCATAACCGAGGCCAGCATGGCCCTAGAGGATGATCTTATGGCATCCACTGATGCCTCTGCCACAAAATCCCCAGCGAGGCTGAGTTCCTGCAGGGCCCTGACTATCCTGTCTTGGTCTGCACCCTCCGTAATGAGCTTCTCTGTGGAAGCCGACCAGCTGGAGATAGCCTTGCCAACGGCGGCCAGTGCTATGGCTGGCCTGCAAGCGCCTCCTGCTGCTGTATAGGCCCTCTTTAGGTCCGTGTCAATTTTCCTGTCCAGGACGTCCCTGAAAGTTACTGCGTCCTCGATAGGGAGCGTTACGTGCCTCGCCAGGCGCATGAGAGAAGCGTCCACTACTGGCGGTGTAACCAGGGGCTTAGCCTGGGATTCCTTGAGCGGATAGAGTTTGGTGAGCCTGTTATTAAGGCTCAGTTTCTTGTCTGGCTTCTGCCACTCCTCCCTGATCAGGTCGTCCAATTCCTCAATGAATGGGAATGCCTCTGGGTCCCTCTTGAGGTTAGGGAAGTATTTCTTCTGCTTCTGGGGGGCCTCCTGGGGTTCCTCCCAGTTAATCGCCTCCTTGACCGACTTCACGAATGGATCGATCAGGGAGAAGTCAAACCCTGCGGCCGCCACCAGCTCCTCATCCTCAGACTGGGAGTCTGGTTCTCTGGATGTACTGGGGGGGGGGGAGGTACCCCTAATGGACATCTCCATGTCTGGAGTGGGCTGCGGAGCTGCAGTCGCAAGCTCTCTTGGCTCCTGCTCCCTTTCCTTAGTGGCCTCCTCGAGGCACCTGCGACAGGCCAGCTTGTCCGGAAGGGCGATGGCTCCGCATATCCAGCAGGCGTTGGCCGTTGGTCGGGGAGGGGGGGCTGGTGAGTAGCGTCTGTGCGATGACCTCCTTCGGTGGTAGCGGCTATGGGAGCGGGATCTGGAGCGACTCCTGCGGCTTCTCCTGCGGCCTGAGCGGCTCCTCCTCCTGCTGCGGCTTGAGTGGCTCCTCCTGTGCCCCGAGCGGCTCCTTCCGCGAGATGCCTCCCTGCGTCCGGACTTTGAAGACCTGGCGGGGCTAACCATTTAGGCAGCATTAGCGGGTTCTGCACTCTTTTTTTCGTCTTCTTACTTACCCAATCCTTCCCTCTTACCTATCACGATGGTGGTGATCTGCTGGGGCAGTGGCCTCCATAGGGATAGTAAAGGCAGCCTAGTAGAAAGGAATAGGCATTTAGAGGGGAAGGAAGGTAAGGGGGGAAATGGAGCAAAAGCAGATGCAGCAATGCACAAATAGAAACAAAACAAAATAGGCACTTACCTATTGGGGAGTGTGCTGAGATAGTCCTGGAATCTGTTGCAGGTGGTTTTCTGCTGAAAAACATCCAGGGAAAGGAAAGGGAATCTTTCCTCTTTTGAATTTGGCGCCGGGAGCGCCGTGACGCTTCGCGCATGCGCAGTAGCGCCGCGCGGCCGTCGGCGCCATCTTGGATACTGGCAATAGCCTCAGTTCCCTACACAGGACGCCCGTAGAGCCGCAGTGCGCATGCGCGGGGGCGCCGGAACGCTGAGCGCTGCCTGGGGGAAACAGAGGACACACAGGAGGGACTACAAGGCCCAGCAGGGGCCGGAAGGCAAAGTGACATCAAAGGAGGAGACCACTGCAAGGTACAAAGCCTATTTAAGGCTTTTAAATGTAAAGAGGGATCACATACCTTTAAGCCTGTTTAAGGCTTGCTTCCCAAGGCAGCGGTGGCAGTGCTTTTAAACCTGTTTAAGGCTTATTACAGCAGGCAGGTGCAGTAGTAGTACCCCTGAGATCACCAGAGTGGGGTTCCTTCCATTTAGCTTCGTTTAGAGGCTGTACAGGTAAGGACTTCCAAACCAGGAGAGGCTAGAACCTGGCTGGGGCGATAGCGGTAAGAGGGTGAAGCGTGCGGTCCCAACAGGTGAGGAAAAATTAGAGAATACCGGGGCGGGGGCCGTATCTTCATCTTATAGTTATGTGGTCCTATCAGGTTGTGGAGGCGGAGTCACAACCCAGAGTGTATGCTGCCATGATGCGACAGGAAAATACGATTACTGAATGTAAATGAATCGATTGGAAACCTCAGAGAACCAACAACAGGAAATCTATATCCTGTCTGAGCTCTGAGCAGAGAGCGCGAGCAACGCTCTGCTACTCCATACAGGACTGGGAGAGAACCAACATGTCCACCCATCCCTCTATCCATCCATCCCTCTGTCCATCCATCCCTCTGTCCACCCATCCTTCTGTCCATCCATCCCTCTGTCCATCCATCCCTCTGTCCACCCATCCCTCTGTCCATCCATCCCTCTGTCCATCCATCCCTCTGTCCATCCATCCCTCTGTCCACCCATCCCTCTATCCATCCATCCCTCTGTCCACCCATCCCTCTGTCCATCCATCCCTCTGTCCATCCATCCCTCTGTCCATCCATCCCTCTGTCCACCCATCCCTCTATCCATCCATCCCTCTGTCCACCCATCCCTCTATCCATCCATCCCTCTGTCCACCCACCCTTCTGTCCACCCATCCTTCTATCCATCCATCCCTCTGTCCATCCATCCCTCTGTCCACCCATCCTTCTGTCCATCCATCCCTCTATCCATCCATCCCTCTATCCATCCATCCTTCTGTCCACCCATCCCTATATCCATCCATCCCTCTATCCATCCATCCCTCTATCCATCCATCCTTCTGTCCATCCATCCCTCTATCCATCCATCCCTCTATCCATCCA
This sequence comes from Lithobates sylvaticus, assembly GCA_028564925.1. NCBI lineage: Eukaryota > Metazoa > Chordata > Amphibia > Anura > Ranidae > Lithobates > Lithobates sylvaticus. Next base: position 1,645,642 of record CM053030.1, read on the forward strand.
TCCCTCTATCCATCCATCCTTCTGTCCATCCATCCCTCTGTCCATCCATCCTTCTGTCCATCCATCCTTCTGTCCACCCATCCTTCTGTCCACCCATCCTTCTGTCCACCCATCCTTCTGTCCACCCATCCTTCTGTCCACCCATCCTTCTGTCCACCCATCCTTCTGTCCATCCATCCCTCTGTCCACCCATCCCTCTGTCCACCCATCCTTCTGTCCACCCATCCCTCTGTCCATCCATCCCTCTGTCCATCCATCCTTCTGTCCATCCATCCCTCTGTCCACCCATCCCTCTGTCCACCCATCCTTCTGTCCACCCATCCTTCTGTCCATCCATCCTTCTGTCCATCCATCCCTCTGTCCATCCATCCCTCTATCCATCCATCCCTCTGTCCACCCATCCTTCTGTCCATCCATCCTTCTGTCCATCCATCCTTCTGTCCACCCATCCCTCTGTCCATCCATCCCTCTGTCCATCCATCCTTCTGTCCACCCATCCTTCTGTCCATCCATCCTTCTGTCCATCCATCCTTCTGTCCACCCATCCCTCTGTCCATCCATTCTTCTGTCCATCCATCCTTCTGTCCACCCATCCTTCTGTCCACCCATCCTTCTGTCCATCCATCCTTCTGTCCATCCATCCTTCTGTCCACCCATCCTTCTGTCCATCCATCCTTCTGTCCATCCATCCTTCTGTCCATCCATCCTTCTGTCCATCCATCCCTCTGTCCACCCATCCCTCTGTCCATCCATCCCTCTGTCCACCCATCCTTCTGTCCATCCATCCCTCTGTCCACCCATCCTTCTGTCCATCCATCCTTCTGTCCATCCATCCTTCTGTCCACCCATCCTTCTGTCCATCCATCCTTCTGTCCACCCATCCTTCTGTCCACCCATCCTTCTGTCCATCCATCCTTCTGTCCATCCATCCTTCTGTCCACCCATCCCTCTGTCCATCCATCCTTCTGTCCACCCATCCTTCTGTCCACCCATCCTTCTGTCCATCCATCCTTCTGTCCATCCATCCTTCTGTCCACCCATCCTTCTGTCCATCCATCCTTCTGTCCATCCATCCCTCTGTCCACCCATCCCTCTGTCCATCCATCCCTCTGTCCACCCATCCTTCTGTCCATCCATCCCTCTGTCCACCCATCCTTCTGTCCATCCATCCTTCTGTCCATCCATCCTTCTGTCCATCCATCCTTCTGTCCACCCATCCTTCTGTCCACCCATCCTTCTGTCCATCCATCCTTCTGTCCACCCATCCCTCTATCCATCCATCCCTCTGTCCACCCATCCTTCTGTCCATCCATCCCTCTGTCCACCCATCCTTCTGTCCACCCATCCTTCTGTCCACCCATCCCTCTGTCCACCCATCCTTCTGTCCATCCATCCTTCTGTCCATCCATCCTTCTGTCCATCCATCCTTCTGTCCACCCATCCTTCTGTCCATCCATCCTTCTGTCCATCCATCCCTCTGTCCATCCATCCCTCTGTCCATCCATCCTTCTGTCCATCCATCCTTCTGTCCATCCATTCTTCTGTCCATCCATCCCTCTGTCCATCCATCCTTCTGTCCACCCATCCTTCTGTCCATCCATCCCTCTGTCCATCCATCCTTCTGTCCATCCATCCTTCTGTCCATCCATCCTTCTGTCCATCCATCCCTCTGTCCATCCATCCTTCTGTCCACCCATCCTTCTGTCCACCCATCCTTCTGTCCACCCATCCTTCTGTCCACCCATCCTTCTGTCCATCCATCCTTCTGTCCATCCATCCTTCTGTCCACCCATCCTTCTGTCCACCCATCCTTCTGTCCACCCATCCTTCTGTCCACCCATCCTTCTGTCCATCCATCCTTCTGTCCATCCCTCCCTCTGTCCATCCATCCTTCTGTCCATCCATCCTTCTGTCCATCCATCCTTCTGTCCATCCATCCTTCTGTCCACCCATCCTTCTGTCCACCCATCCTTCTGTCCACCCATCCCTCTGTCCACCCATCCTTCTGTCCATCCATCCCTCTGTCCACCCATCCTTCTGTCCATCCATCCTTCTGTCCATCCATCCCTCTGTCCATCCATCCCTCTGTCCATCCATCCTTCTGTCCATCCATCCTTCTGTCCATCCATCCTTCTGTCCACCCATCCCTCTGTCCACCCATCCCTCTGTCCACCCATCCTTCTGTCCATCCATCCTTCTGTCCATCCATCCCTCTGTCCACCCATCCTTCTGTCCATCCATCCTTCTGTCCATCCATCCCTCTGTCCATCCATCCCTCTGTCCATCCATCCTTCTGTCCATCCATCCTTCTGTCCACCCATCCTTCTGTCCACCCATCCTTCTGTCCACCCATCCCTCTGTCCACCCATCCTTCTGTCCATCCATCCCTCTGTCCACCCATCCTTCTGTCCATCCATCCTTCTGTCCATCCATCCCTCTGTCCATCCATCCCTCTGTCCATCCATCCTTCTGTCCATCCATCCTTCTGTCCATCCATCCTTCTGTCCACCCATCCCTCTGTCCACCCATCCTTCTGTCCATCCATCCCTCTGTCCACCCATCCTTCTGTCCATCCATCCCTCTGTCCATCCATCCTTCTGTCCACCCATCCCTCTGTCCATCCATCCCTCTGTCCATCCATCCTTCTGTCCATCCATCCTTCTGTCCATCCATCCTTCTGTCCATCCATCCCTCTGTCCACCCATCCTTCTGTCCACCCATCCTTCTGTCCACCCATCCCTCTGTCCACCCATCCTTCTGTCCATCCATCCTTCTGTCCATCCATCCTTCTGTCCATCCATCCTTCTGTCCACCCATCCTTCTGTCCATCCATCCCTCTGTCCATCCATCCCTCTGTCCATCCATCCTTCTGTCCATCCATCCTTCTGTCCATCCATTCTTCTGTCCATCCATCCCTCTGTCCATCCATCCTTCTGTCCACCCATCCTTCTGTCCATCCATCCCTCTGTCCATCCATCCCTCTGTCCATCCATCCTTCTGTCCATCCATCCTTCTGTCCATCCATTCTTCTGTCCATCCATCCCTCTGTCCATCCATCCTTCTGTCCACCCATCCTTCTGTCCACCCATCCTTCTGTCCACCCATCCTTCTGTCCATCCATCCTTCTGTCCATCCATCCTTCTGTCCACCCATCCTTCTGTCCATCCATCCTTCTGTCCACCCATCCTTCTGTCCACCCATCCTTCTGTCCATCCATCCTTCTGTCCATCCCTCCCTCTGTCCATCCATCCCTCTGTCCATCCATCCTTCTGTCCATCCATCCTTCTGTCCATCCATCCTTCTGTCCACCCATCCTTCTGTCCACCCATCCTTCTGTCCACCCATCCCTCTGTCCACCCATCCTTCTGTCCATCCATCCCTCTGTCCACCCATCCTTCTGTCCATCCATCCTTCTGTCCATCCATCCCTCTGTCCATCCATCCCTCTGTCCATCCATCCTTCTGTCCATCCATCCTTCTGTCCACCCATCCCTCTGTCCACCCATCCTTCTGTCCATCCATCCCTCTGTCCACCCATCCTTCTGTCCATCCATCCTTCTGTCCATCCATCCCTCTGTCCATCCATCCCTCTGTCCATCCATCCTTCTGTCCATCCATCCTTCTGTCCATCCATCCCTCTGTCCATCCATCCCTCTGTCCATCCATCCTTCTGTCCATCCATCCTTCTGTCCATCCATCCTTCTGTCCACCCATCCTTCTGTCCACCCATCCTTCTGTCCACCCATCCCTCTGTCCACCCATCCTTCTGTCCATCCATCCCTCTGTCCACCCATCCTTCTGTCCATCCATCCTTCTGTCCATCCATCCCTCTGTCCATCCATCCCTCTGTCCATCCATCCTTCTGTCCATCCATCCTTCTGTCCATCCATCCTTCTGTCCATCCATCCTTCTGTCCACCCATCCCTCTGTCCACCCATCCTTCTGTCCATCCATCCCTCTGTCCACCCATCCTTCTGTCCATCCATCCCTCTGTCCATCCATCCTTCTGTCCACCCATCCCTCTGTCCATCCATCCCTCTGTCCATCCATCCTTCTGTCCATCCATCCTTCTGTCCATCCATCCTTCTGTCCATCCATCCTTCTGTCCATCCATCCTTCTGTCCATCCATCCACTGGATTCCAGTGGTGGTAATCCACTCTTGCTATCCAGCGATGGGTGATCTCTTCTCCGGGGTCCAGCGATGGGTGATCTCTTCTCCGGGGTCCAGCGATGGCCGATCTCTTCTCCGGGGTCCAGCGATGGCCGATCTCTTCTCCGGGGTCCAGCGATGGCCGATCTCTTCTCCGGGGTCCAGCGATGGCCGATCTCTTCTCCGGGGTCCAGCGATGGCCGATCTCTTCTCCGGGGTCCAGCGATGGGTGATCTCTTCTCTGGGGTCCAGCGATGGCTGATCTCTTCTCCGGGGTCCAGCGATGGGTGATCTCTTCTCCGGGGTCCAGCGATGGCCGATCTCTTCTCCGGGGTCCAGCGATGGGTGATCTCTTCTCTGGGGTCCAGCGATGGCTGATCTCTTCTCCGGGGTCCAGCGATGGGTGATCTCTTCTCTGGGGTCCAGCGATGGCTGATCTCTTCTCCGGGGTCCAGCGATGGCTGATCTCTTCTCCGGGGTCCAGCGATGGCTGATCTCTTCTCCGGGGTCCAGCGATGGCTGATCTCTTCTCCAGGGTCCAGCGATGGCTGATCTCTTCTCCGGGGTCTTCCGATGACGTCCAGCGCAGCGCATCCTGTCTCCGCGGAGACACTGCGGGAATCCCGTCTTAGTTGAGGAGGACCGGGCCACCCGTCACCTGACCCCCCCCCCCCTCTGACGCAACACAAGGGGGAAGCTTCCCCAGTGACAAACAGATGACCCCGCCCCCCTCTGATGTAACGGAAACCTGGGGAAGCCCAGCTTTTCCCTTGTGTCAGAGGGGGGCGGGGTCAGGTGACGGGTGGCCCGGTCCTCCTCAGCTAAGACGGGATTCCTGCAGTGTCTCCGCGGAGACAGGATGCGCTGCGCTGGACGTCATCGGAAGAGATCAGCCATTGCTGGACCCCGGAGAAGAGATCAGCCATCGTGGGATACCAAGAGTGGATTACCACCGCTGGAATCTTTTTTTCATTTTTTTTATTTTTAATAAAGGACTTTTCCCAATGGTGTCTGTGTGTTTTTGAAAAAAATTTTTGTGAAATGGTAGGTGTACTTTTGTACCCCCTTACCATTTCAAATGGGGGGGGCGGGATCTGGGGGTCCCCTTGTTAAAGGGGGCTTCCAGATTCTGATAAGCCCCCCGCCCACAGACCCCCACAACCACCAGGCAAGGGTTGTGGGGATGAGGCCCTTCTCCTCATCAACATGGGGACATGGTGCTTTGAGGGGTCACAGACCCCCAAAGCATCCTCCCAATGTTGAGGGCATGCGGCCTGGTACGTTTTTTTTTAATTTAGTGTGGAGTTACCCTTAAAATCCATGCCAGACCTGAAGGGCCTGGTAATTGAATTTGGGGGGAACCCCACGCTTTTTTTTTTTTTTTTATCAATGACTTTCAATTACTGTTCTCTGTATTACGGGAGCCGACAATTCATTAGCCGCGAGTGCTTTTAAATTACTTTTTTTCCTGCAGAAATTACACTTTGTGCAGGGACAGTTCTAAGCACGGGAAACATGCGCCCCTTCACAGGCATATTATACACACCCCCCAGGTACGAAATTTAAAGGAATATTACACTTTTATTGTTTCACTTTAAGCATTATTAAAATCACTGCTCCTGAAAAAACAGCCGTTTTTAAAACTTTTTTTTGCATTGATACATGTCCCCTGGGGCAGGACCCGGGTCCCCAAACACTCCCCTGGGGCAGGACCCGGGTCCCCAAACACTCCCCTGGGGCAGGACCCGGGTTCCCAAACACTCCCCTGGGGCAGGACCCGGGTCCCCAAACACTCCCCTGGGGCAGGACCCGGGTCCACAAACACTCCCCTGGGGCAGGACCCGGGTCCCCAAACACTCCCCTGGGGCAGGACCCGGGTCCCCAAACACTTTTTATGGCAATAACTTGCAAATAAGCCTTTTAAATTAGCACTTTAGATTTTGAACGTTCGAGTCCCATAGACTTTAACGGTGTTTGGATGTTCGAACAAATTTATTGCCTGTTCTGATGCGAACCGAACTGCTCGTTCGGCTCATCCCTAATCCTTACATGTCATATATTCTAAGTTGGAAGACTATAAAGTACAAGTTGCGGTTAAAGAAAGATTTCTTCAGAAAGGGGAACCCTACAATATTGGAACTGGATTTACACAGTTGGGGTCGTGAGGACCTCCTGACTTCCAGGAATAAAACATCAGAGAATTTGCCCAGATCTGAGACGGGGAGGACCAAACCTACATTAGGAATTAGAGAGGGCGAACATCGAGTCAACATTAGAAAGGGATTTGGCTTATCGAAACATTTCTCTTGTTGTCACCATAAAGGTCCCTCCATATTGGAAGGGATTTCAAATGAGAAATATACCCCTCATTGGCGAGGGAGCAATATGAAAAGAAACATCTCTAGATGAGAAAGTTATCACCCATGGGGGGCTTAATGTACAGGACATCGTTTTTTTTATTACTAATAATTGATGTTGGATGTCCACTCTTCCAGTACAGATCCTCCCTGGGGTATTGAGGTTATAGATTTATATGTATTATAGTGGCTACTTATCTGTTCTATTACCATCATACCTTGGTCTGTTTCTTATTCCTTTCCTTCTTTGTAACCATTTTTATAAATTGATTATAAATCATTTTCTAATAAAGAAAATGTGTAATGAATGAGCGAATATTATGGAAACAGCCATGTTTGAAATATACACTAAATCCCCAAAAGTACTTGCCTTTACATGAACTTTAACCACTTCAATACCAGACACTTAGACACCTTCCCGCCCAAGCCAATTTTCAGCTTTCAGCTCTGTCGCAATTTGAATGACAATTGCGCGGTCATGCTACACTGTACCCAAACAAATTTTTTATCATTTTGTTCCAACAAATAGAGCTTTCTTTTGGTGGTATTTGATCACCTCTGCGATTTTTATTTTTTTGCGCAACAAACAAAAAGAGACCGAAAATTTTGCAAAAAAAAACAAGTTTTTTCTTTGTCACTGTTAATTTTTTTTGTAAATAAGTGTGTTTTCTTCTTCAATGATGGGCACTGATAAGGCGGCACTAATGGGCACTGATAAGGTGGCACTGATGGGCACCGATGAGGTGGCACCAATTAGGGGGCACCGATGAGGTGGCACTGATGATGGGCACTGATAGGCGGCACTGATAGGTGGCACTGATGGGCATTGATATGTGGCACTGGTATGCGGCACTGATGGGCACTCAGGTGGCACTGATGGGCACTCATAGGCGGCACTGACGGGTACTTATGGGTGGCACTGATGCACACATATAGGTGGCACTGATAGGTGGCATGGATGGCCACTGATAGGTGGCATGCATGGGCACTGATAGGTGGCATGGATGGGCACTGATAGGTGGGCATGGGTGGGCACGGATGGGCACTGATAGGTGGCACTGATGGACGCTGATGAGTGGCACTGATGACACTTATGGGTGGCATTGCTGGGCATCCCTTTTTTTACTTTTTTTTAAATTAAATATGATGTGCCAATCAGTGCCCATCTGTGGGCACTGATTGGCATATTTTTTGAATTTTTTTTAACATGTGGATGGCCATGGGGACGGGCGCGCGGCGGCTGTTATCCTGAAGGACGTCATATGACGCCCAGTCAGGATAACGAAACCACTTCCCGGACGTCAATATGCTATTGACCGGGCGGGAAGTGGTTAAAGACATCCCAGTCTTAGTCCAGAGGGTTCAATATTGAGTTGTCTATGAGAATGAGTGTCTATGGGGGTCCCGGTCACGGGAGTGCGTGCCGCCCAGCAACATGGTTGGTTTGACAAGCCCCACAGACCCGCTTGGTCTGGGGCGAGGATCCATCTGTTCCTGAGTCTCGGAACCGGCTGGTCCGTGGCGCAGTAACTGAGGGAGGATTCAAGGCGTCCGGGTGCGCTCTCAACCTGGAGGGGCACCGCAGCTCGTGTAAGCGACCGGGGGAGGACTCTTCGGAGGAGGGCCAACAAGCTGGCATCCCAAGAAGAGCCTGGTTGCTGGGTTGTCAAGGACACTAGAGAATCCACGCTTTCCCAGTACTGCCAAGGAGACAGAGAATGTTCCAGGTACTGAGGAAAGGTTCCTGTTTTGCTTCTGAGTGCTACTTTAATTCAAGGTCAGAGACTTTGCAAATTTCGTATTTCAAGCGCTGACTGCCATAATCGCTGGCTAGAGATTTGTTCAGCTTTGAAGCGCCCAGCTGTGAGTGGCTACTCTCTGGGTTGGCAAATAGAGACTTTCACATACTTAGCAGTTCAAGGTGCCTGAGTTTCTTCACCCTTACCCTGTTACCCCCTGCAAATAAAAACCTTTCTAAAGGACTTTTATGGTGTCAGCGTCCAAAGTCGTTGGGTACTAACCCTGGGAACCCCTAGACCTGGAAGAACAAGCCAAGCGGAGGTAACCGGTAAGCCCAAAAGTCAAGGCCGCCCCATCGAGGGTTATGGCCGCTACACCCCATTATTCTCAATATCATAAATGACTAGCTCAGCACCGGTTTCATACCAACAATCCTCAAAACTGCCGCCATCACCCCGGTACCAAAAAAAAAAAACAACATGGTTCCTGATAATTTTAACAACTTTCGCCCAATATCAAACTTACCCTTCCTTGCCAAGGTCCTCAAGCAGGCTGTGATGTCACATAATCACCTGACTTTAAATGATTTATTTGAACCCCTCCAATCTGGTTTTCGGCAACTGCACAGCACAGAAACCGCCTTGGTCAAAGTCACCAACGGCCTTCTGTTAGCTTCCGATTCCGGGTCCCTGACCATTCTTATTCCACTGGATCTTAGTCCTTTCATACTGTAGACCACAATCTTTTACTCTCTCGCCTTGAAACCGTTTTTTTGGAGTCCCAGAATGGACTGAGTCTCACTGATCGCTCTCACTTCGTTTCTCTTGGCGGATTTCAGTCTGAAGTTGGTCCAGTCAACGTCCGGTGTTCCTCGGGGGTCAGTCTCGGGTCCCTTACTCTTTAGCATTTATGTGTTTCCACTTGGCCAACTGCTTGGATCACACGGCACAGTTATCACTTCTCTGCTGATGTGCAAAGTGAGTACTAAAGCGCTGATAGGAGAATTAAAAATATAAAAAAAAAAATTGAAAACCAAAAAAAATTGATAAGATGACCAAATGATATGCTGCACCATTTAAGTGTGTCCTACACGTAAAAGAATATGCAAATAAATACTAGAGTATAAATAGTGCGCAATATCAACCTTAGTCTATTTAGATCAGCAGGTGAGGTTAAAAGACAAATGTTGTGGTGTAGTAAAATATATAAGTGCTTGCGTGACAATCCCAGGTGCACAAAAATATATATAAACTTCAAGTTACAATGAGGCTGTAACCAATTTAATAAATAAATAAATACACAATGTGTTAAAAGTAGATACAATGTGTTTTAAATAAATAAAGTGCTTCAAAATGTGAGTAAAAACAAGTATGTGTTATAATTAGGGATGGGCCCGGTGCTCGATGCGAACCCACGTTCGCATCGAGCACCGGGTGTTCGCTCGCTCGGCGAGCCCAGAACTATTTTGGCCGTTCGCATCACGTTCGTGTGATGCGAGCGGCCCCGCAATGCATTGCGGCCGGCGCGGCCGGCGCAGTGCATTGCTGGCTGATGATTGGCCAAGCATGCACTGTGACCCCGCATGCTTGGCCAATCACAGCGCCGGAAACTCGGAGAGCCATAATTGGCTACAGGCAGGACGCCTGTAGCCAATTACAGCTCAGGGGCTTTAGTACACGCCCCCTCATTTAAAAGGCCGCCACGCCGTCTGCGCCGGTCACATGCTGTTCCGGCGCAGATAGAGCAGGATAGATCTGTGACACTCTGCTGGATTTAGTTAGTTAGAGAGATTTACTTACAGAGATTGATTTAGAAAGAGGGACTTGTAGTGTGTTCGTGGCAGGCAGGCAGAGCTCCTATATTTTGTTCCCAGAAGCACCTATAGGACTTGAAGTGTGTTAGTCCCATCACACAGAGCTCCTATATTTTGTTCCCAGAAGCACCTATAGGACTTGAAGTGTGTTAGTCCCATCACACAGACCTATATTTTCTTCCCAGAAGCACCTATAGGACTTGAAGTGTGTTAGTCCCATCACATAGAGATCATATATTTTGTTCCCAGAAGCACCCATAGGACTTGAAGTGTGTTAGTCCCATCACACAGACCTATATTTTCTTCCCAGAAGCACCTATAGGACTTGAAGTGTGTTAGTCCCATCACACAGAGATCATATATTTTGTTCCCAGAAGCACCTATAGGACTTGAAGTGTGTTAGTCCCATCACACAGAGATCATATATTTTGTTCCCAGAAGCACCTATAGGACTTGAAGTGTGTTAGTCCCATCACACAGAGCTCCTATATTTTGTTCCCAGAAGCACCTATAGGACTTGAAGTGTGTTAGTCCCATCACACAGACCTATATTTTCTTCCCAGAAGCACCTATAGGACTTGAAGTGTGTTAGTCCCATCACACAGAGATCATATATTTTGTTCCCAGAAGCACCTATAGGACTTGAAGTGTGTTAGTCCCATCACACAGAGATCATATATTTTCTTCCCAGAAGCACCTATAGGACTTGAAGTGTGTTAGTCCCATCACACAGAGATCATATATTTTGTTCCCAGAAGCACCTATAGGACTTGAAGTGTGTTAGTCCCATCACACAGAGATCATATATTTTGTTCCAGAAGCACCTATAGGACTTGAAGTGTGTTAGTCCCATCACACAGAGATCATATATTTTGTTCCCAGAAGCACCTATAGGACTTGAAGTGTGTTAGTCCCATCACACAGAGATCATATATTTTGTTCCCAGAAGCACCTATAGGACTTGAAGTGTGTTAGTCCCATCACACAGACCTATATTTTCTTCCCAGAAGCCCCTATAGGACTTGAAGTGTGTTAGTCCCATCACACAGAGATCATATATTTTGTTCCCAGAAGCACCTATAGGACTTGAAGTGTGTTAGTCCCATCACACAGAGATCATATATTTTGTTCCCAGAAGCACCTATAGGACTTGAAGTGTGTTAGTCCCATCACACAGAGATCATATATTTTGTTCCCAGAAGCACCTATAGGACTTGAAGTGTGTTAGTCCCATCACACAGACCTATATTTTCTTCCCAGAAGCACCTATAGGACTTGAAGTGTGTTAGTCCCATCACACAGAGATCATATATTTTCTTCCCAGAAGCACCTATAGGACTTGAAGTGTGTTAGTCCCATCACACAGAGATCATATATTTTGTTCCCAGAAGCACCTATAGGACTTGAAGTGTGTTAGTCCCATCACACACAGACCTATATTTTCTTCCCAGAAGCACCTATAGGACTTGAAGTGTGTTAGTCCCATCACACAGAGATCATATATTTTGTTCCCAGAAGCACCTATAGGACTTGAAGTGTGTTAGTCCCATCACACAGAGATCATATATTTTGTTCCCAGAAGCACCTATAGGACTTGGTGTGTTAGTCCCATCACACAGAGATCATATATTTTGTTCCCAGAAGCACCTATAGGACTTGAAGTGTGTTAGTCCCATCACACAGAGATCATATATTTTGTTCCCAGAAGCACATATAGGACTTGAAGTGTGTTAGTCCCATCACACAGAGATCATATATTTTGTTCCCAGAAGCACCTATAGGACTTGAAGTGTGTTAGTCCCATCACACAGACCTATATTTTCTTCCCAGAAGCACCCATAGGACTTGAAGTGTGTTAGTCCCATCACACAGAGATCATATATTTTGTTCCCAGAAGCACCTATAGGACTTGAAGTGTGTTAGTCCCATCACACAGAGATCATATATTTTGTTCCCAGAAGCACCTATAGGACTTGAAGTGTGTTAGTCCCATCACACAGAGCTCCTATATTTTGTTCCCAGAAGCACCTATAGGACTTGAAGTGTGTTAGTCCCATCACACAGACCTATATTTTCTTCCCAGAAGCACCTATAGGACTTGAAGTGTGTTAGTCCCATCACACAGACCTATATTTTCTTCCCAGAAGCACCTATAGGACTTGAAGTGTGTTAGTCCCATCACACAGAGATCATATATTTTCTTCCCAGAAGCACCTATAGGACTTGAAGTGTGTTAGTCCCATCACATAGAGATCATATATTTTGTTCCCAGAAGCACCTATAGGACTTGAAGTGTGTTAGTCCCATCACACAGAGATCATATATTTTGTTCCCAGAAGCACCTATAGGACTTGAAGTGTGTTAGTCCCATCACACAGACCTATATTTTCTTCCCAGAAGCCCCTATAGGACTTGAAGTGTGTTAGTCCCATCACACAGAGATCATATATTTTGTTCCCAGAAGCACCTATAGGACTTGAAGTGTGTTAGTCCCATCACACAGAGATCATATATTTTGTTCCCAGAAGCACCTATAGGACTTGAAGTGTGTTAGTCCCATCACACAGAGATCATATATTTTGTTCCCAGAAGCACCTATAGGACTTGAAGTGTGTTAGTCCCATCACACAGACCTATATTTTCTTCCCAGAAGCACCTATAGGACTTGAAGTGTGTTAGTCCCATCACACAGAGATCATATATTTTCTTCCCAGAAGCACCTATAGGACTTGAAGTGTGTTAGTCCCATCACACAGAGATCATATATTTTGTTCCCAGAAGCACCTATAGGACTTGAAGTGTGTTAGTCCCATCACACAGAGATCATATATTTTGTTCCCAGAAGCACCTATAGGACTTGAAGTGTGTTAGTCCCATCACACAGACCTATATTAACTTCCCAGAAGCACCTATAGGACTTGAAGTGTGTTAGTCCCATCACACAGAGATCATATATTTTGTTCCCAGAAGCACCTATAGGACTTGAAGTGTGTTAGTCCCATCACACAGAGATCATATATTTTGTTCCCAGAAGCACCTATAGGACTTGGTGTGTTAGTCCCATCACACAGAGATCATATATTTTGTTCCCAGAAGCACCTATAGGACTTGAAGTGTGTTAGTCCCATCACACAGAGATCATATATTTTGTTCCCAGAAGCACATATAGGACTTGAAGTGTGTTAGTCCCATCACACAGAGATCATATATGTTGTTCCCAGAAGCACCTATAGGACTTGAAGTGTGTTAGTCCCATCACACAGACCTATATTTTCTTCCCAGAAGCACCCATAGGACTTGAAGTGTGTTAGTCCCATCACACAGAGATCATATATTTTGTTCCCAGAAGCACCTATAGGACTTGAAGTGTGTTAGTCCCATCACACAGAGATCATATATTTTGTTCCCAGAAGCACCTATAGGACTTGAAGTGTGTTAGTCCCATCACACAGACCTATATTTTCTTCCCAGAAGCACCTATAGGACTTGAAGTGTGTTAGTCCCATCACACAGAGATCATATATTTTGTTCCCAGAAGCACCTATAGGACTTGAAGTGTGTTAGTCCCATCACACAGACCTATATTTTCTTCCCAGAAGCACCCATAGGACTTGAAGTGTGTTAGTGGCATCACACAGAGCTCCTCTATTTTCTTCTCAGCAGCACCCACAGGACTTCTAGTGTGTTAGTGGCATCACACAGAGCTCCTCTATTTTCTTTGCAGAAGCACCCACAGGACTTCTAGTGTGTTAGTGGCATCACACAGAGCTCCTCTATTTTCTTCTCAGCAGCACCCACAGGACTTCTAGTGTGTTAGTGGCATCACACAGAGCTCCTCTATTTTCTTTGCAGAAGCACCCATAGGACTTCTAGTGTGTTAGTGGCATCACACAGAGATCATATATTTTGTTCCCAGAAGCACCTATAGGACTTGAAGTGTGTTAGTCCCATCACACAGAGCTCCTATATTTTGTTCCCAGAAGCACCTATAGGACTTGAAGTGTGTTAGTCCCATCACACAGACCTATATTTTCTTCCCAGAAGCACCTATAGGACTTGAAGTGTGTTAGTCCCATCACACAGACCTATATTTTCTTCCCAGAAGCACCTATAGGACTTGAAGTGTGTTAGTCCCATCACACAGAGATCATATATTTTCTTCCCAGAAGCACCTATAGGACTTGAAGTGTGTTAGTCCCATCACATAGAGATCATATATTTTGTTCCCAGAAGCACCTATAGGACTTGAAGTGTGTTAGTCCCATCACACAGAGATCATATATTTTGTTCCCAGAAGCACCTATAGGACTTGAAGTGTGTTAGTCCCCATCACACAGACCTATATTTTCTTCCCAGAAGCCCCTATAGGACTTGAAGTGTGTTAGTCCCATCACACAGAGATCATATATTTTGTTCCCAGAAGCACCTATAGGACTTGAAGTGTGTTAGTCCCATCACACAGAGATCATATATTTTGTTCCCAGAAGCACCTATAGGACTTGAAGTGTGTTAGTCCCATCACACAGAGATCATATATTTTGTTCCCAGAAGCACCTATAGGACTTGAAGTGTGTTAGTCCCATCACACAGACCTATATTTTCTTCCCAGAAGCACCTATAGGACTTGAAGTGTGTTAGTCCCATCACACAGAGATCATATATTTTCTTCCCAGAAGCACCTATAGGACTTGAAGTGTGTTAGTCCCATCACACAGAGATCATATATTTTTGTTCCCAGAAGCACCTATAGGACTTGAAGTGTGTTAGTCCCATCACACAGAGATCATATATTTTGTTCCCAGAAGCACCTATAGGACTTGAAGTGTGTTAGTCCCATCACACAGACCTATATTTTCTTCCCAGAAGCACCTATAGGACTTGAAGTGTGTTAGTCCCATCACACAGAGATCATATATTTTGTTCCCAGAAGCACCTATAGGACTTGAAGTGTGTTAGTCCCATCACACAGAGATCATATATTTTTGTTCCCAGAAGCACCTATAGGACTTGGTGTGTTAGTCCCATCACACAGAGATCATATATTTTGTTCCCAGAAGCACCTATAGGACTTGAAGTGTGTTAGTCCCATCACACAGAGATCATATATTTTGTTCCCAGAAGCACATATAGGACTTGAAGTGTGTTAGTCCCATCACACAGAGATCATATATTTTGTTCCCAGAAGCACCTATAGGACTTGAAGTGTGTTAGTCCCATCACACAGACCTATATTTTCTTCCCAGAAGCACCCATAGGACTTGAAGTGTGTTAGTCCCATCACACAGAGATCATATATTTTGTTCCCAGAAGCACCTATAGGACTTGAAGTGTGTTAGTCCCATCACACAGAGATCATATATTTTGTTCCCAGAAGCACCTATAGGACTTGAAGTGTGTTAGTCCCATCACACAGACCTATATTTTCTTCCCAGAAGCACCTATAGGACTTGAAGTGTGTTAGTCCCATCACACAGAGATCATATATTTTGTTCCCAGAAGCACCTATAGGACTTGAAGTGTGTTAGTCCCATCACACAGACCTATATTTTCTTCCCAGAAGCACCCATAGGACTTGAAGTGTGTTAGTGGCATCACACAGAGCTCCTCTATTTTCTTCTCAGCAGCACCCACAGGACTTCTAGTGTGTTAGTGGCATCACACAGAGCTCCTCTATTTTCTTTGCAGAAGCACCCACAGGACTTCTAGTGTGTTAGTGGCATCACACAGAGCTCCTCTATTTTCTTCTCAGCAGCACCCACAGGACTTCTAGTGTGTTAGTGGCATCACACAGAGCTCCTCTATTTTCTTTGCAGAAGCACCCATAGGACTTCTAGTGTGTTAGTGGCATCACACAGAGCTCCTCTATTTTCTTTGCAGAAGCACCCATAGGACTTCTAGTGTGTTAGTGGCATCACACAGAGCTCCTATATTTTCTTCTCAGCAGCACCCACAGGACTTCTAGTGTGTTAGTGGCATCACACAGAGCTCCTCTATTTTCTTTGCAGAAGCACCCACAGGACTTCTAGTGTGTTAGTGGCATCACACAGAGCTCCTCTATTTTCTTTGCAGAAGCACCCATAGGACTTCTAGTGTGTTAGTGGCATCACACAGAGCTCCTATATTTTCTTCTCAGCAGCACCCACAGGACTTCTAGTGTGTTAGTGGCATCACACAGAGCTCCTCTATTTTCTTCCCAGAAGCACCCATAGGACTTCTAGTGTGTTAGTGGCATCACACAGAGCTCCTATATTTTCTTCTCAGCAGCACCCATAGGACTTCTAGTGTGTTAGTGGCATCACACAGAGCTCCTCTATTTTCTTTGCAAAAGCACCCATAGGACTTCTAGTGTGTTAGTGGCATCACACAGAGCTCCTCTATTTTCTTTGCAGAAGCACCCATAGGACTTCTAGTGTGTTAGTGGCATCACACAGAGCTCCTCTATTTTCTTTGCAGAAGCACCCATAGGACTTCTAGTGTGTTAGTGGCATCACACAGAGCTCCTATATTTTCTTCTCAGCAGCACCCACAGGACTTCTAGTGTGTTAGTGGCATCACACAGAGCTCCTCTATTTTCTTTGCAGAAGCACCCACAGGACTTCTAGTGTGTTAGTGGCATCACACAGAGCTCCTCTATTTTCTTTGCAGAAGCACCCATAGGACTTCTAGTGTGTTAGTGGCATCACACAGAGCTCCTATATTTTCTTCTCAGCAGCACCCATAGGACTTCTAGTGTGTTAGTGGCATCACACAGAGCTCCTCTATTTTCTTTGCAGAAGCACCCATAGGACTTCTAGTGTGTTAGTGGCATCACACAGAGCTCCTATATATTCTTCTCAGCAGCACCCACAGGACTTCTAGTGTGTTAGTGGCATCACACAGAGCTCCTCTATTTTCTTTGCAGAAGCACCCATAGGACTTCTAGTGTGTTAGTGGCATCACACAGAGCTCCTATATTTTCTTCTCAGCAGCACCCACAGGACTTCTAGTGTGTTAGTGGCATCACACAGAGCTCCTCTATTTTCTTTGCAGAAGCACCCACAGGACTTCTAGTGTGTTAGTGGCATCACACAGAGCTCCTCTATTTTCTTTGCAGAAGCACCCATAGGACTTCTAGTGTGTTAGTGGCATCACACAGAGCTCCTATATTTTCTTCTCAGCAGCACCCATAGGACTTCTAGTGTGTTAGTGGCATCACACAGAGCTCCTCTATTTTCTTTGCAAAAGCACCCATAGGACTTCTAGTGTGTTAGTGGCATCACACAGAGCTCCTCTATTTTCTTTGCAGAAGCACCCATAGGACTTCTAGTGTGTTAGTGGCATCACACAGAGCTCCTCTATTTTCTTTGCAGAAGCACCCATAGGACTTCTAGTGTGTTAGTGGCATCACACAGAGCTCCTATATTTTCTTCTCAGCAGCACCCACAGGACTTCTAGTGTGTTAGTGGCATCACACAGAGCTCCTCTATTTTCTTTGCAGAAGCACCCACAGGACTTCTAGTGTGTTAGTGGCATCACACAGAGCTCCTCTATTTTCTTTGCAGAAGCACCCATAGGACTTCTAGTGTGTTAGTGGCATCACACAGAGCTCCTATATTTTCTTCTCAGCAGCACCCATAGGACTTCTAGTGTGTTAGTGGCATCACACAGAGCTCCTCTATTTTCTTTGCAGAAGCACCCATAGGACTTCTAGTGTGTTAGTGGCATCACACAGAGCTCCTATATATTCTTCTCAGCAGCACCCACAGGACTTCTAGTGTGTTAGTGGCATCACACAGAGCTCCTCTATTTTCTTTGCAGAAGCACCCATAGGACTTCTAGTGTGTTAGTGGCATCACACAGAGCTCCTATATTTTCTTCTCAGCAGCACCCACAGGACTTCTAGTGTGTTAGTGGCATCACACAGAGCTCCTCTATTTTCTTTGCAGAAGCACCCACAGGACTTCTAGTGTGTTAGTGGCATCACACAGAGCTCCTCTATTTTCTTTGCAGAAGCACCCATAGGACTTCTAGTGTGTTAGTGGCATCACACAGAGCTCCTATATTTTCTTCTCAGCAGCACCCATAGGACTTCTAGTGTGTTAGTGGCATCACACAGAGCTCCTCTATTTTCTTTGCAAAAGCACCCATAGGACTTCTAGTGTGTTAGTGGCATCACACAGAGCTCCTCTATTTTCTTTGCAGAAGCACCCATAGGACTTCTAGTGTGTTAGTGGCATCACACAGAGCTCCTCTATTTTCTTTGCAGAAGCACCCATAGGACTTCTAGTGTGTTAGTGGCATCACACAGAGCTCCTATATTTTCTTCTCAGCAGCACCCACAGGACTTCTAGTGTGTTAGTGGCATCATACAGAGCTCCTCTATTTTCTTTGCAGAAGCACCCACAGGACTTCTAGTGTGTTAGTGGCATCACACAGAGCTCCTCTATTTTCTTTGCAGAAGCACCCATAGGACTTCTAGTGTGTTAGTGGCATCACACAGAGCTCCTATATTTTCTTCTCAGCAGCACCCACAGGACTTCTAGTGTGTTAGTGGCATCACACAGAGCTCCTCTATTTTCTTTGCAGAAGCACCCACAGGACTTCTAGTGTGTTAGTGGCATCACACAGAGCTCCTCTATTTTCTTTGCAGAAGCACCCATAGGACTTCTAGTGTGTTAGTGGCATCACACAGAGCTCCTATATTTTCTTCTCAGCAGCACCCATAGGACTTCTAGTGTGTTAGTGGCATCACACAGAGCTCCTCTATTTTCTTTGCAGAAGCACCCATAGGACTTCTAGTGTGTTAGTGGCATCACACAGAGCTCCTATATATTCTTCTCAGCAGCACCCACAGGACTACCGACTACAATGGCTGGAAGACCGCCAAGGGGAGGCAGA
This sequence comes from Lithobates sylvaticus, assembly GCA_028564925.1. Lineage (NCBI taxonomy): Eukaryota > Metazoa > Chordata > Amphibia > Anura > Ranidae > Lithobates > Lithobates sylvaticus. Next base: position 1,664,579 of record CM053030.1, read on the forward strand.
GCGTGCAGAGCCAAGAACACAGGGCAGGCAGGCTCTGTTTCTAGTGGACGTGGCCGTGGCCATGGACGTGGTCGTGCATCGTCATCAGCACGTGGCCATGGGACACGCGCGTCTTTGTTTTCGGCAGCTGGACATGTGGAGCCGCATCATGCTGAAGGCTTGGTAGAATGGATGACCAAGCCCTCCTCATCCTCCTCATCCTCTCTCACCCAGGCTCAGGGTACTGGCAGAGCATCATCAGCCACCCCTTCCCTAGACCCACCATGTCCTCCTGAGGAGTCCCCCGAACTCTTTGAGCACAGTGTTGGGTACATGCTCCAGGAGGATACCCAACGATTCGAAGGCTCGGATGATGATACCCAGCTTGAGGAATCTGGCAGTACTGTTCCACCAGCTGCAGCTTACTGCCAGGTTTGCTCTAGTGGTGAAGAGGGAGGGGATGATGAGGTCACTGACTCCACGTGGGTGCCTGAAGGGAGAGAGGATGAGGAGGAGGACGAGGAGGAGGAGGATGCGGCGTCACATGTCCAACGAGGCAGGATGCCCCCTGGAGGCCAGGTAGAGGCCAGCACAGCAACTGTACAACACCGCAGAGCTCCGCCTGTGCAGGGCGCTGCCTCTGCACGTTATCAGAAAAGTTCTTTGGTGTGGGCCTTTTTTGAGACGAGTGCATCAGATCGCACCACTGCTATTTGCAATATTTGTCTCAAGCGTATCTCGCGTGGCCAAAACATCAGCCGCTTGGGCACCACAAGCATGACCAGACATATGGCGACCTGCCATGCAGCTCGTTGGCAGGCACACATAAAAGACCCACACCAAAGAACTAAGCGGACCTCTCCTTGCTCCTCCTCAGCTGGGATCTCCATCCCCACTACATCTTCAGTCCTCTCTGAAAGCTGCTCTGAGAGGACTGAAGGTGTAGAATTCGGTGTGTCACAACCAAGTACTTGCAGTACACCGACGTCCGATTGCAGCAGGCAAATTTCCCTGCCCCAGCTGCTGGACCGTAGAAAGAAGTACACTCCCAGCCATCCACATGCCCAGCGGTTGAATGCTAGCCTGGCTAAATTGCTAGCACTTCAACTGCTGCCTTTTCAGTTGGTAGACTCGGCCCCCTTCCGTGAGTTTGTTCAATGTGCGGTTCCTCAGTGGCAGGTTCCCAAACGCCACTTTTTCTCACGGAAGGCGATTCCGTCTCTCTACCGGCATGTGGAGGGCAATGTCCATGCCTCGCTGGACAGGGCGGTCAGCGGTAAGGTGCATATTACCGCTGACTCATGGTCCAGCAGGCATGGACAGGGACGGTACCTTTCTTTCACGGCCCATTGGGTCACTCTGTTGGCAGCTGGGAGGGATGCAGGACAAGGTGCAGTAGTGTTGGAGGTTGTTCCGCCACCACGCCTCCAAAACGCTACTACTGCTACTGGTTGTGACACACCTCTCTCCTCCACCCCCTCCTCTTCTTCTTCCTCCAGTGCTCTGTCCTTGGAACCAGCGGTGCTCCGTAGGCGTACAAGGGGCTACGCAAGTACGCAGGCAAAAAGATGCCATGCCGTGCTTGCGCTGGTGTGTTTGGGGGACAGGAGCCACACTGGGCCAGAGGTTCTGGCAGCTCTGCAGGGGCAGGCCGAGAGGTGGTTGACGCCACATCAGCTTAAGCCAGGAATGGTCGTTTCTGACAATGGCACCAACCTCCTCTCCGCCCTGCGACAGGGGCAGCTCACCCATGTGCCCTGCATGGCTCACGTCCTCAACCTGGTGGTGCAGCGGTTCTTGGGCAGGTTCCCAGGCTTACAGGATGTCCTGAGGCAGGCCAGGAAAGTCTGTGTGCATTTCCGCCGATCTTATAATGCCAGTGCTCGGCTGACTGAGCTGCAAAAGGAGCTGAACCTGCCCAAGAACCGCCTAATATGTGACATGCCCACCAGGTGGAACTCAACGTTGGCCATGCTGCAGCGACTGCACACGCAGCAGAGGGCCATCAATGAGTACCTTTGCGACTACGGCACCAGGACAGGGTCAGGGGAGCTTGGTTTTTTTTCCCCACGTCAGTGGAGCATGATCAGGGATGCATGCACTGTCCTCTCACCATTTGAGGAGGCCACGAGGATGGTGAGCAGTGACAGTGCATGCATCAGTGACACTGTCCCTCTTGTCCACCTGTTGGAGCATACGCTGCGTGGGATAATGGACAGGGCACTTGAGGCAGAACAGAGGCAGGAAGAGGAGGACTTCCTTGCCTCTCAAGGCCCCCTTTATCCGGACAGTGTTCCTTCTGTCCCACCCATCACACAGGAAGAGGATGAGGAGGAGGAGGAGGAGGAGGAGGAGGATTGTGTGAGCATGGAGGTGGAGCCTGGCACTCAGCATCAGCAGCAGCAGTCTTTTAGGGATGATGTACAGTCCCAACAAACCAGTGGACTTGTACGTGGCTGGGAGGAGGTGGCTGGCGATCATGTCATCCTCAGTGACCCAGAAGACTCCGGACCGAATGCCTCAGCTAACCTACGCTGCATGGCCTCCCTGATCCTGCAAAGCCTGCGGAAGGATCCTCGTGTTCTTCGGATCAAGGAGAGGGACCATTACTGGCTGGCCACTCTCCTTGATCCGCGGTACAAGGGTAAGGTTGCGGACCTTATCTTGCCGTCGCAGAGGGAGCAGAGGATGAGACATCTCAGGGAGGCCTTGCAGAAAGGTCTGTGCAACGCGTTCCCAGAAACTGGGAGGCTACAAACTCCTGGTCCTGGGCGACGAGTTGCTGAGGCTTCGGTCAGTGGCAGAAGGAGCGGTGGGGAAGGTGGACGTCTGACCGATGCGTTCAGACAATTTTTTAGTCCGCAGCCCCAAGGTATGATCGGTTCCAGCAACCATCGCCAGCGTCTGATATACATGGTGCAGGAATACCTTGGGGCAAGGTCAGACTTGGACACCTTTCCCACCGAAAATCCTCTGGCTTACTGGGTCCTGAGGATGGATCACTGGCCAGAGCTTGCACAGTATGCAATTGAGCTACTGGCCTGTCCTGCCTCCAGCGTTCTTTCCGAACGCACATTCAGTGCTGCTGGAGGATTTGTCACCGATCATAGGGTGCGCCTGTCCACCGCCTCGGTTGATCGACTGACCTTCATCAAAATGAATCAGTCTTGGATCACCACCAGCTACCAGGCACCTGAGGCGGATATAACCGAATAATTTTTAATATCACATCCCTTCAAGACTGCCTATGCTGATGCTGAGTGACTGTCCTCTTATGTTCACTGACTATCCTCTTCCTCCTCCTCAATGATCCATGCCACCACACCAGTGCCTAAGGCACAATTTTTCAGCCCCTGTTTAACAGGGGCGTGTACATACAATTTTTATAAAAAAATGCTTCGCAACACGTGTGACTGCTGTGCTCCAAGTACAGTATCTGTGAGGGGTTGCAGTGTTGTGGCACCAGCACCAGTGCCTAAGGCACAATTTTTCAGCCCCTGTTTAACAGGGGCGTGTACTTACAATTTTTAAAAAAAATGCTTTGCAACACGTGTGACTGCTGTGCTCCAAGTACAGTATCTGTGAGGGGTTGCAGTGTTGTGGCACCAGCACCAGTGCCTAAGGCACAATTTTTCAGCCCCTGTTTAACAGGGGCGGGTAATTACAATTTTTTAAAAAAATGCTTCGCAACACGTGTGACTGCTGTGCTCCAAGTACAGTATCTGTGAGGGGTTGCAGTGTTGTGGCACCAGCACCAGTGCCTAAGGCACAATTTTTTAGCCCCTGTTTAACAGGGGCGGGTAATTACAAATCTTGATCTAATAGTTCACAGCAGGGCCCATTCCTGCGCCCACCAAGAGTAACTATGAGGGCCTACAGTCTTGTGGCAACACCGTCCACCACCACCGCCAAAGGCCCAATTTTTCTGCCCTGTTCATCAGGTGCTTGCAATTACAAATCTTGATCTAATAACACACAGCAGGGCCCATTCCTGCGCCCACCAAGAGTAACTGTGAGAGCTTACAGTCTTGTGGCAACACCGTCCACCACCACCGCCAAAGGCCCAATTTTTCTGCCCTGTTCATCAGGTGCTTGCAATTACAAATCTTGATCTAATAACTCACAGCAGGGCCCATTCTTGCGCCCACCAAGAGTAACTGTGAGAGCTTACAGTCTTGTGGCAACACCGTCCACCACCACCGCCAAAGGCCCAATTTTTCTGCCCTGTTCATCAGGTGCTTGCAATTACAAATCTTGATCTAATAACTCACAGCAGGGCCCATTCTTGCGCCCACCAAGAGTAACTGTGAGAGCTTACAGTCTTGTGGCAACACCGTCCACCACCACCGCCAAAGGCCCAATTTTTCTGCCCTGTTCATCAGGTGCTTGCAATTACAAATCTTGATCTAATAACTCACAGTAGGGCCCATTCCTGCGCCCACCAAGAGTAACTGTGAGAGCTTACAGTCTTGTGGCAACACCGTCCACCACCACCACCACCCCCAATTTTTCTGCCCTGTTCAACAGGTGCATGCAATTACAAATCTTGATCTATTAACTCACAGCAGGGCCCATTCCTGTGCCCACCAGTCTTGTGGCTACACCAACATCTAATAGGGCAAATTTCTGCAGAGTATATACGCCAGGTCCCTACTTTCAAACATCCAACTTACAAACGACTCCTACTTGCAAATGGAAAGAGAAAACAGGAAGTGAGAGGAAATCTACCCCTAGGAAGGGAAATTCTATCCTGTTAGATTTAATTTGGGAAAAAGGTATCTCCTCTCTACTGATACTTTATCACCAATCCTTGTTTCAATTAAAACCCCACTTTTTCCAAAAACATTTGTCATTGGGACGGAAAGTGAGGTGACATGTTCTGAACAGATGTGCAAAGACAGCAAATGTTACAGGGGTGATAACCCCTCCCTATGTTCTCCAAAAAGCTTAAAAATAGATTTTTTTGGGATGGAGCTACACTTCATAATGTACCTGTTCAGATTATACTTAAGAACAAACCTAAAGCCGCAAGTGGTTTTAAATGGCTTCTTTTTTTCCTTTACAAATGTCATTTTGTGCAAGGACAGTTCTAAACACGGGAAACACATGCCACTTCACAGGCATACTTTACACACCCCCCAGGTACCATATTTAAAGGAAAATTTCACTTTTTTTTTTTCACTTTATGCATCATTAAAATGACTGCTCCCGAAAAAACGTTAGTTTTTAAAAGTTCTTTTTGCATTGATATATGTCCCCTGGGGCAGGACCCGGGTCCCCAAACCTGTTTTATGACATTAACATGCATATTGGCCGTTGTAATTAGCACTTTTGATTTCGAACGTTCGCGTCCATTATAACGTATAGGGTTCGAAAATTCGCGCAAACTTTCGGTCGGTTCGAAGGTTCTGGTGCGAACCGAACCCGGGGGTGTTCGGCTCATCCCTAGTTATAATGTGTCAAAGAAAGGAAATATCCAGTTTATGCCAGTGATGCATATGGGGATATATAAATTCCAAAAGCCAATACAGGCTTGACCTGATGGATTAGCCAATTCATTGATGAATTAATGGGTAAACGGCCACCAATTAAATATTATATTAATCCCATAGGTGATAGCAGTCCATTGAATGAGTTAGATAATTAATGAAATAACTCTTCACATCCACTAATGATATCCGGGACACAATTAGAAATGCTAGAACTTAAAAAAAAAAAAAAAAAAGAAACTTCCCTTTATGCTGGGAATGTGGGGCTTTTTTCCTTTTGGTTCCTCCTGATATATGTACCCAGTAGGTGTTTGCGCGTTCAAATCCTGCTAATGGTCAGGCTCAGATAGGGGGCTGTCAGCCCTTTCCTCCTCACTGTGCTGTGCTGTGCTTAGCACTGTCACTTGGGCTCCTCCTCCCAACGCGTGAATCACCTGACTTTGAATGATTGATTTGTACCCCTCCAATCTGGTTTTCGGGAACTGCACAGCACAGAAACCGCCTCGGTCAAAGTCACTAACGGCCTTCTGTTAGCTTCTGATTCCGGGTCCCTGACTATTCTTATTCCACTGGATCTTAGTCCTTTCATACTGTAGACCACAATCTTTTACTCTCTCGCCTTGAAACCGTTTTTTTGGAGTTACAGAATGGATTGAGTCTCACTGATCGCTCTCACTTCGATTCTATTGGCGGATTTCAGTCTGAAGTTGGTCCAGTCAACGTCCGGTGTTCCTCGGGGTTCAGTCTCGGGTCCCTTACTTTTTAGGCATTTACGTGTTTCCACTTGGCCAACTGCTTAGATCACACGGCACAGTTATCACTTCTCTGCTGATGACACTCAGATATACATCCTGACTAAAGCGGATTCTACTTTGGCTGCTTCTCTTCTATCTATTTGTGATATGAAAACTCGGATGGCCCATCATTTCCTTCAGTTACACTGTGACAAGACTGAAGTATTACTTAAAGGCGCCCCCATCCATTGCATAGGGCCAGTCCTAATAGGTATAGAAGGCACTATACTTGAGCTTCAGTCTAAATAGAAAATTCTAGGGGGGATATTTGATGCTACTTTCAGCCCCGGACCAAATTGCAGCCAAAGGACCAGGCCCCTTTTTGCGATTCGGCACTGCGTCGCTTTAACTGACAATTGCGCGGTCGTGCGACATGGCTCCCAAACAAAATTGACGTCCTTTTTTCCCCCACAAATAGAGCTTTCTTTTGGTGGTATTTGATCGCCCCTGCGGTTTTTATTTTTTGCGCTATAAACAAAAATAGAGCGACAATTTTGAAAAAAATGCAATATTTTTTGCTTTTTGCTATAATAAATATCCCCAAAAAATATATAAAAAAACATATTTTTTCCTCAGTTTAGGCCGATACGTATTCTTCTACATATTTTTGGTAAAAAAAAAATCGCAATTAGCGATTATTGATTGGTTTGCACAAAAGTTTTAGCGTTTACAAAATAGGGGATAGTTTTATAGCATTTTTATTAAATATTTTTTTTTTTTTACTAGTAATGGCGGCAATCAGCGATTTTTATTGTGACTGCGACATTATGGCGGACACATCGGACATTTTTGGGACCATTGTCATTTATACAGAAATCAGTGCTATTTAACGGCTTCCCGACCGCCCCATGTAGATATACGTCTACAGAATGGCACGGGCAGGCAAAACCACGTACCCGTACGTCCCCTTTAATTTGCCTGCCCGTGGGTCGTGCGCGCGCCGCCAGCGGCACACTCGCGACCCGGTCGGGAGCTCCGTGACCCCGGCCGCGGGACCAGCGGACCCAGTCTGGTGTCCCGCGATCGGGCTACGACGTCAGCCCCGCCCCCTAATGTAAAAAAAAACACACACGTCACAGCCCATAACCCCTCCCCCTAGTGGTTAACTCTTTCACTACAACTGTCATTTATACAGAAATCAGTGCATTTAAATAGCATTGATTTCTGTATAAATGACAATGGTCCCAAAAATGTGTCAAAAATGTCCGACGTGTCCGCCATAATGTCGCAGTCACAATAAAAATCGCTGATCGCCGCCATTACTAGTAAAAAAAAATTAATAAAAATGCTATAAAACTATCCCCTATTTTACCCACGTCACACGACCGCGCAATTGTCAGTTAAAGCGACGCAGTGCCGAATCGCAAAAAGGGGCCTGGTCCTTTGGCTGCCAATTGGTCCGGGGCTGAAGTGGTTAAATGCACTGATTCCTATGTAAATGACACTGGCAGTGAAGGAGTTAACCACTAGGGGGCGGGGAGGAGTCAGTGTGACGTGTTGTGTTTTTTTCTTACAGTAGGGGGCGTGGCTGACGTCTGACGTCACTGATCGGCTTTCCCGATGACAGGGAACAGCCGGATCAGTGACAGGCAGAGTAGGAAGCGCGGGGAGAGGTTTGTTTACACAGACCTCTCCCCGTTCTTCAGCTCCGTGACCCGATCGCCGTGCCATTCTGCCGACGTATATGTGCAGGAGGCGGTCGGGTAGCGGTTAACCTTTGTACAAAATGTTGTCAGAACATATTTTTTCCGATCCCTACTTTTGTGTTCTCTTGACTTGACTGCAAAGCTCTGCTCGCTGGTGTACCTAAATCCACTATTAATCGACCTAAAAATGTACAAAACTCTGCAGCCAGAATCCTGACTAGGTCTGGTACAAGTGACCATATCACCCGATCCTGGAGTCCTTGCACTGGCTGCCCGTCAGGTTTCGCATGGACTTTAAGATCCTCTTGCTCACCTATAATGCTTTTCGGGCCTTGGCACCCCATTAAAAAAAAAATTCAACTTTCTCCTTCCCTCATAACCTCCGCTCCTCAAATTCTGGTTTGCTGTGTGTCCTCCCATACCGACCTACATTTGGACCAGTTTACAAAGCAAGGCCCAAAAAAAGACATTGATGAGCGAGTTTGGGGTGGAGGAACTTGACTGGGTCCTGACCTCAACCCGATAGAATACCTTTGGTGTGAATTAGAGCGGAGACTGCAAGTAAGAACTGTGTTCTTTCTACACCCACCTGCTTTCTGAAATATTGGAAATATTTTCTAAAAGTGCCTTAGTGTATCCCCACCGTGCCCTTCGTAACAAGAATGGCCACTTACCTGACCCATAGACCCCCGAGGGATGTCCTCTACATATGGGATCTCCTGGTAGGGAAATCACTGCTCCCTGGTGACCTCTCACTTGGACTCGAGGTGACCACCGACTCACAGATGGTTGGAGGTAATAATGGTAAAGACGACTCATAGTGCGTTATCATTATATAACCAAATATTTCAGGAAAAATCTCGCACTCGTATCGGGCCGCCCGCCTGCAGTACGGTCCGTGCACCCTGACATCCAGGACTGGCGCTGGACTATTTTGCACCCTAGGCAAGACCAGCTATTTGCCCCCCATCCAAAAAAAATAAAGGCTGAATTTTTCACCTCCTTGGCAACATTATCTCTGTGTGGAGACTGACCGGGGAGCTGGGGGGAAGTGATGTTGCGCTCAGCATGGCTTGTGCGGCACCTCATTGGCTGGATAACCTCTTCTTCACTGATTGGCTGAAGTTTGCAGGAGACAGCTTAGTCTCTAGCTAACATCATCCAATCATGCAGAAGTATGCAGAACATTGACGCAGTGTGTAGGTGAACAGGGCAGCCGTCATACATTTTAGAGCCCCTTACACAGCTTTAGTCCTGGGCCCCCCAGGCCTCATCCCCTTACATCAGAGTCCCAAGAGTACCCTCTTCTTAAATCAGGGTCCTCACAGTTCCCTCCCTTAAATCAGGGTCCCCAGAGTTCTCCTTTACATCAGAGACCCCACTTTCATTAGGGTCCCTGTGACAGACCTAGCCGGGACAGAGGCTGTTGGAGGGGACTGAATGCGAGCCTATTGCCTTGCGATTATGGGCCCTGGCATTTGGGGGAACGGTGCTCTTTGAGCTGCAAGCCTGGGGACCCCTGAGCTGTTGTTACTTGGATTCAGGTCCATGCTGGCCCCCCAATACACATAGACTCTGGATATGTATTTGGCATATTAGCAAGAGATGCTAATGTCATGAACTCCAGCCAGCCTGTCTGTTGTGTAAATGAGTATAGTCTGGCTTGTAGGAGTGTTTCACCTATTGTTGTATGTGCTAATTAACCCTGCAATTGAATGAAGGAGTCCAGTGTTGATTAAGATAATTAGCTCATGCTAATTAGGTTAAGTTTTAGTCATCTGGCTGTATATATGTGTGTGACATGGCAAATAAAGATAATTCCTGATGTACCCTACACTGGTGTTTGGTGACTTGGTGAGCTAAGGGGTCTTGGATTGTGTGGTACCGGACAGAGGAAGCAGATCGGTGTCTCCATAGCTCCCCATACATCAGGGACCCCAGAGTTCCCCCTTACTTCAGAGTACCCCTTTCATTAGGATCCCCAAAGTCACCCCCCTTACTGTACAACAGGGTAAAGAACCAATCACATCACAGCCCTTTATCATGTGATCAGCTGTCAGCCAATCACAGAAGGAAAGAGAAGCTGATTTTAGTTTTTTTTTCTCTTCACGCTGAGAAGAAAGAAGGAAAGCCTTTACCCGGCTTCTGTTACAGGGACATCGGTCCCACACAGTGCCAATCACTGCCCCTTATTGGTGTTCACCAGTGTCACCTCTCAGTGCCCATTGGTGCCACCTATCAGTGTCCCCTCATCAGTGCACATTAGTGCTGACTATCAGTGCCACCTACCAGTGCAGCCTATTAGTGGAGCCTCATCAGTGCCCATCATTACCACCTATCAGTGCCTATTATTGCCACCTATCAGTGTCCCCTCATCAGTGCACATTAGTACTGCCTATCAGTGCCACCTCTCAGTGTCACCTACCAGTGCTATCAGTGGAGCCTCATCAGTGGCCATCAGTGCTGCCTCATCGGTGCCACCTATCAGCACTCATCAGTGCCACCAGTGCTGCCTCATCAGTGCCCATCATTGCCACCCATCAGTGCCGCCCATCAGTGCAGCCTCATCAGCGCACATCAATGAAGGAGAAAAATGACCTGTTTGCAAAATTTTAAAACAAACTATGAAGAAGATTTGTTTTTGTTTTTTTTCAAAATTTCTGGTCTTTTTTCAAATTTCTTTAGCAAAAAGACCCCCGTCTGTTCCCCAGTGGTGACCATCTGCGGGATTCCTTATGAGAGATTGTGGACACCATCCTCGGCTCTACCAGCTCCTCTCCCCTCCCCCTCCCCCCCAGCGCTCGGATCACACTATTGATATTTCATTATATATAACAGGAACGTTCTCCATTGTGGAAACGGCTAATCCTATTTATGGAAAGTGTTATCGGATTCCACTCTGCAGATATTTATCTCTGTTGACATGTATTGTCCCATCATAGATCACCCGATAGCCACAATCAGATCATTACATTGTAATGTAGGAGAAGGCGGGGCAGGCTGGACTATGATGTCACCCTCAGGGAGGATAGGAATATTAACGATGACAGACAATTTAGGATTTGGGATTCTAATAATACATAAATGGCGCCATCTGCAGTCCGTATGAAAGCTTGTGAGGCCAATGATCCAGAGCAGCCTTTCCAACACAGAGGAACCGGGGAACCCCGGGCTAAAAATGTGAAATCTACAACTCAGGATTCATTAGTGTGATGGTCAGTGGGAAGAATGGTCCTTACACTTGTGGTCAGTGGGAAGAATGGTCCTTACACTTGTGGTCATTGGGAGGAATGGTCCTTACACTTGTGGTCAGTGGGAAGAATGGTCCTTACACTTGTGGTCAGTGGGAAGAATGGTCCTTACACTTGTGGTCAGTGGGAAGAATGGTCCTTACACTTGTGGTCAGTGGGAGGAATGGTCCTTACACTTGTGGTCAGTGGGAGGAATGGTCCTTACACTTGTGGTCAGTGGGAAGAATGGTCCTTACACTTGTGGTCAGTGGGAAGAATGGTCCTTACACTTGTGGTCAGTGGGAAGAATGGTCCTTACACTTGTGGTCAGTGGGAAGAATGGTCCTTACACTTGTGGTCAGTGGGAAGAATGGTCCTTACACTTGTGGTCAGTGAGAAGAATGGTCCTTACACTTCTGGTCAGTGGGAAGAATGGTCCTTACACTTGTGGTCAGTGGGAAGAATGGTCCTTACACTTGTGGTCAGTGGGAAGAATGGTCCTTACACTTGTGGTCAGTGGGAAGAATGATCCTTACACTTGTGGTCAGTGGGAAGAATGGTCCTTACACTTGTGGTCAGTGGGAAGAATGGTCCTTACACTTGTGATCAGTGGGAAGAATGGTCCTTACACTTGTGATCAGTGGGAAGAATGGTCCTTACACTTGTGGTCAGTGGGAAGAATGGTCCTTACACTTGTGGTCAGTGGGAAGAATGGTCCTTACACTTGTGGTCAGTGGGAAGAATGGTCCTTACACTTGTGGTCAGTGGGAAGAATGGTCCTTACACTTGTGGTTAGTGTGAAGAATGGTTCTTACACTTGTGGTCAGTGGGAAGAATGGTCCTTACACTTGTGGTCAGTGGGAAGAATGGTCCTTACACTTGTGGTCAGTGGAAAGAATGGTCCTTACACTTGTGGTCAGTGGGAAGAATGGTCCTTACACTTGTGGTCAGTGGGAAGAATGGTCCTTACACTTGTGATCAGTGGGAAGAATGGTCCTTACACTTGTGGTCAGTGGGAGGAATGGTCCTTACACTTGTGGTCATTGGGAAGAATGGTCCTTACACTTGTGGTCAGTGGGAAGAATGGTCCTTACACTTGTGGTCAGTGGGAGGAATGGTCCTTACACTTGTGGTCAGTGGGAGGAATGGTCCTTACACTTGTGGTCATTGGGAAGAATGGTCCTTACACTTGTGGTCAGTGGGAAGAATGGTCCTTACACTTGTGGTCAGTGGGAAGAATTACCTCCTTACAGATAGCTAAAAAGATCAATGGTGTGAGTGGGAACTTATCTGAGAGGCAGAAATTGCCCAATGCTGAAGGAACCCCTACAACCTCTGGAGGGACCCTGGTTGAGAATCACTGCTCCAGAGGTTGATAGGGGTTCCTCGAGCAATTTCTGCATCTCAGATATGTTCCAATTGACACCATTGAACTGTTTAGCTATCTGTAGGGGGGTAATTCTTCCCAATGACCACAAGTGCAAGGAACATTCTTCCCACTGACCATCACACCAATGAGTTGTAGATTTGGTAATTTTCAGTAGGGGTTACCTGAGGCTGGAAAGTTATTTCAAGGGTTCCTCTGTGTTGAAAAAGTTGATTAAGGCTGATGTAGAGTATTGAACTCTTTGCCTACTTACCTCACACATGCCAGGCACCTCTGAGACGAAGATTAGTAGTCCTATGCCATAAGAAACCCCCACCAGAGACAAGTCTTCTGTCCTGTGGTGCCCCAGTTTGGTCGATTTCTATTGGGTACAACAAAAACACTGACAGTTCTACTCTGGAAGCATTCCGTAGTCCTCTCACTTGATTGGGCACCTGCCTTAAACCTCACTGTGACAGACCTAGCTGGGACAGAGGCTGTTGGAGGGGACGTAATGCCAGCCTCTTGCCTTGTGATTATGGGCCCTGGCATTTGGGGGAACGGTGCTGTTTGTGAGCTGTATGCCTGGGGACCGCTGAGCTGGTTTTACTTGGATTCAGGTCCATGCTGGCCCCCCCAAGACACATAGACTCTGGACATGTCAGATGCTAATATCATCAACTCCAGCCACCTGTCTGTTGTCTTGTATAATGCAAATGAGTAGTCTGGCTTGACACAGATTCCGAAGAGTATTTCACCTATTGTTGTGTGTGCTAATTAACCCTGCAATTGAATGAAGGAGTCCAGTGTTGATTTAGATAATTAGCTCATGCTAAGTGGGTTAGGTTTTTAGTCATCCGGCTGTATATATGTGTGGGACATCTCAAATAAAAGCTATTCCTGATGTACTCCAAGACTGGTGTTGTCTAGTTCTTGTGGGTTCCTATAGCCAGATCCATTGGACTCGTGTTCCAGGACTTAGGAAGCATTTATGGCGGACACCTTGGGTACAGAATCTGTCACACTCACCATTTAAACTCATGGCATAGCCCAACTCAAAGACCAGAAATGTTGCAATGGCACTGGTTACCTCTCAGCACTCAACATGGATGACCAGCAGGTGACAATGTGGGTCTATGGAGCTTCCAATAAGTCTCAGGCTGCAATAGAGGCCTCAGATGATCCTTTGACTTGAGGCTGAGAGTGGAGCTTCCATGATCCTGGGATTCCGTCCGTCTACCTGAGTGGTCTGTGTTGTCATGCTCTTAAAGCGGAGTTCCACCCGAAACTTCCGCTCATTTGTCTCCTCTTCCCCTCAATTGGCACCTTTCGGGGGGAGGGGGACAGGACATCCAGCCCGCGACATCTCTGCGGGGCTCCGCCCTCCTCTCCATGTCTCCGGGCCAGTAGGAGAGAGGAGCGGGGCCTCGCGTATGTGCAGTAGGGCTCCCGGCATGAAGCCGCAAGTCTACACCCCCGGGTACCTTTACCCGCAATGGCAGCGGCAGCACCCGACAGCTGATAACAACATCAGCTGCGGTGCCGACATCGCTGGACTCCAGGACAGGTCAGTGTCCTATTGTCAAACTCCAGCAGCTGCACTATGGCGGAACACCGCTTTCAGCTTCATATACTGGGGTGGTGGCCATTGAAGATCTCAGACTTCGCATTAGCATGCAATGCCAAGCCACAGCTAACAAAACCAACCGACTACTCTCATGCAGTAAAAGGACAAACATTCCAGAGATAAATCATTCTCCCCTCCCACAGAATCTGGAATTTGAGGTTCAACTTTGGTCACCAATCCTCAGCAAAGATGTTGGATCAGAGAGAGTTCAGTGTAGGACAAAAAAATGAATAATAGGGATGGATGGAGGACCTTGGTTTGGGGGTAGAGGACCCCAGCTATGGGGACAGAGGAGCTCAGCTATGGGGGATGGATGACCCCAGCTTATGGGGACAGAGGAGCTCAGCTACGGGGGTTGAAGGGGCTCAACTATGGAGGATGGAGGAGCTCAGCTATGGGGGTTGAAAGGGCTCAACTATGGGGGTTGAAGGGGCTCAACTATGGGGGATGGAGGAGCTCAGCTATGGAGGACAGAAGAACTCTGCTAGAGGAGATGGAGGACAAAAGACCTCAGCTAGAGGAGATGGAGAAGCTCAGATATGGAGGACCCTAGCTATGGGGACATATGAGCCCATCTATGGAGGATGGAGGAGATTGGCTATGAAGGACAGAAGAACTCTGCTAGAGGAGATGGAGAAGCTCAGCTATGGAGGACCCTAGCTATGGGGACATATGAGCCCATCTATGGAGGATGGAGGAGATTGGCTATGAAGGACAAAAGACCTCAGCTAGAGGAGATGGAGAAGCTCAGATATGGAGGACCCTAGCTATGGGGACATATGAGCCCATCTATGGAGGATAGAGGAGATTGGCTATGAAGGACAGAAGAACTCTGCTAGAGAAGATGGAGAAGCTCAGCTATGGAGGACCCTAGCTATGGGGACATATGAGCCCATCTATGGAGGATAGAGGAGATTGGCTATGAAGGACAGAAGAACTCTGCTAGAGGAGATGGAGAAGCTCAGATATGGAGGACCCTAGCTATGGGGACATATGAGCCCATCTATGGAGGATGGAGGAGATTGGCTATGAAGGACAAAAGACCTCAGCTAGGGGAGATGGAGAAGCTCAGCTATGGAAGACTGGTGGGAAGGAGGCTAGGTAGGAAGGAGGGGCCCAGTTATGGGGGATGGAGGAGCTTACCTCTGAAGACAGATGAAATAGATGAAAGTTGATCACTCGAATACGATGTACTCTAAGGCCCCTGAGAGGGACACACGCCCATGATTTGGTGATGGAAGAAAGGTGAAAGGGTTGTGAAAAGGGTTATGTGCTCTGGGAGGAGGATTACGTGTTTCGGGAGGGAGGGTTATGTGCTCTGGGAGAGGAGGATTACGTGTTTCGGGAGGGAGGGTTATGTGCTCTGGGAGGAGGATTACGTGTTTCGGGAGGGAGGGTTATGTGCTCTGGGAGAGGAGGATTACGTGTTTCGGGAGGGAGGGTTATGTGCTCTGGGAGAGGAGGATTACGTGTCTCGGGAGGGAGGGTTATGTGCTCTAGGAGAGGAGGATTACGTGTTTCGGGAGGGAGGGTTATGTCCTCTGGGAGAGGATTACGTGTTTCAGGAGGGAGGGTTATGTGTTCTGGGAGAGGAGGATTACGTGTTTCGGGAGGGAGGGTTATGTGCTCTGGGAGAGGAGGATTACGTGTCCCGGGAGGGAGGGTTATGTGCTCTGGGAGAGGAGGATTACGTGTTTCGGGAGGGAGGGTTATGTGCTCTGGGAGTGGAGGATTACGTGTTTCGGGAGGGGTGTGTTATGTGCTCTGGGAGAGGAGGATTACATGTTTCGGGAGGGAGGGTTATGTGCTCTGGGAGAGGAGGATTACGTGTTTCGGGAGGGAGGGTTATGTGCTCTGGGAGAGGAGGATTACGTGTTTCGGGAGGGAGGGTTATGTGCTCTGGGAGAGGAGGATTACGTGTTTCGGGAGGGGTGTGTTATGTGCTCTGGGAGAGGAGGATTACATGTTTCGGGAGGGAGGGTTATGTGCTCTGGGAGAGGAGGATTACGTGTTTCGGGAGGGAGGGTTATGTGCTCTGGGAGAGGAGGATTACGTGTTTCGGGAGGGAGGGTTATGTGCTCTGGGAGAGGAGGATTACGTGTTTCGGGAGGGGGGGTTATGTGCTCTGGGAGAGGAGGATTACGTGTTTCGGGAGGGAGTGTTATGTGCTCTGGGAGAGGAGGATTACGTGTTTCGGGAGGGAGGGTTATGTGCTCTGGGAGAGGAGGATTACGTGTTTCGGGAGGGAGGGTTATGTGCTCTGGGAGAGGAGGATTACGTGTTTCGGGAGGGAGGGTTATGTGCTCTGGGAGAGGAGGATTACGTGTTTCGGGAGGGAGGGTTATGTGCTCTGGGAGAGGAGGATTACGTGTTTCGGGAGGGGTGTGTTATGTGCTCTGGGAGAGGAGGATTACGTGTTTCGGGAGGGAGGGTTGTGTGCTCTGGGAGAGGAGGATTACGTGTTTCGGGAGGGAGTGTTATGTGCTCTGGGAGGAGGATTACGTGTTTCGGGAGGGAGGGTTATGTGCTCTGGGAGAGGAGGATTACGTGTTTCGGGAGGGGGGGTTATGTGCTCTGGGAGAGGAGGATTACGTGTTTCGGGAGGGGGGGTTATGTGCTCTGGGAGAGGAGGATTCCGTGTTTCGGGAGGGAGGATTACGTGTTCTGGGAGAGGAGGATTCCGTGTTTCGGGAAGGAGAGTTATGTGCTCTGGGAGGAGGATTCCGTGTTTCGGGAGGGAGGGTTATGTGCTCTGGGAGAGGAGGATTATGTGTTTCGGGAGGGAGGGTTATGTGCTCTGGGAGAGGAGGATTACGTGTTTCGGGAGGGAGGGTTATGTGCTCTGGGAGAGGAGGATTACGTGTTTCGGGAGGGGTGTGTAATTTGCTCTGGGAGAGGAGGATTACGTGTTTCGGGAGGGAGGGTTATGTGCTCTGGGAGAGGAGGATTACGTGTTTCGGGAGGGGTGTGTTATGTGCTCTGGGAGAGGAGGATTACATGTTTCGGGAGGGAGGGTTATGTGCTCTGGGAGAGGAGGATTACGTGTTTCGGGAGGGAGGGTTATGTGCTCTGGGAGAGGAGGATTACGTGTTTCGGGAGGGAGGGTTATGTGCTCTGGGAGAGGAGGATTACGTGTTTCGGGAGGGGTGTGTTATGTGCTCTGGGAGAGGAGGATTACATGTTTCGGGAGGGAGGGTTATGTGCTCTGGGAGAGGAGGATTACGTGTTTCGGGAGGGAGGGTTATGTGCTCTGGGAGAGGAGGATTACGTGTTTCGGGAGGGAGGGTTATGTGCTCTGGGAGAGGAGGATTACGTGTTTCGGGAGGGGGGGTTATGTGCTCTGGGAGAGGAGGATTACGTGTTTCGGGAGGGAGTGTTATGTGCTCTGGGAGAGGAGGATTACGTGTTTCGGGAGGGAGGGTTATGTGCTCTGGGAGAGGAGGATTACGTGTTTCGGGAGGGAGGGTTATGTGCTCTGGGAGAGGAGGATTACGTGTTTCGGGAGGGAGGGTTATGTGCTCTGGGAGAGGAGGATTACGTGTTTCGGGAGGGAGGGTTATGTGCTCTGGGAGAGGAGGATTACGTGTTTCGGGAGGGGTGTGTTATGTGCTCTGGGAGAGGAGGATTACGTGTTTCGGGAGGGAGGGTTGTGTGCTCTGGGAGAGGAGGATTACGTGTTTCGGGAGGGGGGGTTATGTGCTCTGGGAGAGGAGGATTCCGTGTTTCGGGAGGGAGGATTACGTGTTCTGGGAGAGGAGGATTCCGTGTTTCGGGAAGGAGAGTTATGTGCTCTGGGAGGAGGATTCCGTGTTTCGGGAGGGAGGGTTATGTGCTCTGGGAGAGGAGGATTATGTGTTTCGGGAGGGAGGGTTATGTGCTCTGGGAGAGGAGGATTACGTGTTTCGGGAGGGAGGGTTATGTGCTCTGGGAGAGGAGGATTACGTGTTTCGGGAGGGGTGTGTAATTTGCTCTGGGAGAGGAGGATTACGTGTTTCGGGAGGGAGGGTTATGTGCTCTGGGAGAGGAGGATTACGTGTTTCGGGAGGGTGTGTTATGTGCTCTGGGAGAGGAGGATTACGTGTTTCGGGAGGGAGGGTTATGTGCTCTGGGAGAGGAGGATTACGTGTTTCGGGAGGGGTGTGTTATGTGCTCTGGGAGAGGAGGATTACGTGTTTCGGGAGGGAGGGTTGTGTGCTCTGGGAGAGGAGGATTACGTGTTTCGGGAGGGAGTGTTATGTGCTCTGGGAGAGGAGGATTACGTGTTTCGGGAGGGAGGGTTATGTGCTCTGGGAGAGGAGGATTACGTGTTTCGGGAGGGGGGGTTATGTGCTCTGGGAGAGGAGGATTCCGTGTTTCGGGAGGGAGGATTACGTGTTCTGGGAGAGGAGGATTCCGTGTTTCGGGAAGGAGAGTTATGTGCTCTGGGAGGAGGATTCCGTGTTTCGGGAGGGAGGGTTTTGTGCTCTGGGAGAGGAGGATTATGTGTTTCGGGAGGGAGGGTTATGTGCTCTGGGAGAGGAGGATTACGTGTTTCGGGAGGGAGGGTTATGTGCTCTGGGAGAGGAGGATTACGTGTTTCGGGAGGGGTGTGTTATGTGCTCTGGGAGAGGAGGATTACGTGTTTCGGGAGGGAGGGTTATGTGCTCTGGGAGAGGAGGATTACGTGTTTCGGGAGGGGTGTGTTATGTGCTCTGGGAGAGGAGGATTACGTGTTTCGGGAGGGAGGGTTACGTGTTCTGGGAGAGGAGGATTCCGTGTTTCGGGAAGGAGAGTTATGTGCTCTGGGAGGAGGATTACGTGTTTCGGGAGGGAGGGTTATGTGCTCTGGGAGAGGAGGATTACGTGTTTCGGGAGGGAGGGTTATGTGCTCTGGGAGAGGAGGATTACGTGTTTCGGGAGGGAGGGTTATGTGCTCTGGGAGAGGAGGATTACGTGTTTCGGGAGGGAGGGTTATGTGCTCTGGGAGAGGAGGATTACGTGTTTCGGGAGGGAGGGTTATGTGCTCTGGGAGAGGAGGATTACGTGTTTCGGGAGGGAGGGTTATGTGCTCTGGGAGAGGAGGATTACGTGTTTCGGGAGGGAGGGTTATGTGCTCTGGGAGAGGAGGATTACGTGTTTCGGGAGGGAGGGTTATGTGCTCTGGGAGAGGAGGATTACGTGTTTCGGGAAGGAGGGTTATGTGCTCTGGGAGAGGAGGATTACGTGTTTCGGGAGGGTTATGTGCTCTGGGAGAGGAGGATTACGTGTTTTGGGAGGGAGGGTTATGTGCTCTGGGAGAGGAGGATTACGTGTTTCGGGAGGGAGTGTTATGTGCTCTGGGAGAGGAGGATTACGTGTTTCGGGAGGGAGGGTTATGTGCTCTGTGAGGAGGATTACGTGTTTCGGGAGGGAGGGTTATGTGCTCTGGGAGAGGAGGATTACGTGTTTCGGGAGGGAGGGTTATGTGCTCTGGGAGAGGAGGATTACGTGTTTCGGGAAGGAGGGTTATGTGCTCTGGGAGAGGAGGATTACGTGTTTCGGGAGGGAGGGTTATGTGCTCTGGGAGAGGAGGATTACGTGTTTCGGGAGGGAGGGTTATGTGCTCTGGGAGAGGAGGATTACGTGTTTCGGGAGGGAGTGTTATGTGCTCTGGGAGAGGAGGATTACGTGTTTCGGGAGGGAGGGTTATGTGCTCTGGGAGAGGAGGATTACGTGTTTCGGGAGGGTTATGTGATCTGGGAGAGGAGGATTACGTGTTTCGGGAGGGAGGGTTATGTGCTCTGGGAGAGGAGGATTACGTGTTTCGGGAAGGAGTGTTATGTGCTCTGGGAGAGGAGGATTACGTGTTTCGGGAGGGAGGGTTATGTGCTCTGGGAGAGGAGGATTACGTGTTTCGGGAGGGAGGGTTATGTGTTCTGGGAGAGGAGGATTACGTGTTTCGGGAGGGAGGGTTATGTGCTCTGGGAGAGGAGGATTATGTGTTTCGGGAGGGAGGGTTATGTGCTCTGGGAGAGGAGGATTACGTGTTTCGGAAGGGAGGGTTATGTGCTCTGGGAGAGGAGGATTACGTGTTTCGGGAGGGAGGGTTATGTGCTCTGGGAGAGGAGGATTACGTGTTTCGGGAGGGAGTGTTATGTGCTCTGGGAGAGGAGGATTACGTGTTTCGGGAGGGTTATGTGCTCTGGGAGAGGAGGATTACGTGTTTCGGGAAGGAGGGTTATGTGCTCTGGGAGAGGAGGATTACGTGTTTCGGGAGGGTTATGTGCTCTGGGAGAGGAGGATTACGTGTTTCGGGAAGGAGAGTTATGTGCTCTGGGAGGAGGATTACGTGTTTCGGGAAGGAGGGTTATGTGCTCTGGGAGAGGAGGATTACGTGTTTCGGGAGGGAGGGTTATGTGCTCTGGGAGAGGAGGATTACATGTTTCGGGAAGGAGGGTTACGTGCTCTGGGAGAGGAGGATTACGTGTTTCGGGAGGGAGGGTTACGTGTTCTGGGAGAGGAGGATTACGTGTTTCGGGAGGGAGGGTTATGTGCTCTGGGAGAGGAGGATTACGTGTTTCGGGAGGGAGGGTTATGTGCTCTGGGAGAGGAGGATTACGTGTTTCGGGAGGGAGGGTTATGTGCTCTGGGAGAGGAGGATTACGTGTTTCGGGAGGGAGGGTTATGTGCTCTGGGAGAGGAGGATTACGTGTTTCGGGAGGGAGGGTTATGTGCTCTGGGAGAGGAGGATTACGTGTTTCGGGAGGGAGGGTTATGTGCTCTGGGAGAGGAGGATTACGTGTTTCGGGAGGGAGGGTTATGTGCTCTGGGAGAGGAGGATTACGTGTTTCGGGAGGGGGGGTTATGTGCTCTGGGAGAGGAGGATTACGTGTTTCGGGAGGGGGGGTTATGTGCTCTGGGAGAGGAGGATTACGTGTTTCGGGAGGGGGGGTTATGTGCTCTGGGAGAGGAGGATTACGTGTTTCGGGGGGGAGGGTTATGTGCTCTGGGAGAGGAGGATTACGTGTTTCGGGAGGGGGGGTTATGTGCTCTGGGAGAGGAGGATTACGTGTTTCGGGAGGGGGGGTTATGTGCTCTGGGAGAGGAGGATTACATGTTTCGGGAGGGGGGTTATGTGCTCTGGGAGAGGAGGATTACGTGTTTCGGGAGGGAGGGTTATGTGCTCTGGGAGGAGGATTACGTGTTTCGGGAGGGAGGGTTATGTGCTCTGGGAGAGGAGGATTACGTGTTTCGGGAGGGAGGGTTATGTGCTCTGGGAGAGGAGGATTACGTGTTTCGGGAGGGAGGGTTATGTGCTCTGGGAGAGGAGGATTACGTGTTTCGGGAGGGAGGGTTATGTGCTCTGGGAGAGGAGGATTACGTGTTTCGGGAGGGAGGGTTATGTGCTCTGGGAGAGGAGGATTACGTGTTTCGGGAGGGAGGGTTATGTGCTCTGGGAGAGGAGGATTACGTGTTTTGGGAGGGAGGGTTATGTGCTCTGGGAGAGGAGGATTACGTGTTTCGGGAAGGAGGGTTATGTGCTCTGGGAGAGGAGGATTACGTGTTTCGGGAGGGAGGGTTATGTGCTCTGGGAGAGGAGGATTACGTGTTTCGGGAGGGAGAGTTATGTGTTCTGGGAGAGGAGGATTACGTGTTTCGGGAGGGAGAGTTATGTGTTCTGGGAGAGGAGGATTACGTGTTTCGGGAGGGAGGGTTATGTGCTCTGGGAGAGGAGGATTACGTGTTTCGGGTGGGGTGTGTAATTTGCTCTGGGAGAGGAGGATTACGTGTTTCGGGAGGGAGGGTTATGTGCTCTGGGAGAGGAGGATTATGTGTTTCGGGAGGGAGGGTTATGTGCTCTGGGAGAGGAGGATTACGTGTTTCGGGAGGGAGGGTTATGTGCTCTGGGAGAGGAGGATTCCGTGTTTCGGGAAGGAGAGTTATGTGTTCTGGGAGAGGAGGTTTACGTGTTTCGGGAAGGAGAGTTATGTGCTCTGGGAGAGGAGGATTACGTGTTTCAGGAGGGAGTGTTATGTGCTCTGGGAGAGGAGGATTACGTGTTTCGGGAGGGTGGGTTATGTGCTCTGGGAGAGGAGGATTACGTGTTTCGGGAGGGAGGGTTATGTGCTCTGGGAGAGGAGGATTACTTGTTTCGGGAGGGAGGGTTATGTGCTCTGGGAGAGGAGGATTACGTGTTTCGGGAGGGAGGATTACGTGTTTCGGGAGGGAGGGTTATGTGCTCTGGGAGAGGAGGATTACGTGTTTCGGGAGGGAGGGTTATGTGTTCTGGGAGAGGAGGATTACGTGTTTCGGGAGGGAGGGTTATGTGCTCTGGGAGAGGAGGATTATGTGTTTCGGGAGGGAGAGTTATGTGCTCTGGGAGGAGGATTACGTGTTTCGGGAGGGAGGGTTATGTGCTCTGGGAGAGGAGGATTACGTGTTTCGGGAGGGAGGGTTATGTGCTCTGGGAGAGGAGGATTACGTGTTTCGGGAGGGAGGGTTATGTGCTCTGGGAGAGGAGGATTACGTGTTTCGGGAAGGAGGGTTATGTGCTCTGGGAGAGGAGGATTACGTGTTTCGGGAGGGTTATGTGCTCTGGGAGAGGAGGATTACGTGTTTCGGGAGGGAGTGTTATGTGCTCTGGGAGAGGAGGATTACGTGTTTCGGGAGGGAGGGTTATGTGCTCTGGGAGAGGAGGATTACGTGTTTCGGGAGTGTTATGTGCTCTGGGAGAGGAGGATTACGTGTTTCGGGTGGGGTGTGTAATTTGCTCTGGGAGAGGAGGATTACGTGTTTCGGGAGGGAGGGTTATGTGCTCTGGGAGAGGAGGATTCCGTGTTTCGGGAGGGAGGGTTATGTGCTCTGGGAGAGGAGGATTACGTGTTTCGGGAGGGAGGGTTATGTGCTCTGGGAGAGGAGGATTACGTGTTTCGGGAGGGAGGGTTATGTGCTCTGGGAGAGGAGGATTACGTGTTTCGGGAAGGAGGGTTATGTGCTCTGGGAGAGGAGGATTACGTGTTTCGGGAGGGTTATGTGCTCTGGGAGAGGAGGATTACGTGTTTCGGGAGGGAGTGTTATGTGCTCTGGGAGAGGAGGATTACGTGTTTCGGGAGGGAGGGTTATGTGCTCTGGGAGAGGAGGATTACGTGTTTCGGGAGGGTTATGTGCTCTGGGAGAGGAGGATTACGTGTTTCGGGAGGGAGTGTTATGTGCTCTGGGAGAGGAGGATTACGTGTTTCGGGAGGGAGGGTTATGTGCTCTGGGAGAGGAGGATTACGTGTTTCGGGAGGGAGGGTTATGTGCTCTGGGAGAGGAGGATTACGTGTTTCGGGAGGGAGTGTTATGTGCTCTGGGAGAGGAGGATTACGTGTTTCGGGAGGGAGGGTTATGTCCTCTGGGAGAGGAGGATTACGTGTTTCGGGAGGGAGGGTTATGTGCTCTGGGAGAGGAGGATTACGTGTTTCGGGAGGGAGGGTTATGTGCTCTGGGAGAGGAGGATTACGTGTTTCGGGAGGGAGGGTTATGTGCTCTGGGAGAGGAGGATTACGTGTTTCGGGAGGGGGGGTTATGTGCTCTGGGAGAGGAGGATTACGTGTTTCGGGAGGGTGGGTTATGTGCTCTGGGAGAGGAGGATTACGTGTTTCGGGAGGGGGGGTTATGTGCTCTGGGAGAGGAGGATTACGTGTTTCGGGGGGGAGGGTTATGTGCTCTGGGAGAGGAGGATTACGTGTTTCGGGAGGGGGGGTTATGTGCTCTGGGAGAGGAGGATTACGTGTTTTGGGAGGGAGGGTTATGTGCTCTGGGAGAGGAGGATTACATGTTTCGGGAGGGGGGGTTATGTGCTCTGGGAGAGGAGGATTACGTGTTTCGGGAGGGAGGGTTATGTGCTCTGGGAGAGGAGGATTACGTGTTTCGGGAGGGAGGGTTATGTGTTCTGGGAGAGGAGGATTACGTGTTTCGGGAGGGAGGGTTATGTGCTCTGGGAGAGGAGGATTACGTGTTTCGGGAGGGAGAGTTATGTGTTCTGGGAGAGGAGGATTACGTGTTTCGGGAGGGAGGGTTATGTGCTCTGGGAGAGGAGGATTACGTGTTTCGGGTGGGGTGTGTAATTTGCTCTGGGAGAGGAGGATTACGTGTTTCGGGAGGGAGGGTGATGTGCTCTGGGAGAGGAGGATTATGTGTTTCGGGAGGGAGGGTTATGTGCTCTGGGAGAGGAGGATTACGTGTTTCGGGAGGGAGGGTTATGTGCTCTGGGAGAGGAGGATTCCGTGTTTCGGGAAGGAGAGTTATGTGTTCTGGGAGAGGAGGTTTACGTGTTTCGGGAAGGAGAGTTATGTGCTCTGGGAGAGGAGGATTACGTGTTTCGGGAGGGAGTGTTATGTGCTCTGGGAGAGGAGGATTACGTGTTTCGGGAGGGTGGGTTATGTGCTCTGGGAGAGGAGGATTACGTGTTTCGGGAGGGAGGGTTATGTGCTCTGGGAGAGGAGGATTACGTGTTTCGGGAGGGAGGGTTATGTGTTCTGGGAGAGGAGGATTACGTGTTTCGGGAGGGAGGGTTATGTGCTCTGGGAGAGGAGGATTATGTGTTTCGGGAGGGAGAGTTATGTGCTCTGGGAGGAGGATTACGTGTTCCGGGAGGGAGGGTTATGTGCTCTGGGAGAGGAGGATTACGTGTTTCGGGAGGGAGGGTTATGTGCTCTGGGAGAGGAGGATTACGTGTTTCGGGAGGGAGGGTTATGTGCTCTGGGAGAGGAGGATTACGTGTTTCGGGAGGGAGGGTTATGTGCTCTGGGAGAGGAGGATTACGTGTTTCGGGAGGGAGGGTTATGTGCTCTGGGAGAGGAGGATTACGTGTTTCGGGAAGGAGGGTTATGTGCTCTGGGAGAGGAGGATTACGTGTTTCGGGAGGGTTATGTGCTCTGGGAGAGGAGGATTACGTGTTTCGGGAGGGAGTGTTATGTGCTCTGGGAGAGGAGGATTACGTGTTTCGGGAGGGAGGGTTATGTGCTCTGGGAGAGGAGGATTACGTGTTTCGGGAGTGTTATGTGCTCTGGGAGAGGAGGATTACGTGTTTCGGGTGGGGTGTGTAATTTGCTCTGGGAGAGGAGGATTACGTGTTTCGGGAGGGAGGGTTATGTGCTCTGGGAGAGGAGGATTCCGTGTTTCGGGAGGGAGGGTTATGTACTCTGGGAGAGGAGGATTACGTGTTTCGGGAGGGAGGGTTATGTGCTCTGGGAGAGGAGGATTACGTGTTTCGGGAGGGAGGGTTATGTGCTCTGGGAGAGGAGGATTACGTGTTTCGGGAAGGAAGGTTATGTGCTCTGGGAGAGGAGGATTACGTGTTTCGGGAGGGTTATGTGCTCTGGGAGAGGAGGATTACGTGTTTCGGGAGGGAGTGTTATGTGCTCTGGGAGAGGAGGATTACGTGTTTCGGGAGGGAGGGTTATGTGCTCTGGGAGAGGAGGATTACGTGTTTCGGGAGGGTTATGTGCTCTGGGAGAGGAGGATTACGTGTTTCGGGAGGGAGTGTTATGTGCTCTGGGAGAGGAGGATTACGTGTTTCGGGAGGGAGGGTTATGTGCTCTGGGAGAGGAGGATTACGTGATTCGGGAGGGAGGGTTATGTGCTCTGGGAGAGGAGGATTACGTGTTTCGGGAGGGAGGGTTATGTGCTCTGGGAGAGGAGGATTACGTGTTTCGGGAGGGAGTGTTATGTGCTCTGGGAGAGGAGGATTACGTGTTTCGGGAAGGAGGGTTATGTACTCTGGGAGAGGAGGATTACGTGTTTTGGGAGGGAGGGTTATGTGCTCTGGGAGAGGAGGATTACGTGTTTTGGGAGGGAGGGTTATGTGCTCTGGGAGAGGAGGATTACGTGTTTCGGGAAGGAGGGTTATGTGCTCTGGGAGAGGAGGATTACGTGTTTCGGGAGGGAGGGTTATGTGCTCTGGGAGAGGAGGATTACGTGTTTCGGGAGGGAGGGTTATGTGCTCTGGGAGAGGAGGATTACATGTTTCGGGAGGGTTATGTGCTCTGGGAGGAGGATTACATGTTTCGGGAGGGAGGGTTATGTGCTCTGGGAGAGGAGGATTACATGTTTCGGGAGGGAGGGTTATGTGCTCTGGGAGAGGAGGATTACGTGTTTCGGGAGGGAGGGTTATGTGCTCTGGGAGAGGAGGATTCCGTGTTTCGGGAAGGAGGGTTATGTACTCTGGGAGAGGAGGATTACGTGTTTCGGGAGGGAGGGTTATGTGTTCTGGGAGAGGAGGATTACGTGTTCCGGGAGGGAGGGTTATGTGTTCTGGGAGAGGAGGACGGTGAAGAGAATGTTCCTCGATTTGAGGGGATTTCTCCAACACAGAGATAGAGAGACTTTTCTTTAGTGGAGTGCAGGGAATGGAGACTCTCTGGCAGATTTTCATGTCGGTGTTTTTCTCTCACTTCCTGTCTGGTGATATTGTTGTCAGTGGGACAGGAAGTGAGAAGAAATCTTTCTAATGAAGCCATAGACAGCAGTAAAAACAAACCCCAGCTGTGACCCAACTCCCGGTACCGGTACCTCTCCTAGTCTTCTTCTTGGTGTCCTCACCTTCCATTGGCTGGACACTTCTGAAGACTCTCCCCAGATAAGTCATTTGAAATCCATGGAAGAAACCAACCGACGTTCAGAATTACAATTCTCCCTCCCCCGATCACACCGTATTTTATACGGCACTCAATAACATTTATTGTAAAAGCAAAGAAAAGTGCTGAGAACCAGCGGCCAATCACAAATCATCCTTCAACGGACATCTCATTATTAGATGACAGAACAGAGATCCGTGCCGAGATTCCACCAGAAGGAGGAGGACAATGTGGATGGAACTGCCGACCACCACCAAGTGCTACACCCGGAGGAGTCCGACAACCAATGAAATGTACAGAAATGAGTATACATTATACCACAGAGCTACGGGACACCCCCAACTCTGCATTCCTTACACCCCCATCACAGATGTCAAGAAAAGACACCCCCCCCCCACACGACGACTCCTCCTATGGAGGCCACAAACTCTCATCTTCCATACTTCCTGTCTGACCACCCATGATTCCTCCTATGGAGGCCACACACGTATCTTCCCTCAAACTCTCATCTTCCATACTTCCTGTCTGACCACCCATGATTCCTCCTATGGAGGCCACACACACACCTCCCTGTAAACTGGAGGTCACACATGACTCTTCCTATGGACTTCATACTCATAGACCCATCTTCAAACCTTCATCTTCTGTACCTCCCGCCTGTCCTCCCAAGACTCTTCCTATGGACTTCATACTCATAGACCCATCCTCAAACCTTCATCTTCTGTACCTCCCGCCTGTCCTCCCAAGACTCTTCCTATGGACTTCATACTCATAGACCCATCTTCAAACTTTCATCTTCTGTACCTCCCGCCTGTCCTCCCATGACTCTTCCTACGGACTTCATACTCATAGACCCATCTTCAAACTTTCATCTTCTGTACCTCCCGCCTCTCCTCCCAAGACTCATCCTATGGACTTCATACTCATAGACCCATCTTCAAACCTTCATCTTCTGTACCTCCCAAGACTCTTCCTATGGACTTCATACTCATAGACCCATCTTCAAACTTTCATCTTCTGTACCTCCCGCCTCTCCTCCCAAGACTCATCCTATGGACTTCATACTCATAGACCCATCTTCAAACCTTCATCTTCTGTACCTCCCGCCTGTCCTCCCAAGACTCTTCCTATGGACTTCATACTCATAGACCCATCTTCAAACCTTCATCTTCTGTACCTCCCGCCTGTCCACCCAAGACTCTTCCTATGGACTTCATACTCATAGACCCATCTTCAAACCTTCATCTTCTGTACCTCCCGCCTGCCCTCCCATGACTCTTCCTATGGACTTCATACTCATAGACCCATCTTCAAACCTTCATCTTCTGTACCTCCCGCCTGTCCTCCCAAGACTCTTCCTATGGACTTCATACTCATAGACCCATCTTCAAACCTTCATCTTCTGTACCTCCCGCCTGCCCTCCCATGACTCTTCCTATGGACTTCATACTCATAGACCCATCTTCAAACTTTCATCTTCTGTACCTCCCGCCTGTCCACCCAAGACTCTTCCTATGGACTTCATACTCATAGACCCATCTTCAAACTTTCATCTTCTGTACCTTTTCTTTTGCGACCCCTTCTATGGAGACCATACACCATCAAATAAACCAGGGGTGCCCAACCAGTGGCCCGCGACCTCCTGCTCTGGGATGGCGGGTTGGCAAGCCCAGATTGAAGGTTGCCTACCCGCCATGCCAGAGCATCAGTGTTGTGAATGAAGCCAGCGGTAGAGAAAGCAATGAGCTGCGGAGCAGAGCCGCATAAGCCAACGCTTCCTGTATAGCACCGGCCAACGCTTCCTGTATAGCACCGGCCAACGCTTCCTGTATAGCACCGGCCAACGCTTCCTGTATAGCACCGGCCAACGCTTCCTGTATAGCACCGGCCAACGCTTCCTGTATAGCACCGGCCAACGCTTCCTGTATAGCACCGGCCAACGCTTCCTGTATAGCACCGGCCAACGCTTCCTTTATAGCACCGGCCAACGCTTCCTGTATAGCACCGGCCAACGCTTCCTGTATAGCACCGGCCAACGCTTCCTGTATAGCACCGGCTCCTCATAGGCGGAGTGATACCAAATGCGCTCCGCCTGGGACAGCAAGTTTATTACTAAAATCACAGTGTATATAGGGACATATCTGTTCTGCAGTGGTTACTGGGCTGCTTTCAAACTGATCCGCAGGTGTGGCTCACCTGCACTGAGCCATAGACTTCTGGTTTTACCTGTGGGGTTTGCTGCACTTTCAGAAAGCGCCCCACACCTGCAGGATATAATCAAATTCTATGGCAAAGTACAGCTAACCCGGGGGAAAGCCACAGGTGCCCTAGGCTGCACCCACGGTGTGGGTAGACAAAGCATCCTTAGGCCCCTTTAACATGATCGGTCTGACCCAATCGCACCCTCCATTCACCTCTCTGGAGCAGCAGATGTAAACAAACTTGTGTCCGTTTATATCCGCCTACCTCCAATCGGATCTGCTAAAAAAAAACAGAAGTGGATCCATCCCCTTCGACCAGAGCAGAGGGCCCATAGAGAAGAGTGGGCTGTGTCTGTGTCCGCTTTGCATAGGCAGAGTGGATGCGGAGCCGTCATCTGCCCACTCCGCTCATTGTGGCCCCCGCAACTGGTTACCAAGTCACTTAAGTGGCCCTCGCTCTTCCGAAGGTTGGGCACCCCTGAAATAAACCATCTTCTCCATCTCATGTCTGTTCTCCTATGGAGGCCACACACACCTTTCTGCAAACTCAACTTCTGTACCAACTTTCTGTCCTCCGATGACAGTCCCAATGGAGGTCATACACAGACCTCCCTGCAAATTCTCATCTTCTGTACCATCTGCCTATCCTCCAGTAATGGCCTCTTCCTACATCGACCATACACACATTCCTGAGAACCCTCATCTATAGGTCTAGTCTGTCCTCCTACGTCTCTTCCAATGGAAGCCAGACACACATTCCTGAGAACCCTCATCTATAGGTCTAGTCTGTCCTCCTACGTCTCTTCCAATGGAAGCCAGACACACATTCCTGAGAACCCTCATCTATAGGTCTAGTCTGTCCTACGTCTCTTCCAATGGAAGCCAGACACACATTCCTGAGAACCCTCATCTATAGGTCTAGTCTGTCCTCCTACGTCTCTTCCAATGGAAGCCATACACACATTCCTGGAAACCCTCATCTATAGGTCTAGTCTGTCCTCCTACGTCTCTTCCAATGGAAGCCAGACACACATTTCCTGAAAACCCTCATCTATAGGTCTAGTCTGTCCTCCTACGTCTCTTCCAATGGAAGCCAGACACACATTCCTGAGAACCCTCATCTATAGGTCTAGTCTGTCCTCCTACGTCTCTTCCAATGGAAGCCAGACACACATTCCTGGAAACCCTCATCTATAGGTCTAGTCTGTCCTCCTACGTCTCTTCCAATGGAAGCCAGACACACATTCCTGAAAACCCTCATCTATAGGTCTAGCCTGTCCTCCTACGTCTCTTCCAATGGAAGCCAGACACACATTCCTGAAAACCCTCATCTATAGGTCTAGTCTGTCCTCCTACGTCTCTTCCAATGGAAGCCAGACACACATTCCTGAGAACCCTCATCTATAGGTCTAGTCTGTCCTCCTACGTCTCTTCCAATGGAAGCCAGACACACATTCCTGAAAACCCTCATCTATAGGTCTAGTCTGTCCTCCTACGTCTCTTCCAATGGAAGCCATACACACATTCCTGGAAACCCTCATCTATAGGTCTAGTCTGTCCTCCTACGTCTCTTCCAATGGAAGCCAGACACACATTCCTGAAAACCCTCATCTATAGGTCTAGTCTGTCCTCCTACGTCTCTTCCAATGGAAGCCATACACACATTCCTGAAAACCCTCATCTATAGGTCTAGTCTGTCCTCCTATGTCTCTTCCCAGCTGTCCGAGTGACTCCTCCAATGGAAGCCATACACACATCTCCCTCAAAACCCTAATTTCTGTGTCCCCTTTCTGTCCTCCCATGAAGGCCATACATGTGACTCTTCTTATGGAGGCCACACACACGTCCCTTTAAACCCCCATCTCCTGTACTTACTGTCTGTCCTCCCATGACTCCTATGGAGGTCACACACTTCCCTACAAGCTCTCTTCATGTACCTCCCATCTGTCCTCCCATGACTCCTCCTATGGAGGTCACACACTCACCCCCCTGCAAACCCTCATCTTCTGTACATTCTCTCTATCCTCCCATGACTCTTCCTATGGAGATCATACTCACAGACCTTTCTTCAAGATTTGTTTTCTATATCTTCTACCTGTCCTTTTGTGACCCTTTCTAAGATGGCCATACACACACCTCCCTTCTAACTCAACGTTGGCACCGTCAATGTGTCCTCCCTTTATTGTTCCTATGAAGACCATACACCATCATATAAACCATCTTCTCCATCTCCTGTGACTCTCCTATGGAGGCCACACACACCTCCCTGTAAACTCATCTTCTGTACCATGTCTGTCCTCTCATGACTCTTCCTATGGAGGCTATACACCCAACTCCCAGCCAACTCGTGTTCTTTACTGCCGGTCTGTCCCCCCATTACTCTTCTCATGGAGGTCACACACACACGACTCTTCCTATGGAGGTCATACACCCAACTCTCTGCAAACTCCCAAGTTCTGTACTGCCCATCTGTCCTCTCATGACTCCTTCTCTAGAGGCCAGACACCCAACTCTCTGAAAACTCACGTTCTGTACTGCCCATCAGTCCTCTTATGACTCATCCCATGGAGGCCAGACACCCAACTCTCTGAAAACTCACGTTCTGTACTGCCCTTCTGTCCTCTCATGACTCATCCCATGGAGGCCATACACCCAACTCTATGTAAACTCATGTTCTGTACTGCCCATCTGTCCTCTCATGACTCCTTCTTTAGAGGCCAGACACTCAACTCTCGGAAAACTCATATTCTGTACTGCTGGTCTGTGCTCTTATGACTCCTCCTCTAGAGGCCATACACCCAACTCTTGATAAACTCCTCCTATGTATCTCCTGAATGTCCTCTCATGACTCCTCCTGGAGACCATACACCCAACTCTCTGTAGTGCCCATCTGTCCTCTCATGACTCCTCCTGGAGGCCATACACCCTACTCTCTGTAAACTCATGTGCTGTACTGCCAGGCCGGTCCTCTCAAGACTCCTCCAATAAAAGCCATACACCCCACTCTTGGAAAAAATGTTCTGTACTGCCGGCCTGTCCTCTCATTACTCCTCCTATGGAGGCCATACACTCAACTCTCGGCAAACTCATGTTCTGTACCGCTGGTCTGTCCTCTCATGACTCCTCCTCTAAATATGTACAGCTTGTATTACACCAGCACTCAAACCTGTGTCATGTAGGCACAGTACAAAATGACTCCACAGAGACAAACAAGGGCACAGTCTCCGTCAACAACTGCCCATCTGTCCTCTCATGACACCTCCTATGGAGGCCATACACCCAACTCTCGGCAAACGTATTCTGTACTGCTCATCTGTCCTCTCATGACTCCTCCTATGGAGGCCATACACCTAACTCTAGGCAAACGTATTCTGTACTGCTCATCTGTCCTCTCATGACTCCTCCTATGGAGGCCATACATCCAACTCTCGGCAAACTCATGTTCTGTACTGCTGGTCTGTGCGCTCATGGCTCCTCCTATGGAGGCCATACACCCAACTCTCGGCAAACTTATTCTGTACTGCTCATCTGTCCTCTTATGACTGTACCGCTGGTCTGTGTTATCATGGCTCCTCCTCTAGATGCTATACACCCAACTCTTGATACACTCCTGCTCTGTAGCTCCTGACTGTCCTCTCATGACCCCTCCTATGGAGGCCATACACCCAACTCTTGGTAAACTCATGTTCTGCACTGCCCATCTGTCCTCTCAAGACTGTTTTTATAGAGGCCATACACCCAACTCTTGGCAAAAATGTTCTGTACTGCCGGCCTGTCCTCTCATTACTCCTCCTATGGAGTCCATACACGCAACTCTCTGAAAACTCATGTTCTGTACCGCTGGTCTGTGTTATCACGACTCCTCCTCTAGAGGCCATACACCCAACTCTTGATACACTCCTGCTCTGTATCTCATGACTGTCTTCTCATGACCCCTCCTATGGAGGCCATACACCCAACTCTTGGTAAACTCATGTTCTGTACTGCCCATCTGTCCTCTCAAGACTCTTTTTATAGAGGCCATACACCCAACTCTTGGCAAACATGTTCTGTACTGCTGGCCTGTCCTCTTATGTCTCTTCCTATGGAGGCCATACACCCAACTCTTGGCAAACATGTTCTGTACTGCCGGCCTGTCCTTTTATGTCTCTTCCTATGGAGGCCATACACCCAACTCTTGGCAAACTCATGTTCAGTACTGCCGGTGTCCTGTCGGATAGTGTCCCCCATCGGATACTGTCCGCTGTGTACTGCGCATGGGCAGTACGCCTTACAAGCAGATTCTGAAAATATCTGAAGATGAACAGCGCCTGTGCCGTGAGTCCAGGTTCAAGCCCCACCATCCAAGTGGACATAGAGTTAGAATAAAAAAGAGCCGAGCGCAGCGAGGCCGTGCTCGAAGCGTGGCGAGCGAAGCGAGGCCGTGAGGGGCCCTCTAACTTTGTGCAGCCCTATGTCCACATCGATAGTGGGGCTTGCACCTCGACTCACTGCGCAGGCGCCGTTAATCTTCGGAGATTTCCCGAATCTCCTCTTCCTCCGTACTGCGCAAGCGCTGCGCCTGCGCAGTACGGCCCGGACACTATTCGATAGGCGAACATATTTTGACAGAACACCGGCCTGTACTCTCATGACTCCTCCTCTAGAGGCCAGCCCTCAAAAATTACACTCGCACACTCGCATTTTGCGAGTGATTTTTGAGGGATGGCGAGGAGAAGAGAGGAGAGCTGCCACTGGGAGATCACAGCAGGGAACATTCAGACTTTCGTTTCATAAGCTGTGAGTGTTCCCCCGCCGTGCGCCGTCACATAAGCTCCTCCCCCTTTCCGGGACTTTGATAGACAGATCACCCGTCCAATCCTAGGACGGGTGACATGTATCAAAGTTCCCCGGACAAGAGGAGGGGCTTATGTGACGGCGCGCCGCGGGGGAACACTCACAGCTTATGAAACGAAAGTCTGAATGTTCCCTGCTGTGATCTCCCAGTGGCAGCTCTCCTCTCTTCTCCTCCACAGGTAGGCAGCACATGGGGGACACAGGCTGCAAATGGGGGGGGGGGGGACACAGGCTGCAAATGGGGGGGGGGAACTGGCTGCACATGGGGGGGGGGGGGGAAACTGGCTGCACATGGGGGGGGGGACACTGGCTGCACATGGGGGGGGCACTGGCTGCACATGGGGGGGGGACACTGGCTGCACATGGAAGGGGGGGGGGGGGGGGACACTGGCTGCACATGGGGGGGCGGGGACACAGGCTGCACATGGGGGGGGGGGGGACACAGGCTGCACATGGGGGGGGGGGACACAGGCTGCACATGGGGGGGGGGACACAGGCTGCACATGGGGGGGGGGACACAGGCTGCACATGGGGGGGGGGACACAGGCTGCACATGGGGGGGGGGACACAGGCTGCACATGGGGGGGGGGGACACAGGCTGCACATGGGGGGGGGGGGACACAGGCTGCACATGGGGGGGGGGGGACAGGCTGCACATGGGGGGGGGGGGACACAGGCTGCACATGGGGGGGGGGGACACAGGCTGCACATGGGGGGGGGGGGGGGGGGGCACATGGGGGGGGGGGGACACTGGCTGCACATGGGGGGGGGGGACACTGGCTGCACATGGGGGGGGGGGTGGGAGGGGCGGGGGGGGGGGGGGGACACTGGCTGCACATGGGGGGGGGGGACACTGGCTGCACATGGGGGGGGGGGGGACACTGGCTGCACATGGGGGGGGGGGACACTGGCTGCACATGGGGGGGGGGGACACTGGCTGCACATGGGGGGGGGGACACTGGCTGCACATGGGGGGGGGGGGACACTGGCTGCACATGGGGGGGGGGGGGGGGGGGGGGGACACTGGCTGCACATGGGGGGGGAACACTGGCTGCACATGGGGGGGGGGGGACACTGGCTGCACATGGGGGGGGGGGGGGACACTGGCTGCACATGGGGGGGGGGGGGGACACTGGCTGCACATGGGGGGGGGGGGACACTGGCTGCACATGGGGGGGGGGGGACACAGGCTGCACATGGGGGGGGGGGGGGGACACAGGCTGCACATGGGGGGGGGGGACAGGCTGCACATGGGGGGGGGGGGGGGACACACAGGCTGCACATGGGGGGGGGGGGGACAGGCTGCATTAACATTAAGGTTGTTAATATTTTTATAACTTAATTGCATAAAACATTAAAGGTGTCATTTAATGAGATAATTTATGAGGGTGGGTTTAGGGGTTGGGCGGGGCAACTGGTGGCGAGTAACCCTTAAGGCCTGGCTAGTAGCTCAGGACTTGAAATTTTGAGCCCTGCCATACACCCAACCTTCGGTAAACTCAAGTTCTGTACTGGCGGTCTGTCCTCTCACGATTCCTCCTCTAAAGGCCATACGTACAGCTTGTATTACACCAGCACTCAAACCTGTGTCATGTAGGCTCAGTACACAATGACTCCACAGAGACACAAGGGGGGGCACAGTCTCCTTTAACAAAGTTTAAAGAAAAAGACACATTAGACAGGATACAGAGGATGCAGCGACCCGTGATTGGAGAGAGAGGCATGCAATCAGGATGAAGCTACCTACTATAGCACTCCTGACTCTCTAACAGAGACAGCGCATGGACTAAGTCTTCACAGCTAGCCATCATATATAAATAGACAGTCGGGGGGTGGGGGGGCGGGGGGCACACACAAATGTTCTGCAATATGGCCAGATGCTATCCGCACACTACAAGGATGAGAGCACTACGCGTTGGGGGGGGGGGGGGGGGGGGCTCCTATGCTTCTCCAATAGCACCAAGAAGTTGGAGAACTCGACTGGAGCAGTCTGGAAATGTCCTACTGAGTATCTTTGGAAGTGACGTGCGCAGCCCTCACATCATAGCGCGGAGCGCCAGGTGGCTGTCCGGCGTGTGGGTCCTCTGGTGGATGAGGAGGTGGGAACTTTGGCGGAAGCTCTTCCCACATTCAGCACAGGTGTAGGGACGCTCTCCGGTGTGAACTCTCTGATGGGTCACCAGTGACGAGTTGCGGCTGAAGCTTTTGCCGCATTCGTTGCAGATGAAGGGTTTCTCACCGGTATGAATGCGTTGGTGGATGACCAGGTAGGAACTCTGGCTGAAGCTCTTGCCGCACTCCTTGCAGGTGTAGCGTTTCTCCCCTCGGTGGACGCGATGATGGCGATTGTAGTCGGAGCTGTGGATGAAACCCTTGCCGCACTCCATGCAGATGTAAGGTTTTTCCCCCGTGTGGGTCCGCTGGTGGGTCACCAGGGTGGAGTTACAGCTGAAGCTTTTCCCGCACCGCAGACACGTGTAGGGCCGCTCTCCCGTGTGAGTTCGCTGATGCGTCACCAACTGTGAGCTGCGCCGGAAGCACTTCCCACAATCCGTACAACTAAAAGGT
This sequence comes from Lithobates sylvaticus, assembly GCA_028564925.1. Taxonomy (NCBI): domain Eukaryota; kingdom Metazoa; phylum Chordata; class Amphibia; order Anura; family Ranidae; genus Lithobates; species Lithobates sylvaticus. The sequence continues at coordinate 1,700,893 of CM053030.1, forward strand.
TTTTCCCCCGTGTGAGTTCGCTTGTGCCGCAAATAGGCCGACTTGTAGCGGCTGGTCTTTCCGCACTCCACACAAATGTACTTTCTGTCCTTGGAGTCCGTCTCTTGCAGGATCTTAATGGCCTTAAAAGCCTTAAGTCGCTGGTCTGTGGAGTGCGGGCGGCCCGGCGGCGGGGCCAGGCTGTTCCCTTCATATGGAATGCCGTCACTAGAGAAGGCGTAGGAGCTCTCCCCCATCTCAGGCCAGGCCTCGTCTTCCTCTGCTGCAGTCTCTCTGCGGGAGGACTCCCGCTCACTGGCCAGGCTCTGTAGATGAGCAATGATATTGGAAAGTTTGTTGGCCCCCTTCCCGCTTGGGCGGCCCTTAGGGGAAGCACTGCAGGGAGGACTGTGCTTTTTGTCAGTTTCTAAGAAGCTTTCCTCGCTCTCTTCACCTGGAGCTGACTGGGAGATGTCTAGATCTTCATCATCATCATCATCATCATTGTCGTCATCGTCATCCTGACAGTCCAATAAGACCCCGCACTGCTGGATGTACAAAGTGTTCTCCTCTTCAGTACCATTCATGGGGCGAAATGCACCTGAGGATAGAAAGAAGCCATTAAATCACAGCATCGGTTCTCCCAGGTCCCGGAAAAACGGAAGAGTTGGGCTGGGAAAATAGGATTTCTCTACTTACTGGAAAATCCTTTTTCTTTCTTGTCCATTGAGGGACAAAGGGATGTAGATACAGTCGGGTTATACCCTAATATATAACCCCAATATTCAACCCTTATCCTCAACCCCAATATTCAACCCTAATCCTCAACCCTAACATCTAAACCTAATCCTTAATTCTAACATCTAAACCTAATCCTTAACCCCAATGTCCAACCCTAATCCTTAACCCCAAAGTCCAACCCTTATCCTTAACCCCAAAGTCCAACCCTTATCCTTAACCCCAATGTCCAACCCTAATCCTTAACCCCAAAGTCCAACCCTTATCCTTAACCCCAATGTCCAACCCTTATCCTTAACCCCAATGTCCAACCCTAATCCTTAACCCCAATATCCAACCCTAATCCTTAACCCCAATATTCAACCCTAATCCTTAACCCCAATATTCAACCCTAATCCTCAACCCCAATATTCAACCCTAATCCTCAACCCCAATGTCCAACCCTAATCCTTAACCCCAATGTCCAACCCTAATCCTTAACCCCAATGTCCAACCCTAATATCTAACCCTAATCCTTAACCCCAATGTCCAACCCTAATCCTTAACCCCAATATTCAACCCTTATCCTCAACCCTAATATCTAAACCTAATCCTTAATTCTAACATCTAAAACTAATCCTCAACCCCAATATTCAACCCTAATCCTTAACCCCAATGTCCAACCCTAATCCTTAACCCCAATGTCCAACCATAATCCTTAACCCTAATATCTAACCCTAATCCTTAACCCCAATCTCCAACCCTAATCCTTAACCCCAATATTCAACCCTAATCCTTAACCCCAATGTCCAACCCTAATCCTTAACCCTAATATCTAAACCTAATCCTTAATTCTAATATCTAAAACTAATCCTTAACCCCAATATTCAACCCTAATCCTTAACCCCAATGTCCAACCCTAATCCTTAACCCCAATGTCCAACCCTAATCCTTAACCCCAATGTCCAACCCTAATCCTTAACCCCAATGTCCAAACCTAATCCTTAACCCCAATGTCCAAACCTAATCCTTAACCCCAATATTCAACCCTAATCCTTAACCCCAATGTCCAACCCTAATCCTTAACCCCAATGTCCAACCCTAATCCTTAATTCTAACATCTAAACCTAATCCTTAACCCCAATATTCAACCCTAATCCTTAACCCAAATATTCAACCCTAATCCTTAACCCCAATGTCCAACCCTAATCCTTAACCTTAATCTCTAACCCTTAACCCCAATACCCAACCCTAATCCTTAATTCTAACATCTAAAACTAATCCTTAACCCCAACCTCTAACCCTTAACCCTTAACCCCAATATCCAACCCTTAACCCCAACAATTAACCCTAATATCTAAACCTAATTCTTAATTCTAACATCTAAAACTAATTCTTAACCCCAATATGCAACCCTAATCCTTAACCCAACATCTAACCCTAATCCTTAACCCCAATATCCAACCCTAATCCTTAACCCTAATATCTAAACCTAATCCTTAACCCTAATTCCAACATCTAAAACTAATCCTTAATTCTAACATCTAAAACTAATCCTTAACCCCAACCTCTAACTCTTATCCTTAACCCCAATATCCAACCCTAATCCTTAACCCTAACGCTTTACCCCAAACTTTAACATCCAACTCTAATCCTTAACCATAACATACAACCCTAACAATTAACCCTAATCCTTAACCCTATTATCTAAACCTAATCCTTAACCCTAATCTCTAACCCTTAACCCCAATATCCAACCCTTATCCTTAACCCCAATATCCAACCCTAATCCTTAACCCCAATATCCAACCCTAATCCTTAACCCCAATATCCAACCCTTATCCTTAACCCCAATATCCAACCCTTATCCTTAACCCCAATATCCAACCCTAATATCTAAACCTAATCCTTAATTCTAACAACTAAACCTAATCCTTAACCCCAATATCCAACCCTAATCCTTAACCCCAATTTATAACCCTAATCCTTAACCCCAATATCCAACCCTTAACCCCAATATCCAACCCTTATCCTTAACCCTAATTTCTAACCCTAATCCTTAACCCCAATAACCAACCCTAATCCTTAACCCAACATCTAACCCTAATCCTTAACCCTAATATCTAAACCTAATCCTTAACCCCAATATCCAACCCTAATCCTTAACCCTAACGCTTTACCCTAAACCTTAACATCCAACTCTAATCCTTAACCATAACATACAACCCTAACAATTAACCCTATTATCTAAACCTAATCCTTAACCCTAATCTCTAACCCTTAACCCCAATATCCAACCCTAATCCTTAACCATAACATCCAACCCTTAACCCCAACAATTAACCCTAATATCTAAACCTAATTCCTAATTCTAACATCTAAAACTAATTCTTAACCCCAATATGCAACCCTAACCCTTAACCCAACATCCAACTCTAATCCTTAACCCTAATATCTAAACTTAATCCTTAATTATAACATATAACCCTTAACTCTAATATGCGACTTTGGACATATAAAGGTTCCTGCACTACTTTGATGCTACTTGAGTGCCAGAGTGTAAAGTTGCATCAAAGTCGCAATCCATGAGGCCCGGGACCTTTTAGTGGGAGGGATTCTACCAGATGAGGCCCGGGACCCTTCAGGGGGGGGGGGGGGGTTCTACCAGATGAGGGAGGCCCGGACCCTTAAGTGGGGGGGGGTTCCACCAGATGAGGCGGGGTTGGGGGGGGGTACCCTTCAGTAGGGGGGGGGGGCGATTCCACCACAGACGAGGCCCGGGGGGACCTTCAGTGGGAGGGATTCCACCAGACGAGGGGTCGGGACCCTTCAGTGGGAGGAATTCCACCAGATAAGGCCCGGGGGGGACTCCTTCAGTGGGGGAGGGATTCCACCAGACGAGGGTCGGGACCCTTCAGTGGGAGGGAATTCCACCAGACGAGCCCCGGGACCCTTCAGTGGGAGGGATTCCACCAGACGAGCCCCGGGACCCTTCAGTGGGAGGGATTCCACCAGATAAGGCCCGGGACCCTTCAGTGGGAGGGAATTCCACCAGATAAGGCCGGGACCTTCAGTGGGGGGTCGAGGGGGGGGGGATTCCATCAGATGAGGCCTGGGACCCTTCAGTGAGTGGAATTTCACCAGGGTCGGGATGAGTGGAATTTCACCAGATGAGCCCCGGGACCCTTCAGTGGGTGGAATTCCACCAGATGAGCCCCGGGACCCTTCAGTGGGAGGGATTCAACCAGAAGAGGCCCGGGTCCCTTCAGTGAGTGGAATTTCACCAGATGAGCCCCGGGACCCTTCAGTGGGAGGGATTCCACCAGATGAGCCCCGGGACCCTTCAGTGGGAGGAATTCAACCAGAAGAGGCCCGGGACCCTTCAGTGGGAGGAATTCCACCAGATGAGCCCCGGGACCCTTCAGTGGGAGGAATTCCACCAGATGAGCCCCGGGACCCTTCAGTGGGAGGAATTCCACCAGATGAGCCCCGGGACCCTTCAGTGGGAGGAATTCCACCAGATGAGCCCCGGGACCCTTCAGTGGGAGGAATTCCACCAGATGAGCCCCGGGACCCTTCAGTGGGAGGAATTCCACCAGATGAGCCCCGGGACCCTTCAGTGGGAGGAATTCCACCAGATGAGCCCCGGGACCCTTCAGTGGGAGGAATTCCACCAGATGAGCCCCGGGACCCTTCAGTGGGAGGAATTCCACCAGATAAGGCCCGGGACCCTTCAGTGGGAGAGATTCCACCAGATGAGGCCCGGGACCTTTTAGTGGGAGGGATTCCACCAGACGAGGCCCGGGACCCTTCAGTGGGAGTAATTCCACCAGATGAGGCCCGGGACCCTTCAGTGGGAGAAATTCCACCAGATGAGGCCCGGGACACTTCAGTGGGAGAGATTCCACCAGATGAGGCCCGGGACCCTTTAGTGGGAGGGATTCCACCAGACGAGGGCCGGGACCCTTCAGTGGGAGGAATTCCACCAGATGAGCCCCGGGACCCTTCAGTGGGAGGAATTCCACCAGACGAGCCCCGGGACCCTTCAGTGGGAGGAATTCCACCAGACGAGCCCCGGGACCCTTCAGTGGGAGGGATTCCACCAGACGAGGGTCGGGAACCCTTCAGTGGGAGGAATTCCACCAGACGAGGGTCGGGACCCTTCAGTGGGAGGGATTCCACCAGACGAGGCTCGGGACCCTTCACTGGGAGGGATTCCACCAGATGAGGCCGGGACCCTTTAGTGGGAGGGATTCCACCAGATGAGGCCCGGGACCCTTCAGTCGGAGAGACTTCAACCAGACAAGGCTCGGCGACCCTTTAGTGGGAGGGATTCCACCAGACGAGGGTCGGGACCCTTCAGTGGGAGGGATTCCTCTGGTAGAGGGAGTTATGGGAAGATCCTGTAGATGGAGAAGCTCTGAAGGACCCAAGGCTAATCAGAATGCTGTAAGGCCCAACTTTAATGCAAAATTGCCTGTCAATGGCAATCCTATGGCTACATTCACTAGGGTGGTCGATCGATTATCGTTGTGGCCCATTATCTAGGGCCGATATTCACAAACTTACCGATATTGGTCTCCCCCTGCCGCGGTGGTCATCTTTTTGGGGCCCACTATGTCATCGGCCCAGGTAGAAGAAGCAGGACTCGGACTGTCAGAACATTCACAGGCCCAGTGCACGGAGGAGCGCGGCACATGCACACAACGTCATTATGTATGTTGTGCCACGCGCCTCCATGAACTGGGCCTGCAAATGTTTCCGACAGTCCCAGCTTCTTCTACCCGGGTAGGGTAAAGGCCGCCGCCTCCCTCGCCTTGAGCAGTGGACCCCACGGAACCACTGGGCCAGAGGACATGGGAGCCACCCACCCACAGAAGTTTTCAGAACTTTAAATGTACAGAATATCGGCACCCGATATCGGCTATCGACCTGAAAGGCGGCCAAAAGATCGGCATCGGCCCTGAAAAAAACGATATTGTTTGAACCCTTACAGTTTACTCCTGGGATTGCGGTTCTGCCCACACTTGTGAAGCGCACTACAAATGCAAAACGCAGGTTACAATTGCGCTTTGCGATTGAAGTCCAAACCGCAATGTGTGTGGACCACAATAGGAACACATAGTATGTCGCATGTGTGTGACCCGGGGGCCCCGGGGCTTAGTGGACAGCGGGGCGTGATTGACTAAGTGGGGGAGGGGGGGATGACACGGAGCGCTCAGTTCCTGGGTGGGAGGAGTTGAGGGAACACAAAGTCCTGAGTTTCTATGGAGGTCCCTGGTGGCCAGAGGTGGACAATGGAAATAGACCGGAGCATGGAGCTCCACGTGGGGCTTGTGAAGGAGAATTAGGGGGGACAATGATCCCTGATTGGTGGGAATGTGGGAGACTCCACCCCTGTGGATGACATCAGCGCTCAGTCCTTCCATTAACCCTTCCTATGGGGAGAACAGCGGCAGCAGCTGAAAATGTAGAAGGTGACCAGCAGTGGAAAGTGAGGGTGAGCCTCAGCTAAACCTTCTTCACTCAAGCAAGGGGCAAATACTGAGGCAGTGAAAGGGCCCCAGACCCGGGAGGGGGCCCCATGGCTACAGCTTACCAGCTCTGGAAAGAGTCACAATGGAGAGACGGAAGGTGACATCTCAGAGCTCCACCCTCCTCAGACACCAATAAAAGCAGGCATGGGGTTATCCAGGCCTGGCTTACAATTGTTCTGTTGTGTTCATACCTACTGTAGTTGTCAGTATAACCCAACCGTATCTGATCTCCCGTGTCCCTCAATGGATGAGAGAGAAGAGATTGGTCTGCTCAGATCTATAAAACACAACATACCAGATCATTAGACAGCCAATCAGAGTGCAGTCTGGGAGATTCTACAAAACACGTACGATGTACCCAACCCAGAGAGGATGTACCCAAACCTAACCCAGAGAGGATGTACCCAAACCTAACCCAGAGAGGATGTACCCAACCCAGAGAGGATGTAACCCAACCCAGAGAGGATGTACCCAACCCAGAGAGGATGTACCAAACCCAGAGAGGATGTACCCAACCCCAACCCAGAGAGGATGTACCCAACCCAGAGAGGATGTAACCCAACCCAGAGAGGATGTAACCCAACCCAGAGAGGATGTACCCAACCCAGAGAGGATGTACCCAACCCCAACCCAGAGAGGATGTACCCAACCCAGAGAGGATGTACCCAACCCCAACCCAGAGAGGATGTACCCAACCCAGAGAGGATGTACCCAACCCCAACCCAGAGAGGATGTACCCAAACCTAACCCAGAGAGGATGTACCCAACCCAGAGAGGATGTACCCAAACCCAACCCAGAGAGGATGTATCCAAACCCAACCCAGAGAGGATGTACCCAAACCCAACCCAGAGAGGATGTACCCAAACCCAACCCAGAGAGGATGTACCCAACCCAGAGAGGATGTACCCAACCCAGAGAGGATGTACCCAAACCCAACCCAGAGAGGATGTACCCAAACACAACCCAGAGAGGATGTACCCAAACCCAACCCAGAGAGGATGTACCCAACCCCAACCCAGAGAGGATGTACCCAAACCCAACCCAGAGAGGATGTATCCAAACCCAACCCAGAGAGGATGTACCCAACCCCAACCCAGAGAGGATGTACCCAACCCCAACCCAGAAAGAATGTACCTAAACCCAACCCAGAAATACAGTGCCTTGCGAAAGTATTCGGGCCCCCTTGAACTTTTCAGGCTTCAAACATAAAGATATAACATTTTAATTTTTTGTGAAGAATCACCAACAAGTGGGACACAATTGTGAAGTGGAACGAAATCTATTGGATTGTTTGAAACTTTTTTAACTAATAAAAAAAATGAAAAGTGGGGCGTGCAAAAATGCGTTAATACTTTGTAGAGCCACCTTTTGCTGCGATTACAGCTGCAAGTCGCTTGGGGTATGTCTCTATCAGTCGCTTGGGGTATGTCTCTATCAGTCGCTTGGGGTATGTCTCTATCAGTCGCTTGGGGTATGTCTCTATCAGTCGCTTGGGGTAGGTCTCTATCAGTTTTGCACATCGAGAGACTGAAATTCTTGCCCATTCTTCCTTGCAAAACAGCTCGAGCTCAGTGAGGTTGGATGGAGAGCGTTTGTGAACAGCAGTTTTCAGCTCTTTCCACAGATTCTCGATTGGATTCAGGTCTGGACTTTGACTTGGCCATTCTAACACCTGGATACGTTTATTTGTGAACCATTCCTTTGTAGATTTTGCTGTATGTTTGGGATCATTGTCTTGTTGGAAGATAAATCTCCGTCCCACTTTCAGGTCTTTTGCAGATTCCAACAGGTTTTCATCCAGAATGGTCCTGTATTTGGCTGCATCCATCTTCCCCTCAATTGTAACCATCTTCCCTGTCCCTGCTGAAGAAAAGCAGGCCCAAACCATGATGCTGCCACCACCACGTTTCACAGTAGGGATGGTGTGTTGAGGGTGATGAGCTGTGTTGCTTTTACGCCAAACATATCGTTTTGCATTGTGGCCAAAAAAGTTCGATTTTGGTTTCATCGGAGCAGAGCACCTTCTTCCACATGTTTGGTGTGTCTCCCAGGTGGCTTGTGGCAAACTTTAGACGAGGCTTTTTATGGATATCTTTGAGAAATGGCTTTCTTCTTGCCACTCTTCCATAAAGGGCAGATTTGTGCAGTGTACGACTGATTGTTGTCCTATGGACAGACTCTCCCACCTCAGCTGTAGTTCTCTGCAGTTCATCCAGAGTGATCATGGGCCTCTTGGCTGCATCTCTGATCAGTCTTCTCATTGTCTGAGGGACAGCCAGGTCTTGGTAGATTTGCAGTGGTCTGATACTCCTTCCATTTCAAAATGATCGCTTGCACAGTGCTCCTTGGGATCGCTTGCACAGTGCTCCTTGGGATCGCTTGCACAGTGCTCCTTGGGATCGCTTGCACAGTGCTCCTTGGGATCGCTTGCACAGTGCTCCTTGGGATCGCTTGCACAGTGCTCCTTGGGATCGCTTGCACAGTGCTCCTTGGGATCGCTTGCACAGTGCTCCTTGGGATGTTTAACGCTTGGGAAATCTTTTTGTATCCAAATCCGGCTTTAAACTTCTCCACAACAGTATTACGGAGCTGCCTGGTGTGTTCCTTGGTCTTCATGATGCTCCCTGAGCCTATCACAGAGCAGGTTATACAGAGACTTGATTACACACAGGTGGGTTCTATTTATCACCATCAGTCATTTAGGACAACATTGGATCATTCAGAGATCCTCGCTGAACTTCTATAGTGAGTTTGCTGCACTGAAAGTAAAGGGGCCGAATAATTTTGCACGCACCACTTTTCAGTTTTTTATTTGCTAAAAAAAGTTTAAAATATCCAATAGATTTCCTTCCACTTCACAATTGTGTCCCACTTGTTGGTGATTCTTCACAAAAAATTAAAATTTTAAAACTTTGTTTGAAGCCTGAAATGTGGCAAAAAGGTTGAAAAGTTCAAGGGGGCCGAATACTTTTGCAAGGCACTGTAATGTACCCAACCCAGAGAGGATGTACCTAAACCCAACCCAGAGGCGATGTACCCAACCCCAACCCAGAGAGGATGTACCTAAAACCCACCCAGAAAGAATGTACCCAACCCCAACCCAGAGAATATGTACCCAACCCAGAGAGGATGTACCCAACCCAGAGAGGATGTACCTAAACCCAACCCAGAGAATATGTACCCAACCCCAACCCAGAGAGGATGTACCCAACCCAGAGAGGATGTACCCAACCCAGAGAGGATGTACCCAACCCAGAGAGGATGTACCCAACCCAGAGAGGATGTACCCAAACCCAACCCAGAGAGGATGTACCCAAACACAACCCAGAGAGGATGTACCCAAACCCAACCCAGAGAGGATGTACCCAACCCCAACCCAGAGAGGATGTACCCAAACCCAACCCAGAGAGGATGTACCCAAACCCAACCCAGAGAGGATGTACCCAACCCCAACCCAGAGAGTGTGGAAGGGCGAGGATCGCTGTCAGGTTTGTATTGCAGTCTGAGTCCCATCCTCTATGTGTTCTGGTGACAACAGCTGGAAAGAAGGAGATGAAGGAGATGGGCAATCCTAAATTCTGGTTGTCACTGGAGCAGAAAAAAGAGGAAATCTTTCAATGGGGACACCCGTACTGATAGAAGATTATCTCTGGAAAACCTGACAGAGGTTCTAACCCATGGGTCTTCAAACTATGGCCCTCCAGTTGTTCAGAAACTACAACTCCCATCAAGCCCAGTCATGTCTGTGAATGTCAGAGTTTTACAATGCCTCATGGGATGCGTAGTTCCGCAACAGCTGGAGGGCGTAGTTTGAGGATCCCTGTTCTAACCTGTCCCTGTTACTTTCCCACTTCCTCTCACTGCCCTTCTCCTACCTCAGTCATCCCCGCCCTTCCTTCCTTCTGCCCCTCCAGTCATCCCTGCCCTTCCTTCCTTCTCCCCTCCAGTCATCCCTGCCCTTCCTTCCTTCTCCCCCTCCAGTCATCCCCGCCCTTCCTTCCTTCTCCCCCTCCAGTCATCCCCGCCCTTCCTTCCTTCTCCCCCTCCTTCCTCCCCCCCTCCTCCCCGCCCTTCCTTCCTTCTCCCCCTCCAGTCATCCTCGCCCTTCCTTCCTTCTCCCCCTCCAGTCATCCTCGCCCTTCCTTCCTTCTCCCCCTCCAGTCATCCCCGCCCTTCCTTCCTTCTCCCCCTCCAGTCATCCCCGCCCTTCCTTCCTTCTCCCCTCCAGTCATCCCCGCCCTTCCTTCCTTCTCCCCCTCCAGTCATCCCCGCCCTTCCTTCCTTCTCCCCCTCCAGTCATCCCCCGCCCTTCCTTCCTTCTCCCCCTCCAGTCATCTCCGCCCTTCCTTCCTTCTCCCCCTCCAGTCATCCCCGCCCTTCCTTCCTTCTCCCCCTCCAGTCATCCCCGCCCTTCCTTCCTTCTCCCCCTCCAGTCATCCCCGCCCTTCCTTCCTTCTCCCCCTCCAGTCATCCCCGCCCTTCCTTCCTTCTCCCCCTCCAGTCATCCCCGCCCTTCCTTCCTTCTCCCCTCCAGTCATCCCCGCCCTTCCTTCCTTCTCCCCTCCAGTCATCCTCGCCCTTCCTTCTCCCCCTCCAGTCATCCCCCCTTCCCTTCTTCCCCCTCCAGTCATCCCCGCCCTTCCTTCCTTCTCCCCTCCAGTCATCCCCGCCCTTCCTTCCTTCTCCCCCTCCAGTCATCCCTGCCCTTCCTTCCTTCTCCCCCTCCAGTCATCCCCGCCCTTCCTTCCTTCTCCCCCCTCCAGTCATCCCCGCCCTTCCTTCCTTCTCCCCCTCCAGTCATCCCCGCCCTTCCTTCCTTCTCCCCCTCCAGTCATCCCCGCCCTTCCTTCCTTCTCCCCTCCAGTCATCCCCGCCCTTTCTTCCTTCTCCGCCTCCAGTCATCCCGCCCTTCCTTCTCCCCCTCCAGTCATCCCCGCCCTTCCTTCCTTCTCCCCCTCCAGTCATCCCCGCCCTTCCTTCCTTCTCCCCTCCAGTCATCCCCGCCCTTCCTTCCTTCTCCCCTCCAGTCATCCCCGCCCTTCCTTCCTTCTCCCCCTCCAGTCATCCCCGCCCTTCCTTCCTTCTCCCCCTCCATCAACCCCCGCCCCCCCCACGTTCCTTCCTTCCTCACCCCCTCCAGTCATCCCCGCCCTTCCTTCTTCTCCCCCTCCAGTCATCCCCGCCCTTCCTTCCTTCTCCCCCTCCAGTCATCCCCGCCCTTCCTTCCTTCTCCCCTCCAGTCATCCCCGCCCTTCCTTCCTTATCCCCTCCAGTCATCCCCGCCCTTCCTTCCTTCTCCCCCTCCAGTCATCCCGCCCTTCTTCCTTCTCCGCCTCCAGTCATCCTCGCCCTTCCTTCTCCCCCTCCAGTCATCCCTGCCCTTCCTTCCTTCTCCCCTCCAGTCATCCCCGCCCTTCTTCCTTCTCCCCCTCCAGTCATCACCGCCCTTCCTTCCTTCTCCCCTCCAGTCATCCTCGCCCTTCCTTCTCCCCCTCCAGTCATCCACGCCCTTCCTTCCTTCTACCCCTCCAGTCATCCCCGCCCTTCCTTCTCCCCCTCCAGTCATCCCGCCCTTCCTTCCTTCTCCCCTCCAGTCATCCCCGCCCTTCCTTCCTTCTCCCCTCCATACTCATCCCCAGCCCTCTCTTCCTTCTCACCTCCAGTCATCCCCCCGACCTTCCTTCCTTCTCCCCCTCCAGTCATCCCCGCCCTTCCTTACTTCTCCCCCTCCAGTCATCTCTCTCGCCCTTCCTTCCTTCTCCCCTCCAGTCATCCACGCCCTTCCTTCCTTCTCCCCTCCAGTCATCCCCTCCCTTCCTTTCTCCCCCTCCAGTCATCACCGCCCTTCCTTCCTTCTCCTCCCCTCCAGCTCCCACTTCCTTCTCCCTCCTCCAGTCCTCCACGCCCTTTCCTTCTCCCTCCAGTCTTCCCCGTCCTTCCTTCCTTCTCCCCCTCCAGTCATCTCCGCCCTTCCTTCCTTCTCCCCTCCAGTCATCTCCGCCCTTCCTTTCTCCCTCGTCAGTCATACCCCGCCCTTCCTTCTTTTTCTCCACCTCCAGTCATCTCGCCTCTTCCTTCCTTTCTCCCATCCCAGTCATCCTCCGCCCTTCCTTCTACCCGAATCCTCTCCCTTCTCGTAGCCCTTCCTTCCTTTATCCCCTCACCAGTCATCTCCGCCCTTCTTCCTTCTCACCCTCCAGTCATCTCGCGCCCTTCCCTCCTTCTCCTATCCCTCCAGTCATCTCCGCTCACTTCCTTCTCCCCCTCAAGTCCATCCTCGCCCTTCCTTCTCTACCCGCAGTCAAATGTCTTTGATTCTAATATATATTTATTAGGGTATTTTATTTTTATATTTTATATATTCTTTTTTTAACATATTTTTTACGTTTCTATTTTATTTATTTTTATTTTGGAGTTTTTTTTTTTTTATATATTTTTTTTATATATTTTTTTTTTATTTGTTGTTCCTACTATTTTTTTATTTTTTTATTTTTTTTTTAATTTGATTTTTTTATTTTTTTTTTATTTTATTGTTTATAAATTAAAAAAAAAAATTCTCTCAAAAAAAAAAAAAATATTAAAAAAATAAAAATACCCGCAGTCTGTTACCAACCTCGTATACAAAAAAAAAATTTTATAATTGTATAAAATATAATAAAAAAAAAATAAATCAAAAAAATAATAAATAAAACCAAAAAAAAAACAAAAAAAAAAAAAAAAAAATAAAATTAAATAAAAAAAAAAAAAAAAAAAAAAAAAACAATAAATAAAAAAAAAAAAAAAAAAAAAAAAAAAAATAAAAAATAAAAAAAAAAAAAAAAAAAAAAAAAAAAACAAACAAAAAAAAAAAAAAAAAAAAAAAAATTAATTTTTAAATTATTTTTGTTTTTTTTTATATATATTTCTTTTATTTTCTTGTCATCTAAGCCCGTCCTTCCGTCTCACAGCCCCCCGCACAGTCATCACCGCCCTTCCTTCCTCCCCTCCAGTCATCCCTCGCCCTCAGCCTTTCTCCCACCTCCTTCGCCCTTCCACTGATCTCCCCCTCCAGTCATCCCCGACCCTTCCTTCTCCCCTCCAGTTCTCCCGCCTCCTTCTCCCCCCTCCATCGGTCCGCCCCTTCTTCTTCTCGCCTCCAGTCATACCTAGCCCTTCCTCCTTCTTCCTCCCAGTCGTCCCGCCCTTCCTTCCTTCTCCCCCTCCTGTCATATCTCGCCCTTCCTTCCTTCTCCCCTCCAGTCATCCCCCGCCCTTCCCATACTTCTCAAGCCCTTTCTCTTCCCTGTCAGCCCCAGTCTGCCCGCAACATTCCTTGATCCCCGTCCTTAGCTCCCTACTCCAGTCACCAGCCCTGGTTCCTCGCCCCCTTCCTTCTCTCCCCCCCCTCCAGATCATTTCCCCACCGACTCCGTCCCCTGGTTCCTTGCAGGCATCGCCGCCTTCCTTCTCCCCTCCAGTCTTCGCCCCGCCCTTCCGTTCTGCCCCCTCCAGTTTTCATCCTCCGCCCTTCCTTCCTTCTCCCCATCCAGTCATCCCCGCCCTTCCTTCTTTCTCCCCTCCAGTCATCCCCGCCCCTTCCTTCTCCCCCTCCAGTCATCCCCCGCCCTTCCTTCTTTCTCCCCCTCCAGTCATCCTCGCCCTTCCTTCCTTCTCACCTCCAGTCATCCCCGCCCTTCCTTCTTTCTCCCCCTCCAGTCATCCTCGCCCTTCCTTCCTTCTCCCCATCCAGTCATCCCCGCCCTTCCTTCTCCCCTCCAGTCATCCCCGCCCTTCCTTCTTCTCCCTCCAGTCATCCCCGCCCTTCCTTCCTTCTCCCCCTCCAGTCTTCCCCCTCCTTCCTTCTCCCCTCCAGTCATCCCCGCCCTTCCTTCCTTCTCCCCCTCCAGTCTTCCCCGCCCTTCCTTCCTTCTCCCCCTCCAGTCATCCGCGCCCTTCCTTCCTTCTCCCCCTCCAGTCATCCCCGCCCTTCCTTCCTTCTCCCCCTCCAGTCTTCCCCGCCCTTCCTTCCTTCTCCCCCTCCAGTCTTCCCCGCCCTTCCTTCCTTCTCCCCCTCCAGTCTTCCCCGCCCTTCCTTCCTTCTCCCCCTCCAGTCTTCCCCGCCCTTCCTTCTCCCCTCCAGTCATCCCCGCCCTTCCTTCCTTCTCCCCCTCCAGTCTTCCACGCCCTTCCTTCCTTCTCCCCCTCCAGTCTTCCCCGTCCTTCCTTCCTTCTCCCCTCCAGTCATCCTCGCCCTTCCTTCTCCCCCCCCCCCTTCTCACCTCCAGTCACCCCCCCCCCATTCCTTTCTTCTCCTCCCTTAACACCCTCACCTCGCATACTATTTCTACTTCCCCTTAATACCATCAACATTCCTTCCTCTGCACACCCTTCCCCCTATACACAGCTCTGACCTCTCATACGAATTCTTATGGTCATTCTCCCCATTTCTATCCATGACCCCCTTCTCTTATAGACACAAAGCTCCTGCCTATCCCCCGTCCTCACCCTCCACACTGATCCTACCTCTCCTCCTCGCTCAGACCTCTCCCCACCTGTAAAAGGTGTCTGGCAATCGTCGTCCTCATCAGACCCAGGAGGTTCCCACATGTGTGTTCCAACATTCTGATCGCTCATAACGTCCTGGGAGAACAGAGCTTGGCTGAAACACGGAACATAGAGAGGTGGTCAGATTATACCCGGCACATGGATCAGCAGCTTACCAATTAATGAAGGGGTTGTAAATCTTCGTATATATGTGCTTGGAGTCGTAGTTCAAGGATACAGGCTCCTTATAGAAGGATTCAAAATGTGAGATTATAAGAGGGGAAGGTTGTCTATAGATGTATTTATGGTATGAGGACATCATAGGGTGGGGGTGTCTATAGGTGATTTATGGTTGGAAAACATGAGATGGTGGGGGTGTCTATAGGTGGATTTATGGTTGGAGGACATCAGAGGAATGGGGTGTCTATAGGTGATTTATGGTTGGAGGACAACATAGGGTTGGGATGTCTATAGGTGGTTTTATGGTTGGAGGACATCAGAGGAATGGGTTGTCTATATGTGGATTTATGGTTGGAGGACAACAGAGGGATGGGGTGTCTATAGGGGGATTTATGGTTGGAGGACATCAGAGGGATGGGGTGTCTATAGGTGATTTATGGTTGGAGGACATCAGAGGGATGGGATGTCTATAGGTGGATTTATGGTTGGAGGACATCAGAGGGATGGGATGTCTATAGGTTGATTTATGGTTGGAGGACATCAGAGGGATGGGGTGTCTATAGGTGATTTATGGTTGGAGGACATCAGAGGGATGGGATGTCTATAGGTGGATTTATGGTTGGAGGACATCAGAGGGATGGGGTGTCTATAGGTGGATTTATGGTTGGAGGACATCAGAGGGATGGGGTGTCTATAGGTGGATTTATGGTTGGAGGACATCAGAGGGATGGGATGTCTATAGGTGTATTTATGGTTGGAGGACATCAGAGGGATGGGATGTCTATAGGTGGATTTATGGTTGGAGGACATCAGAGGGATGGGGTGTCTATAGGTGGATTTATGGTTGGAGGACATCAGAGGGATGGGGTGTCTATAGGTGGATTTATGGTTGGAGGACATCAGAGGGATGGGTTGTCTATAGGTGTATTTATGGTTGGAGGACATCAGAGGGATGGGGTGTCTATAGGTGGATTTATGGTTGGAGGACATCAGAGGGATGGGATGTCTATAGGTGGATTTATGGTTGGAGGACATCAGAGGATGGGGTGTCTATAGGTGGATTTATGGTTGGAGGACATCAGAGGGATGGGATGTCTATAGGTGGATTTATGGTTGGAGGACATCAGAGGGATGGGATGTCTATAGGTGGGTTTATGGTTGGAGGACATCAGAGGGATGGGGTGTCTATAGGTGGGTTTATGGTTGGAGGACATCAGAGGGATGGGTTGTCTATAGGTGATTTATGGTTGGAGGACATCAGAGGGATGGGGTGTCTATAGGTGATTTATGGTTGGAGGACATCAGAGGGATGGGATGTCTATAGGTGGATTTATGGGTGGAGGACATCAGAGGGATGGGATGTCTATAGGTGGATTTATGGTTGGAGGACATCAGAGGGATGGGTGTCTATAGGTGGATTTATGGTTGGAGACATTAGAAGAATGGGGTGTCTATAGGTGATTTATGGTTGGAGGACATCAGAGGGATGGGGTGTCTATAGGTGGATTTATGGTTGGAGGACATCAGAGGGATGGGGTGTCTATAGGTGGATTTATGGTTGGAGGACATCAGAGGGATGGGATGTCTATAGGTGGATTTATGGTTGGAGGACATCAGAGGGATGGGATGTCTATAGGTGGATTTATGGTTGGAGGACATCAGAGGGATGGGATGTCTATAGGTGGATTTATGGTTGGAGGACATCAGAGGGATGGGGTGTCTATAGGTGTATTTATGGTTGGAGGACTTTAGAAGAATGGGGTGTCTATAGGTGATTTATGGTTGGAGGACATCAGAGGGATGGGATGTCTATAGGTGGGTTTATGGTTGGAGGACATCAGAGGGATGGGATGTCTATAGGTGGATTTATGGTTGGAGGACATCAGAGGGATGGGATGTCTATAGGTGGATTTATGGTTGGAGGACATCAGAGGGATGGGATGTCTATAGGTGGATTTATGGTTGGAGGACATCAGAGGGATTGGATGTCTATAGGTGGATTTATGGTTGGAGGACATCAGAGGGATTGGATGTCCTATAGGTGGATTTATGGTTGGAGGACATCAGAGGGATGGGGTGTCTATAGGTGGGTTTATGGTTGGAGGACATCAGAGGGATGGGTTGTCTATAGGTGGATTTATGGTTGGAGGACATCAGAGGGATGGGGTGTCTATAGGTGGGTTTATGGTTGGAGGACATCAGAGGGATGGGATGTCTATAGGTGGGTTTATGGTTGGAGGACATCAGAGGGATGGGATGTCTATAGGTGTATTTATGGTTGGAGGACATCAGAGGGATGGGATGTCTATAGGTGGGTTTATGGTTGGAGGACATCAGAGGGATGGGATGTCTATAGGTGTATTTATGGTTGGAGGACATCAGAGGGATGGGGTGTCTATAGGTGGATTTATGGTTGGAGGACATCAGAGGGATGGGATGTCTATAGGTTGATTTATGGTTGGAGGACATCAGAGGGATGGGATGTCTATAGGTGTATTTATGGTTGGAGGACATCAGAGGGATGGGATGTCTATAGGTGGATTTATGGTTGGAGGACATCAGAGGGATGGGATGTCTATAGGTGGATTTATGGTTGGAGGACATCAGAGGGATGGGTGTCTATAGGTGGGTTTATGGTTGGAGGACATCAGAGGAATGGGATGTCTATAGGTGGGTTTATGGTGGGAGGACATCAGAGGGATGGGTTGTGTTAGGTGGTTTTTGGTTTTTGGTTGGAAGTCTATAGGTGGATTTATGGAGGGTCTCTAAGGGGGGTGTGTCTTTATGGTTGGAGGACATCATAGAGGAATTGGGGGTGGGGGTGTATAGGTGGGTTTATGGTTGGAGGACATCAGAGTGATGGGATGTTTGTAGGTGGTTTTTGGTTGGAGGACATCAGAGGAATGGGATGTCTATAGGTGATATATGGTTGGAGGGACATCAGAGGGATGGGATGTCTATAGGTGTGTTTATGGTTGGAGACATTTGTGGGATGGGATGTTCTGGTATTATGGTGTTTGTATGGTTGGTGTCATTGGTTGTGTTTTTGTTGTTGGTGTGTTTTTTTTTAAGGTGGGGGTGTCTATAGGTGATTTATGGTTGGAGGACATCAGAGGGATGGGGTGTCTATAGGTGTATTTATGGTTGGAGGACATCAGAGGGATGGGGTGTCTATAGGTGGATTTATGGTTGGAGGACATCAGAGGGATGGGGTGTCTATAGGTGATTTATGGTTGGAGGACATCAGAGGGATGGGGTGTCTATAGGTGATTTATGGTTGGAGGACATCAGAGGAATGGGATGTCTATAGGTGGATTTATGGTTGGAGGACATCAGAGGGATGGGATGTCTATAGGTGGGTTTATGGTTGGAGGACATCAGAGGGATTGGATGTCTATAGGTGGGTTTATGGTTGGAGGACATCAGAGGGATGGGGTGTCTATAGGTGGATTTATGGTTGGAGGACATCAGAGAGATGGGGTGTCTATGGGTGGATTTATGGTTGGAGGACATCAGAGGGAAGGGATGTCTATAGGTGATTTATGGTTGGAGGACATCAGATGAATAGGATGTCTATAGGTGGGTTTATGGTTGGAGGACATCAGAGGGATGGGATGTCTATAGGTGATTTATGGTTGGAGGACTTTAGAAGAATGGGGTGTCTATAGGTGATTTATGGTTGGAGGACTTTAGAAGAATGGGGTGTCTATAGGTGATTTATGGTTGGAGGACATCAGAGGGATGGGGTGTCTATAGGTGGATTTATGGTTGGAGGACATCAGAGGGATGGGGTGTCTATAGGTGATTTATGGTTGGAGGACATCAGAGGGATGGGGTGTCTATAGGTGGGTTTATGGTTGGAGGACATCAGAGGGATGGGGTGTCTATAGGTGGGTTTATGGTTGGAGGACATCAGAGGGATGGGATGTCTATAGGTGATTTATGGTTGGAGGACATCAGAGGGATGGGATGTCTATAGGTGTGTTTATGGTTGGAGGACATCAGAGGGATGGGATGTCTATAGGTGGATTTATGGTTGGAGGACATCAGAGGGATGGGATGTCTATAGGTGGATTTATGGTTGGAGGACATCAGAGGGATGGGATGTCTATAGGTGTGTTTATGGTTGGAGGACATCAGAGGAATGGGATGTCTATAGGTGGATTTATGGTTGGAGGACATCAGAGGGATGGGATGTCTATAGGTGGGTTTATGGTTGGAGGACATCAGAGGGATGGGATGTCTATAGGTGGGTTTATGGTTGGAGGACATCAGAGGGATGGGATGTCTATAGGTGTATTTATGGTTGGAGGACATCAGAGGGATGGGGTGTCTATAGGTGGGTTTATGGTTGGAGGACATCAGAGGGATGGGATGTCTATAGGTGTATTTATGGTTGGAGGACATCAGAGGAATGGGGTGTCTATGGGTGGGTTTATGGTTGGAGGACATCGGAGGGAAGCATTTCCTGTTCTGCCTAGTGACAGTGTCACTGATCTCTGCTCCCTGTGATTGGAGCAAAGATCAGTGATGTGTCACACACAGCCACGCCCCTAGGACACACTTAACCCTTCACTGCCAGTGTCATTTACACAGAAAACAGTGCATTTGTATAGCATTGATCGCTGTATAAATGACAATGGTCCCAAAATGTGTCATAAATGTCCGATGTGTCCGCCGTAATGTCGCAGTCACAATAAAAATCGATGATTGGAGCCATTACTAGTAAAAAAAAATTAAAATATTAATAAAAATTAATAAAAATGCTCAACTGAATAATAGCAATGCAAGATACTCTCACCGAAGCATCTCCTCTGCATACCCTGCCATTGACTCTGCCTATTCCAGCCATTCTCTGCAAGCCCGCATTACTCTGCCATACCCTGCATTAACAGCCATGACTCTGCAAATAGCTACCAAGGCCAATTTCTCACTACTTCAATTACTCTCAAATACTCTGCCATACCTGCCATTTACTCTGCCTTACCCAGCCTGGCAAGCAATACAAGCAATAACTCTGCCATGACGTTGCCATACCAAGCCATACTCTGCCATTCCTGCCAATTCTTGCCATACCAGCCATACACTGCCTATACCAAGCCATTACTCAGCCTTACACTGCCTATTCCAAGACCTGCCATACCCAGCCATACTCTGCAATACCCAGCCTTTAATCCGCCAATAACCAGCCATTACTCTGCAATTACCAGCATTACCACTCTGCAATACCAGCCATCATGCAATACCAGCCATACACTGCCAATAACAGCATTTCACTGCAAATTACCCAGACTTTACACTGCACCTATACAGCATTGCACTGACAATACCCAGCATACTCAGCAATACACAGCCCATATCTCTGCAATTCCAGCCTTACTCTGCAATACCCAGCCATACTCTGCATAACCCAGCCATTATCTGCAATTCCCAGCCTATCTGCTAATACCAAGCATACTATGCAATACCAGCCATATCAGCAATACCAGCACTACTCTGCAATTACCCAGGCAATAAAAATACCCATGCAAGATTGCATTACCCAGCCATTACCTGCATTACCCAGCCATTACTTGCCATACTCTGCAATTAGCCATACGCCTGCCTAGCCTATACCTGCTGACCCTTGCCTTTACTCTGCCAGTCACTGCAATTACAGCAGTCACTGGCCTTTACTCTGCATACACCGGCCAGTCTCTGCCTTACACTGCCAATTCAAGCATTACTCTGCCAATACTTGCCAATACTCTGCCAAATACTCTGCCAATACCAAGGCCAAATACAATGGCCATACCACGCCTTTACTTCTGACATACCCTGCCATGACCAAGCACGATACTCTGCTCCATCCCTGCATATACAAAGACAATTACTCTCACCTTACTCTACATTACTCCTCCTACTACTCTGCATACCACTGCAACAATATCTGCCATCACTGGGCCAAATACTCTGCCATTCCCTGCTATACTCTGCCATACCCTGCCAATTCTCTGCATACCTGCCATTACTCTGCCATACCCAGCTTACACTGCCATTACCAGGATATACTCTGCATTACCCTGCCAATACCTCTGCTATACCTGCCATTACTCTGCCATTCCAGCCATACACTGCCAAATACAGCATATACTCTGCATTCCCTGCCAATACTTCTGCCGTACTGCCTAGACTCTGCCTTACCCAGCCATACTCTGCCTTTCAAAGCCTATTCTCTGCCTGACCTGCCAATCTTGCCTATACCAAGCCATTACACTGCCTAATAACTCTGCCTACTGCAATACCAAGCCAATACTCTTCCATACCCTGCCAATACCAAGCAAACTACTCTATACAAGCCATACTTCCACTACTCTACTATCTCTCCACTACTCTGCATACCTGCAATACTTGCCATACCTGCCAATACTCTGCCAGACCCGTGCAAATACTCTGCCATACCAGCCTAGAATCTGCCTTCAATACCCAGCCTCAGTCTTGCCATACCCAGGCCATACTCTGCTTTACCAGCCATACTCTGCCATACTCTGCCAATACTCTGCCATACACAGACATCACGCCAATACTAGCCCATACCTCTGCCTTACCTGCCAATACTCTGCTTTAGACTCGCCAATTCAAAGCCATTAAGCTGATTACTGGGTACCAGCTATACTCTACCCTGCTTTTCTCTGCAGAACACTGGCCATTGTAACCAAGCCAATACTTCTGCCATACCTGCCAATACTCTGCCTTTACCAAGCATACACTGCCAATACAAGCAGACACTGCCAATACCAAGCATTACTTGCCATACTGCCAATACCATGCCATTACTCTGCCTTACCCTGACCAATACCATGACAACTTCTCTACCAATACTATACATTCTCTCACTACTCTGCTATAACCCTGACCAATCTTGCCATACTGCCAATACTCTGCCATACTGCCATTACTCTGCCATTACCTGCCATTTACGCTGCCATACTGCCAATACCTATACCCAGCCATTTCGTCTGCCATGTCCAAGCCAAGACTATGCCATACCCTGCCATACTTGCCAATACCCTGGGGCACCATACCCTTGCCAATACTCTGCCATACCCAGCCTTTCTCTGCCAATTACCAAGCCAATACTTCTTGCAATACCCTGCCAAATATCTCTGTACACTGCCTAGACTCTGCCATTCCCTGCCAATCCCAAAGCCAATACTCTGCCATTCCTCCAATACCAAGCCATTACTTGCCAGGACTCCTTGCCAATACCAAGCCAATACTCTCCCACTACTCTACAATACTCTCCCACTAACTCTGCCATACCCTGCCCATACTCTGCCATACCCAGCCATTACTCTGCCATACTCTGCCATACCAGCCATACTCTGCCAATTACCAGCCTACTCTGCAATTACCAGCCATACTCTGCATTACCCAGCCATACTCTTTGCAATACCAAGCCATCTCTGCAATTACCATGGCCCATTACTCTTGCATATACCCAGCCTAACTTGCCATTTGATCCGATCGTGTCCATTTCAGAACGCCGCGTCTGCGCTGTATCGGCTCCGGGTTATACCCTTTTGGCTGAATTGGAGTGTAGTATAGAGGAGAGGGTTATATATTGGGGTGTAGTATAGAGGAGAGGGTTATATATTGGGGTGTGTATAGAGGAGAGGGTTATATATTGGGGTGTAGTATAGAGGAAGGGTTTATATATTGGGGGTGTAGTATAGAGGAGAGGGTTATATATTGGGGTGTGTATAGAGGAGAAGGGTTATATTATTGGGGTAGTATAGAGGAGAGGGTTTATATATTGGGGTGTTAGTATAGAGGAGAGGGTTATATATTGGGGGTGTAGTATAGAGGAGAGGGTTATATATTGGGGTGTATAGAGGAGAGGGTTATATATATTGGGGTGTATAGAGGAGGGGGTTATATATTGGGGTGTAGTATAGAGGAGAGGGTTATATATTGGGGTGTATAGACTAGAGAAGAGGGTTATATATTGGGGTGTATAGAGGAGAAGGGTTATATATTGGGGTGTATAGAGGAGAGGGTTATATTAGGGGTTGTAGTATAGGGAGGGGGTGTAGTATTGGGGTGGGTAGAGGGAGAGGGTTATATATTGGGGTGTATAGAGGAAGGGGGTTATATATTGGGGTGTATAGAGGCCGAGGGTTATATATTGGGGTGTAGTATAGAGGATAGAGGGAGAAGGGTTTATATATTGGGGTGTATAGAGGAGAGGGTTATATATTGGGGGTGTATAGAGGTGAGAGGTTATATATTGGGGGGTGTAGTATAGAGGAGAGGGTTTATATATTGGGGTGTGTTATAGAGGAGAGGGTTATTATATATTGGGTGTATAGAGGAGAGGGTTATATATTGGGGTTGTAGTATAGAGGAGAGGGTTATATATTGGGTGTGTATAGAGGAGAGGGTTATATATTGGGGTGTAGTATAGAGGAGAGGGTTATATATTGGGGTGTATAGAGGAGAGGGTTATATATTGGGGTGTGTATAGAGGAGGGGGTTATATATGGGGTGTAGTATAGAGGAGAGGGTTATATATTGGGGTGTGTATAGAGGAGAGGGTTATATATGGGGGGTGTATAGAGGAGAGGGTTATATATTGGGGGGTGTAGTATAGAGGAGAGAGGGTTACTTATATATTGGGGTAGTATAGAGGAGGGAGGGTTATATATTGGGGTGTAGTATAGAGGAGAGGGTTATATATTGGGGTGTATAGAGGAGAGGGTTATATATTGGGGTGTATAGAGGAGAGGGTTATATATTGGGGTGTAGTATAGAGGAGAGGGTTATATATTGGGGTGTATAGAGGAGAGGGTTATATATTGGGGTGTATAGAGGAGAGGGTTATATATTGGAGAGGGGGTGTATAGAGGAGAGGGTTATATATTGGGGTGTATAGAGGAGAGGGTTATATATTGGGGTGTATAGAGGAGAGGGGTGGAGAGCGTTATATATTGGGGTGTATAGAGGATTGGGAGGGTTATATATTGGGGTGTAGTATATAGAGGAGAGGGTTATATATTAGGGGTGTATAGAGAGAGAGGAAGTGGGTTATATATTGGGGTGTATAGAGGAGAGGGATGGTTTATATATTGGGGTGTGTATAGAGGAGAGGGTTATTATATTGGGGTGTAGTTTATAGAGGAGAGGAGGGGTTATATATTGGGGTGTATAGAGGGAGAGGGGTAGGGTTATATATTGGGGTGTAGTATAGAGGAGAGGGTTATATATTGGGGTGTATTAGAGGAGAGGGTTATATATTGGGGTGTATAGAGGAGAGGGTTATATATTGGGGGTGTAGTATAGAGTGGAGAGGGTTATATATTGGGGTGTATAGAGGAGAGGGTTATATATTGGGGTGTATAGAGGAGAGTGGTTATATATTGGGGTGTATAGAGGAGAGGGTTATATATTGGGGTGTATAGAGGAGAGGGTTATAAATTGGGGTGTATAGAGGAGAGGGTGTTATATTTGGGGTGTAGTATAGAGGAAGAGGGTTATATATTGGGGTGTATAGAGGAGAGGGTTATATATTGGGGTGTATAGAGGAGAGGGTTATATATTGGGGTGTAGTATAGAGGAGAGAGGGGTTATTATATTGGGGTGTGGTATAGAGGAGGAGAGGGTTATATATTGGGGTGTATAGAGGAGAGGGTTATATATTGACTAGAGGGTGTAGTATAGAGGAGAGAGGTTATATATTGGGGTGTATAGAGGAGAGGGTTTATATATTGGGGTTTTGTAATAGGAGTTAAATACTAGAGGGTTATTATTGGGGTGTAGTATAGAGGAGAGGGTTATATATTGGGGTGTAGTGTTAGTTATAGGAGAGGGTTATATATTGGGGTGTATAGAAGGAGGGGTTATATATTGGGGTGTATAGTGGGTTTTATATAATGGGTGTATAGAGGAGAGGGTTATATATTGGGGTGTGTATAGAGGAGAGGGTTTATATTGGGGGTAATGTATATAGAGGGGGGTATTTAACACGCTTGGGGGGGTGGTATAGAGGAGAGGGTGGGGTTATATATTGGGTTCATATGTCTTGTACTGCCGTATAGAGGAGAGGGTTATATAGGTTGAAGGGTGTACTTGGTATGGGGGTGTATAGTCATCACAATAGTGGAGGAGGGGTTATATATTGGGGTGTACGCTGCTCGGGTACACACATAGAGTACAAGAGTAGGGTTTTGTTATACAGGGAGGGGTTATATTGGGGGTGTATAGAGAGAGAGGGTTATATTACTACATAGGGGTGTCGAATAGAGGAGAGGGTCAAATATATTAGGAGGGGGAGTAAATAGAGGAGAGGGTTATATATTGGGGTGTTATAGAGGAGAGGGTTATATATTGGGGTGTGTATAGAGGAGTTTATAAAATAGGGTATTTAGGGTTATATTGGGGTGTATGTAGGGTTATATTGGGTGAGGAGAGGGTTATATCGGGGTGTAGTATAGAGGAGGGTGTATATAGAGGAGAGGGTTATATATTGGGGGTGTATAGAGGAGGGGGTTATATAAATTGGTAAAGTGAGAGGGTATATTATTGGTGATAGAGAGAGGTGGGGGTGTATAGAGGAGAGGGTTATATATTGGGGTGTAGTATAGAGGAGAGGGTTATATATTGGGGTGTAGTATAGAGGAGAGGGTTATATATTGGGGTGTAGTATAGAGGAGAGGGTTATATATATTGGGGGTGTAGGGGTTAAGAGGAGAGGTTATATATTGGGGTGTATAGAGGAGAGGGTTATATATTGGGTGTATAGAGGAGAGGGTATATATATTGGGGTGTAGGGTATATAGAGAGAGAGGGTTATATATTGGGGGTGTATAGAGGAGAGGGTTATATATTGGGGTGTATAGATAGGAGAGGGGGTTATATAATTGGGTGTAGTATAGAGGAGAGGGTTATATATTGGGGTGTAGTCTAGAGGAGAGGGTTATATATTGGGGTTAATAGAGGAGAGGGTTATATATTGGGGTGTATAGAGGAGAGGGTTATATATTGGGGTGTATAGAGGAGAGGGTTATATATTGGGGTGTTTAGAGGAGAGGGGTTATATATTGGGGTGTTGTATAGAGGAGAGGGTTATATATTGGGGTGTATAGAGGAGAGGGTTATATATATAGAGGGTGTGTATAGAGGAGAGGGTTATATATTGGGGTGTATAGAGGAGAGGGTTTATATATTGGGGTGTATAGAGGAGAGGGTTATATATTGGGGTGTAGTATAGAGGAGAGGGTTATATATTGGGGTGTATAGAGGAGAGGGTATATATTGGGGTGTATATATTGAGGGGTATATTTGGGGTGTAGTATAGAGGAGGGGGTTATATATTGGGGTGTATAGAGGAGAGGGTTATATCTTGGGGTGTAGTATAGAGGAGAGGGTTATATATTGGGGTGTATTATAGAGGAGAGGGTTATATATTGGGGGTGTATAGAGGAGAGGGGTATATATTGGGGTGTAGTATAGAGGAGAGGGTTATATATGGGGGTGTATAGAGGAGAGGGTTATATATTGGGGTGTATAGAGGAGAGGGTTATATATTGGTGTGTATAGAGGAGAGGGTTATATATTGGGGTGTATAGAGGAGAGGGTTATATATTGGGGTGTATAGAGGAGAGGGTTATATATTGGGGTGTATAGAGGAGAGGGTTATATATTGGGGTGTATAGAGGAGAGGGTTATATATTGGGGTGTAGTATAGAGGAGAGGGTTATATATTGGGGTGTATAGAGGAGAGGGTTATATATTGGGGTGTATAGAGGAGAGGGTTATATATTGGGGTGTATAGAGGAGAGGGTTATATATTGGGGTGTATAGAGGAGAGGGTTATATATTGGGGTGTATAGAGGAGAGGGTTATATATTGGGGTGTATAGAGGAGAGGGTTATATATTGGGGTGTCTAGAGGAGAGGGTTATATATTGGGGTGTATAGAGGAGAGGGTTATATATTGGGGGTGTATAGAGGAGAGGGTTATATATTGGGGGTGTAGTATAGAGGAGAGGGTTATATATTGGGGTGTAGTAGAGAGGAGAGGGTTATATATTGGGGTGTATAGAGGAGAGGGTTATATATTGGGGTGTATTGAGGAGAGGGTTATATATTGGGGTGTAGTATAGAGGAGAGGGTTATATATTGGGGTGGATAGAGGAGAGGGTTATATATTGGGGTGTATAGAGGAGAGGGTTATATATTGGGTTGTAGTATAGAGGAGAGGGTTATATATTGGGGTGTATAGAGGAGAGGGTTATATATTGGGGTGTAGTATAGAGGAGAGGGTTATATATTGGGGTGTGTAGAGGAGAGGGTTATATATTGGGGTGTATAGAGGAGAGGGTTATATATTGGGGTGTAATAGGGGTTATATATTGGGGTGTATAGAGAGAGAGGGTTATATATTGGGGTGTTTAGGGTTATGGGGTGTATAGAGGAGAGGGTTATATATTGGGGTGTATAGAGGGAGGGGTTATATATATTGGGGGTGTATAGAGGAGAGGGTTATATATTGGGGTGTAGTTAATATGGGGGAGGAGAGGGTTATATATTGGGGTGGTATAGAGGAGGGGGGTTATATATTGGGGTGTATAGAGGAGAGGGTTAATATATTGGGGTGTATAAGAGGAAAGGGTGATACAAATTTATATATTGGGTGTATAGACGGAGAGGGTTATATTGGGGGTGTATTGCGTAGAGGGGTGGGGTGTATAGAGGAGGGGTTATAAATATTGGGGGTGTATAGATAATATAGAGGAGGGGGTTATAAATTGGGGTGTATAGAGGAAGTGGGTTATATATTGGGGTGTATATGGGAGGAGAGGGTTATATATTGGGGTGTATAGAGGAGAGGGTTATATATTGGGGTGTAGTATAGAGGAGAGGGTTATATATTGGGGGTGTATAGAGGAGAGGGTTATATATTGGGGTGTATAGAGGAGAGGGTTATATATTGGGGTGTATAGAGGAGGGGGTTATATATTGGGGTGTATAGAGGAGAGGGTTATATATTGGGGTGTATAGAGGAGAGGGTTATATATAGGGGGTATATAGAGGAGAGGGTTATATATTGGGGTGTAGTATAGAGGAGAGGGTTATATATTGGGGTGTATATAGAGGGGGGGGGTTATATATTGGGGTGTAGTATAGAGGAGAGGGTTATATATTGGGGAGTATAGAGGAGAGGGTTATATATTGGGGTGTAGTATAGAGGAGAGGGTTATATATTGGGGTGTATAGAGGAGAGGGTTATATATTGGGGTAGTATATTGAGGAGAGGGTTATATATTGGGGTGTATAGAGGAAGAGGGAGGGGGTTTGAGGAGAGGGTTATATATTGGGGGTGTATAGAGGATGAGGGTTATAAATGGGGGTGTATAGAGGAGAGGGTTATATATTGGGGTGTATAGAGGAGAGGGTTTATATTGGGGGGTAGAGCTAAGAGGGTTATATAATGGGGTGTAGATAGAGGAGAGGGTTAGGGTGTATTGGGGTTGTGTAGTATAGAGGAGAGGTTTATATATTGGGGTGTATAGAGGAGAGGGTTATATATTGGGGGTGAAGTATAGAGGGAGAGGGTTATATATTGGGGTGTATAGAGTGAAGAGGGTATATATTGGGGTGAGAGGAGAGGGTTATATATGGGGGGTGTATAGAGGAGAGGGTTAATATATAGGGGGTGTATAGAGGAGAGGGTTATATATTGGGGTGTAGTATAATAGAGGAGAGGGGTTATATATTGGGTGTAGTATAGAGAGAGTTATTATATGGGGTATAGAGGAGGGTTATATATTGGGGTGTAGTATAAGAGGAGGAAGGGGGTTATATATTGGGGTGTTATAGAGGAGAGGGGTTAATATATTGGGGTGTATAGAGGAGAGGGTTATATATTGGGGTGTATAGAGGAGAGGGTTATATATTGGGGTGTAGTATAGAGGAGAGGGTTATATATTGGGGTGTATAGAGGAGAGGGTTATATATTGGGGTGTATAGAGGAGAGGGTTATATATTGGGGTGTAGTATAGAGGAGAGGGTTATATATTGGGGTGTAGTATAGAGGAGAGGGTTATATATTGGGGTGTATAGAGGAGAGGGTTATATATTGGGGTGTAGTATAGAGGAGAGGGTTTATATTGGGGTGGGGTATAGAGGAGAGGGTTATATATTTGGTTTGTTAGAGGAGAGTAGGTTATATATTGTGGGTGTATAGAGGAGAGGGTTATATATTGGGGTGTATAGAGGAGAGGTTATATATTGGGGTGTATTCGTTGTATAGAGGAGAGGGTTATATATTGGGGTGTATAGAGGAGAGGGGTTATATATTGGGGTGTATAGAGGAGAGGTTATATATTGGGGTGTATAGAGGAGAGGGTTATATATTGGGGTGTAGTATAGAGGAGAGGGTTATATATTGGGGTGTATAGAGGAGAGGGTTATATATTGGGGTGTATAGAGGAGAGGGTTATATATTGGGGGTGTATAGAGGAGAGGGTTATATATTGGGGTGTATAGAGGAGAGGGTTATATATTGGGGTGTATAGAGGAGAGGGTTTTATATTGGGGTGTATAGAGGAGAGGGTTATATATTGGGGTGTATAGAGGAGAGGGTTATATATAGGGGTGTATAGAGGAGAGGGTTATATATTGGGGTGTATAGAGGAGAGGGTTATATATTGGGGTGTATAGAGGAGAGGGTTATATATTGGGGTGTATAGAGGAGAGGGTTATATATTGGGGTGTATAGAGGAGAGGGTTATATATTGGGGGGAGTAGTAGAGGAGAGAGGGTTATATATTGGGGTGTATAGAGGAGAGGGTTATATATTGGGGGTGTATAGAGGAGAGGGTTATATATTGGGGTGTATAGAGGAGAGGGTTATATATTGGGGTGTATAGAGGAGGGGGTTATATATTGGGGTGTATAGAGGAGGGGGTTATATATTGGGGTGTATAGAGGAGAGGGTTATATATTGGGGTGTAGTATAGAGGAGAGGGTTATATATTGGGGTGTATAGAGGAGAGGGTTATATATTTGTTGGGGTGGGGTTATATAATGGGGTGTATAGAGGAGAGGGTTATATATTGGGGTGTATAGAGGAGAGGGTTATATATTGGAGTTGTGTAGAGGAGGGGTATAGATTGGTGTATAGATTGGGGTGTATTGGGGGTGTATAGAGGAGAGGGTTATATATTTGGGTGTAGTATATATATTGAGGAGAGGTTTATATAGGGGTGTTGGGTTGTGGTAGTTAGAGGAGAGGGTTATATATTGGGGTGTATATAGAGGAGGGGTTATATATTGGGGTGTATAGAGGAGAGGGTTATATATTGGGGTGTAGTATAGAGGAGAGGGTTATATATTGGGGTGTATAGAGGAGAGGGTTATATATTGGGGTGTAGTATAGAGGAGAGGGTTATATATTGGGGTGTATAGAGGAGAGGGTTATATATTGGGGTGTAGTATAGAGGAGCGGGTTATATATTGGGGTGTCTAGAGGAGAGGGTTATATATTGGGGTGTAGAGGAGGGGGTTATATATTGGGGTGTATAGAGGAGAGGGGTTAATATATTGGGGTGTAGTATAGAGGAGGGGGTTATATATTGGGGTGTATAGAGGAGAGGGTTATATATTGGGGTGTATAGAGGAGGGGGTTATATATTGGGGTGTATAGAGGAGGGGGTTATATATTGGGGTGTATAGAGGAGAGGGTGATATATTGGGGTTTAGGGTGGGGGAGGGGGGATATTTCGGGGTGTTCTATACGGGGGAAGATTATAGGAAGTAGGACGCCCGGGAGTAGGCGGGGTCTCTGCCGGCTCCTCCCTCTCTCGGGTCTCTCACCTCCTCAGTCGGACTCCGGTCTCTCCATTCACCGGAAGATCCTCGGAGCTCCGCCTCTTCCGCTTCCGGCCGCACAGCCTCCTGGGATTTCCGCTCGGAATTCTGGGAGGAGAGAACTGAGGACTACAAATCCCAGCCACCCCCACCGAGGTGAGGACACACCCCCAACCGGGCACAGGCTCCGCCCACCTACCGGACACTAAATCCCCCCCCCCCTCCTCCTTCCTTAGTATACAGTATAGGACCCCCCCCTCCTTCCTTAGTATACAGTATAGGATCCCCCCCTCCTTCCTTAGTATACAGTATAGGATCCCCTCCTCCTTCCTTAGTATACAGTATAGGATCCCCCCTCCTTCCTTAGTATACAGTATAGGATCCCCCCCTCCTTCCTTAGTATACAGTATAGGATCCCCCCTCCTTCCTTAGTATACAGTATAGGATCCCCTCCTCCTTCCTTAGTATACAGTATAGGATCCCCCCCTCCTTCCTTAGTATACAGTATAGGATCCCCTCCTCCTTCCTTAGTATACAGTATAGGATCCCCCCCTCCTTCCTTAGTATACAGTATAGGATCCCCTCCTCCTTCCTTAGTATACAGTATAGGATCCCCCCCTCCTTCCTTAGTATACAGTATAGGATCCCCCCCTCCTTCCTTAGTATACAGTATAGGATCCCCCCCTCCTTCCTTAGTATACAGTATAGGATCCCCCCCTCCTTCCTTAGTATACAGTATAGGATCCCCTCCTCCTTCCTTAGTATACAGTATAGGATCCCCCCTCCTTCCTTAGTATACAGTATAGGATCCCCTCCTCCTTCCTTAGTATACAGTATAGGATCCCCTCCTTCCTTAGTATACAGTATAGGATCCCCTCCTCCTTCCTTAGTATACAGTATAGGATCCCCACCTCCTTCCTTAGTATACAGTATAGGATCCCCTCCTCCTTCCTTAGTATACAGTATAGGATCCCCCTCCTTCCTCCTTCCTTAGTATACAGTATAGGATCCCCCCCTCCTTCCTTAGTATACAGTATAGGATCCCCTCCTTCCTTATTATACAGTATAGGATCCCCTCCTCCTTCCTTAGTATACAGTATAGGATCCCCCCCTCCTTCCTTAGTATACAGTATAGGATCCCCTCCTCCTTCCTTAGTATACAGTATAGGATCCCCCCCTCCTTCCTTAGTATACAGTATAGGATCCCCCCCTCCTTCCTTAGTATACAGTATAGGATCCCCCCCTCCTTCCTTAGTATACAGTATAGGATCCCCTCCTCCTTCCTTAGTATACAGTATAGGATCCCCTCCTCCTTCCTTAGTATACAGTATAGGATCCCCCCCTCCTTCCTTAGTATACAGTATAGGATCCCCCCCTCCTTCCTTAGTATACAGTATAGGATCCCCTCCTCCTTCCTTAGTATACAGTATAGGATCCCCCCTCCTTCCTTAGTATACAGTATAGGATCCCCTCCTCCTTCCTTAGTATACAGTATAGGATCCCCTCCTCCTTCCTTAGTATACAGTATAGGATCCCCTCCTCCTTCCTTAGTATACAGTATAGGATCCCCTCCTCCTTCCTTAGTATACAGTATAGGATCCCCCCCTCCTTCCTTAGTATACAGTATAGGATCCCCCCCTCCTTCCTTAGTATACAGTATAGGATCCCCCCCTCCTTCCTTAGTATACAGTATAGGATCCCCCCCCTCCTTCCTTAGTATACAGTATAGGATCCCCTCCTCCTTCCTTAGTATACAGTATAGGATCCCCCCTCCTTCCTTAGTATACAGTATAGGATCCCCTCCTCCTTCCTTAGTATACAGTATAGGATCCCCCCCTCCTTCCTTAGTATACAGTATAGGATCCCCTCCTCCTTCCTTAGTATACAGTATAGGATCCCCTCCTCCTTCCTTAGTATACAGTATAGGATCCCCCCCTCCTTCCTTAGTATACAGTATAGGATCCCCCCCTCCTTCCTTAGTATACAGTATAGGATCCCCCCCTCCTTCCTTAGTATACAGTATAGGATCCCCTCCTCCTTCCTTAGTATACAGTATAGGATCCCCTCCTCCTTCCTTAGTATACAGTATAGGATCCCCTCCTCCTTCCTTAGTATACAGTATAGGATCCCCCCCTCCTTCCTTAGTATACAGTATAGGATCCCCTCCTCCTTCCTTAGTATACAGTATAGGATCCCCTCCTCCTTCCTTAGTATACAGTATAGGATCCCCTCCTCCTTCCTTAGTATACAGTATAGGATCCCCCCCCCTCCTTCCTTAGTATACAGTATAGGATCCCCCCTCCTTCCTTAGTATACAGTATAGGATCCCCCCCTCCTTCCTTAGTATACAGTATAGGATCCCCCCCTCCTTCCTTAGTATACAGTATAGGATCCCCTCCTCCTTCCTTAGTATACAGTATAGGATCCCCCCCTCCTTCCTTAGTATACAGTATAGGATCCCCCCTCCTTCCTTAGTATACAGTATAGGATCCCCTCCTCCTTCCTTAGTATACAGTATAGGATCCCCCCTCCTTCCTTAGTATACAGTATAGGATCCCCTCCTCCTTCCTTAGTATACAGTATAGGATCCCCCCCTCCTTCCTTAGTATACAGTATAGGATCCCCCCCTCCTTCCTTAGTATACAGTATAGGATCCCCTCCTCCTTCCTTAGTATACAGTATAGGATCCCCCCTCCTTCCTTAGTATACAGTATAGGATCCCCCCCTCCTTCCTTAGTATACAGTATAGGATCCCCTCCTCCTTCCTTAGTATACAGTATAGGATCCCCTCCTCCTTCCTTAGTATACAGTATAGGATCCCCTCCTCCTTCCTTAGTATACAGTATAGGATCCCCCCCTCCTTCCTTAGTATACAGTATAGGATCCCCTCCTCCTTCCTTAGTATACAGTATAGGATCCCCCTCTCCTTCCTTAGTATACAGTATAGGATCCCCTCCTCCTTCCTTAGTATACAGTATAGGATCCCCCCCCTCCTTCCTTAGTATACAGTATAGGATCTCCCCCTCCTTCCTTAGTATACATTATAGGATCCCCCCCCCCTTCCTTAGTATACAGTATAGGATCCCCCCCTCCTTCCTTAGTATACAGTATAGGATCCCCCCTCCTTCCTTAGTATACAGTATAGCAGGGCTTGACAAATTTGCTTGGAATCTAGGAGCCAGCTAAAAAATTAGGAGCCAGGTTTTTTTTTTTTTTTTAACGACTACGACTGACAGGTGGCACTGGGCACAGTAGGATGTCCTCCCAGAACCTTGCTCCTTGGGGCGCGCACTCGGGAACATCCGTGACCGCCAGGTCCCGAGGACCCGGCGCATTGCGGTAAACGGATGCCGATAGCGGCCGTTTACCACGTGATCGCTCTGTCAAATGACGGTGCGATTACATGTACACAAACCGGCGTCAAGTCATGACGCTGGTTCCTCCCTCCCCTCTCTGTATCGATCAGTACAGTGAGAGGGGAGAAGCTGAGAGGGGGAGAGATGGGACCAGCACTGTGGGCTGGATGTGTAGTGCCCACAGTGCTGGTCAGTGACAGCTACACTGCCAGCACTGTGCAATACTCTGCCAGCACTGTGCAATACTCTGCCAATACATTTTAATAGAAACAAAGAATTTTTTTTTTTTTTACCAGAATTTTCAGTATTTTTTGATTTATAGTGCAAAAATTTAAAAAACCCAGCGGCGATTAAATACCACCAAAGAAAGCTCTATTTGTGTGAAATAAAAGGACAAAAAATTAATTTGGGTACAGTGTTGCATGACTGAGAAATTGTCAATCAAAGTGTCAGAGCACTGAAAGCTGAAAAGTGCCCAGTGGTTAACATTGCATTAGCATTGTTAGAGGTGTTGCAATACAAACGGCCACCACAAGATGGCGCCATAGAAGGATTTCAGAAGGCCGAAAAGCCGCGGCCTAAATTTCTGGCCGGCGCGGCCCGATGCAATCGCACGGCGGGGGTCGGTGTCCACAGGTTGACACAGTACCGCAGCTGTGTCGCCCCAGGCGCCAGGACCCCAATTCTAGGCGCAATTGCGCCCGGGCGACCAGGGTTTGTCGAGGCCTGCTATACTGTATACTAAGGAAGGAGGAGGGGATCCTATACTGTATACTAAGGAAGGAGGGGGGTCCTATACTGTATACTAAGGAAGGAGGGGGGTCCTATACTGTATACTAAGGAAGGAGGGGGGGATCCTACACTGTATACTAAGGAAGGAGGGGGGGGATCCTATACTGTATACTAAGGAAGGAGGGGGTCCTATACTGTATACTAAGGAAGGAGGGGGGGATCCTATACTGTATACTAAGGAAGGAGGGGGTCCTATACTGTATACTAAGGAAGGAGGGGGGGATCCTATACTGTATACTAAGGAAGGAGGGGGGGGATCCTATACTGCAGGCCTCGACAAACCCTGGTCGCCCGGGCGCAATTGCGCCTAGAATTGGGGTCCTGGCGCCTGGGGCGACACAGCTGCGGTACTGTGTCAACCTGTGGACACCGACCCCCGCCGTGCGATTGCATCGGGCCGCGCCGGCCAGAAATTTAGGCCGCGGCTTTTCGGCCTTCTGAAATCCTTCTATGGCGCCATCTTGTGGTGGCCGTTGGTATTGCAACACCTCTAACAATGCTAATGCAATGTTAACCACTGGGCACTTTTCAGCTTTCAGTGCTCTGACACTTTGATTGACAATTTCTCAGTCAT
The DNA here is from genome assembly GCA_028564925.1 of Lithobates sylvaticus. NCBI lineage: Eukaryota > Metazoa > Chordata > Amphibia > Anura > Ranidae > Lithobates > Lithobates sylvaticus. The sequence goes on from CM053030.1 coordinate 1,736,403, forward strand.
GCAACACTGTTACCCAAATTAATTTTTTGTCCTTTTTTTCACCACAACTAGAGCTTTCTTTTGGTGGTATTTAATCGCCGCTGGGTTTTTTATTTTTTGCACTATAAATCAAAAAATACTGAAAATTCTGTAAAAAAAAAAAAAAAAATTCTTTGTTTCTATTAAAATGTATTGGCAGAGTATTGCACAGTGCTGGCAGAGTATTGAACAGTGCTGGCAGTGTAGCTGTCACTGACCAGCACTGTGGGCACTACACATCCAGCCCACAGTGCTGGTACCATCTCTCCCCCTCTCAGCTTCTCCCCTCTCACTGTACTGATCGATACAGAGAGGGGAGGGAGGAACCAGCGTCATGACGTGACGCCGGTTTGTGTACATGTAATCGCACCGTCATTTGACAGAGCGATCACGTGGTAAACGGCCGCTATCGGCATCCGTTTACCGCAATGCGCCGGGTCCTCGGGACCTGGCGGTCACGGATGTTCCCGAGTGCGCGCCCCAAGGAGCAAGGTTCTGGGAGGACATCCTACTGTGCCCAGTGCCACCTGTCAGTCGTTGTCGTTAAAAAAAAAAAAAAACCCTGGCTCCTAACTTTTTTAGATGGCTCCTAGATTCCAAGCAAATTTGTCAAGCCCTGCAGTATAGGATCCCCCTCTCCTTCCTTAGTATACAGTATAGGATCCCCCCCTCCTTCCTTAGTATACAGTATAGGATCCCCCCTCCTTCCTTAGTATACAGTATAGGATCCCCCCCTTCCTTAGTATACAGTATAGGATCCCCTCCTCCTTCCTTAGTATACAGTATAGGATCCCCTCCTCCTTCCTTAGTATACAGTATAGGACCCCCCCCCTCCTTCCTTAGTATACAGTATAGGATCCCCCTCTCCTTCCTTAGTATACAGTATAGGATCCCCTCCTCCTTCCTTAGTATACAGTATAGGATCCCCCCCTCCTTCCTTAGTATACAGTATAGGATCCCCCCCTCCTTCCTTAGTATACAGTATAGGATCCCCCCCTCCTTCCTTAGTATACAGTATAGGATCCCCTCCTCCTTCCTTAGTATACAGTATAGGATCCCCCCCTCCTTCCTTAGTATACAGTATAGGATCCCCTCCTCCTTCCTTAGTATACAGTATAGGATCCCCCCCTCCTTCCTTAGTATACAGTATAGGATCCCCCCTCCTTCCTTAGTATACAGTATAGGATCCACCCCTCCTTCCTTAGTATACAGTATAGGATCCCCCCCTCCTTCCTTAGTATACAGTATAGGATCCCCCCCTCCTTCCTTAGTATACAGTATAGGATCCCCCCTCCTTCCTTAGTATACAGTATAGGATCCCCCTCTCCTTCCTTAGTATACAGTATAGGATCCCCCCCTCCTTCCTTAGTAGACAGTATAGGATCCCCTCCTCCTTCCTTAGTATACAGTATAGGACCCCCCCCCCCCTCCTTCCTTAGTATACAGTATAGGATCCCCCCTCCTTCCTCAGTATACAGTATAGGACCCCCTCCTCCTTCCTTAGTATACAGTATAGGATCCCTCCCTCCTTCCTTAGTATACAGTATAGGATCCCCCCCTCCTTCCTTAGTATACAGTATAGGACCCCCCCTCCTTCCTTAGTATACAGTATAGGACCCCCCCACCGGAGGTATTTCCTGTGTCCTCTCTCTGTCATCTTGTCACTTCCTGTTTTGTGTTTCCTCCCTCCAGTGTAGTTTTGTTAGTGATGTCATCGTCTGTCCTGTTCTATGATGTCATCGATTGTCCTTCGCTGTGATGTCATCATACCTCCTTCTCTGTGATGTCCTAGTCCCTCCTTCGCTGTGATGTCATCGTTCCTCCTTCGCTGTGATGTCATCGTACCTCCTTCGCTGTGATGTCATCGTACCTCCTTCGCTGTGATGTCATAGTCCCTCCTTCGCTGTGATGTCATCGTACCTCCTTCTCTGTGATGTCATCGTACCTCCTTCTCTGTGATGTCATAGTCCCTCCTTCGCTGTGATGTCATCGTACCTCCTTCTCTGTGAGGAAGGTCCTGTGTAGAGTTTATATGGACGAACACAAAGATGGCGGAGGGCGTCCTGCAGGGGAGGGATGATGGAGACTTCGACCTGGACCTCTTCTTCTTTGGTAAGTAGTATTCATCCTCCTCTATAGTGTGCAGTATTATTGGTCCTCTATAGATTGGGGGGGGGGAGTATTATTGGTCCTCTATAGATTGGGGGAGTATTATTGGTCCTCTATAGATTGGGGGAGTATTATTGATCCTCTATAGATTGGGGGGGGGGAGTATTATTGGTCCTCTATAGATTGGGGGGGGGGTATTATTGGTCCTCTATAGATTGGGGGGGGGGTATTATTGGTCATCTATAGATTGGGGGGGGGGGCTATTATTGGTCCTCTATAGATTGGCCGGGGGGGAGCATCCTCTATAGATTGGGGGGGGGGGTATTATTGGTTCCTATAGATTGGGGGGGGAGTATTATTGGTCCTCTATAGATTGGGGGGACTATTATTGGTCCTCTATAGATTGGGGGGGGGGGGTATTATTGATCTCTATAGATTGGGGGGTGGTATTATTGGTCCTCTATAGATTGGGGGGGGTATTATTGGTCCTCTATAGATTGGGGGGGGGGGGAGTAGATTATTGGTCCTCTATAGATTGGGGGGGGAGTATTATTGGTCCTCTTATAGATTGGGGGGGGGCTATTATTGGTCCTCTATAGATTGGGGGGGGGGACTATATATTTTTATTGGTCCTCTGTAGATGGGGGAGGGTCTCTATAGGGGGGTAAGTATTATTGGTCCTCTATAGATTGGGGGGGGGGACTATTATTGGTCCTCTATAGATGGGGGGGGGGGGAATATTATTGGTCCTCTATAGATTGGGGGGGAGTATTATTGGTCCTCTATAGATTGGGGGGGGGTATTATTGGTCCTCTATAGATTGGGGGGGAGTATTATTGGTCCTCTATAGATTGGGGGGGGACTATTATTGGTCCTCTATAGATTGGGGGGGGGGGGGGGTATTATTGGTCCTCTATAGATTGGGGGAGTATTATTGGTCCTCTATAGATTGGGGGGGGAGTATTATTGGTCCTCTATAGATTGGGGGGTAGTATTTATTGGTCCTCTATAGATTGGGGGGGGGGTAGTATTATTGGTCCTCTATAGATTGGGGTGGGGGGGGGGGGGGTAGTTTTATTGGTCCTCTATAGATTGGGGGGGGAGTATTATTGGTCCTCTATAGATTGGGGGGGGGAGTATTATTGGTCCTCTATAGATTGGGGGGGGGGAGTATTATTGATCCTCTATAGATTGGGGGGGACTATTATTGGTCCTCTATAGATGGGGGGGGAGTATTATTGGTCCTCTATAGATTGGGGTGACTATTATTGATTCTGTATGTGTTGGTGAAGTATTATTGATTAAGTATTGATTGTTATTGATCCTTTGTGTATTAGTGAAGCCCCCTCCCCCCCCCCCTCCCCCTTCCACCAAGAATCCTGAGTAATGAATGTCACACAAGATCTCCAGAATGTGATCCAATTCTCATTAGTCACAAAAGGCTTTTTTCTTTTTCTTCCCAGGAGCCGAACCTTCAGCAGTGCCATCGGAGATCGCGCCGGTGATAGAACGGGGGGCGGAGCCTTGTGCCGTGATTGGTCAGACGACTACAGCAACCACAGTACATGACACATCTGGTGAGTGATAATAATACACCGACCCACAGACTGCACTGTCACCAATACTGGAGAGATATTCTGCAGGATTATTATAGGAGATGAGAGGAGAGATATCCTGCAGGATTATTATAGGAGGAGATGAGGAGAGATATACTGCAGGATTATTATAGGAGGAGAGGAGAGGAGAGATATACTGCAGGATTATTATAGGAGGAGATGAGAGGAGAGATATTCTGCAGGATTATTATAGGAGGAGAGGAGAGGAGAGATATACTGCAGGATTATTATAGGAGGAGATCGGAGGAGAGATATTCTGCAGGATTATTATAGGAGGAGATGAGGAGAGATGCAGGATTATTATAGGAGGAGAGGAGAGGAGAGATATTCTGCAGGATTATTATAGGAGGAGATCGGAGGAGAGATATTCTGCAGGATTATTATAGGGGGAGTTGAGAGGAGAGATATACTGCAGGATTATTATAGGAGGAGAGGAGAGGAGAGATATACTGCAGGATTATTATAGGAGGAGATCGGAGGAGAGATATACTGCAGGATTATTATAGGAGGAGAGGAGAGATAGGAGAGGAGGATTATTATAGGAGGAGAGGAGAGGAGAGATATACTGCAGGATTATTATAGGAGGAGATGAGAGGAGAGATATACTAGAGGAGAGATATACTGCAGGATTATGATAGGAGAGATATACTGCAGGATTATTATAGGAGGAGAGGAGAGATATACTGCAGGATTATTATAGGAGGAGATGAGAGGAGAGATATACTGCAGGATTATTATAGGAGGAGATGAGAGGAGAGATATACTGCAGGATTATTATAGGAGGAGAGGAGAGAGATAGAGGGGAGGAGAGAGGAGAGAGATGAGAGATATACTGCAGGATTATTATAGGAGGAGATGAGAGGAGAGATATACTGCAGGATTATTATAGGAGGAGATGAGAGGAGAGATATACTGCAGGATTATTATAGGAGGAGATGAGAGGAGAGATATACTGCAGGATTATTATAGGAGGAGATGAGAGGAGAGATATTCTGCAGGATTATTATAGGAGGAGATGAGAGGAGAGATATACTGCAGGATTATTATAGGAGGAGATGAGAGGAGAGATATACTGCAGGATTATTATAGGAGGAGATGAGGAGAGATATACTGCAGGATTATTATAGGAGGAGAGGAGAGATATACTGCAGGATTATTATAGGAGGAGATGAGAGGAGAGATATTCTGCAGGATTATTATAGGAGGAGATGAGGAGAGATATTCTGCAGGATTATTATAGGAGGAGAGGAGAGGAGAGATATACTGCAGGATTATTATAGGAGGAGAGGAGAGATATACTGCAGGATTATTATAGGAGGAGATGAGAGGAGAGATATACTGCAGGATTATTATAGGAGGAGATCGGAGGAGAGATATACTGCAGGATTATTATAGGAGGAGATGAGAGGAGAGATATACTGCAGGATTATTATAGGAGGAGATGAGAGGAGAGATATTCTGCAGGATTATTATAGGAGGAGATGAGAGGAGAGATATTCTGCAGGATTATTATAGGAGGAGATGAGAGGAGAGATATACTGCAGGATTATTATAGGAGGAGATGAGGAGATATCCTGCAGGATTATTATAGGAGGAGACGAGAGATATACTGCAGGATTATTATAGGAGGAGAGGAGAGATATACTGCAGGATTATTATAGGAGGAGATCGGAGGAGAGATATTCTGCAGGATTATTATAGGAGGAGATGAGAGGAGAGATATACTGCAGGATTATTATAGGAGGAGAGGAGAGATATACTGCAGGATTATTATAGGAGGAGAGAGAGAGAGAGAGATTATATAGGAGGAGATGAGGAGAGATATACTGCAGGATTATTATAGGAGGAGAGGAGAGAGATATACTGCAGGATTTTTTTATAGGAGGAGAGGAGAGGAGTGAGATATTCTGCAGGATTTTTATAGGAGGAGAGGAGAGATATACTGCAGGATTATTATAGGAGGAGAGGAGAGGAGAGTTATTCTGCAGGATTATTATAGGAGGAGATGAGGAGAGATATCCTGCAGGATTATTATAGGAGATGAGAGGAGAGATATACTGCAGGATTATTATAGGAGGAGAGGAGAGAGAGATATTCTGCAGGATTATTATAGGAGGAGATGAGAGGAGAGATATTCTGCAGGATTATTATAGGAGGAGATGAGAGGAGAGATATTCTGCAGGATTATTATAGGAGATGAGAGGAGAGATATTCTGCAGGATTATTATAGGAGGAGAGGAGAGGAGAGATATACTGCAGGATATACTGCAGGAGATTAGGAGAGATATACTGCAGGATTATTATAGGAGGAGATGAGAGGAGAGATATTCTGCAGGATTATTATAGGAGGAGATGAGAGGAGAGATATTCTGCAGGATTATTATAGGAGGAGATGAGAGGAGAGATATACTGCAGGATTATTATAGGAGGAGATGAGGAGAGATATTCTGCAGGATTATTATAGGAGGAGATCAGGATTATTATAGGAGGAGATAGGAGGAGAGATATACTGCAGGATTATTATAGGAGGAGATGAGAGGAGAGATATTCTGCAGGATTATTATAGGAGGAGATGAGAGGAGAGATATACTGCAGGATTATTATAGGGGGAGATGAGAGGAGAGATATACTGCAGGATTATTATAGGAGGAGATGAGAGGAGAGATATTCTGCAGGGTTATTATAGGAGGAGATCAGACAATATATATCCTCATTGGTAGAAGATGATATGCCGAGCAGAGAGATACCAAACATGTCCCGTTTCCGGGGTTACCATATCACAGAGCCGATCCCGTCTTTGTTGGGCTCTCTGATCTGCGGGTTGAAGCACCATCCGGTTGCTTGGGACTCCTGATTGGACGGGACCCCCGGGTTGGGCGGGGACGTCCCCCTCCCGTTGCTTGTAAACGCAATGCAGCGACTGCAGGCTCTAAGGAACGGTCCCGGGTGATGCCTGCAGCTGCATCCCTCTACAACCACCGACAGTCCTGCAATGTCCCGGTACATGGCTGGTCGGCAAGAGGTTAAACCCTCTACAAGGACAGGTTCAGCCCAGTCCAATCTTCCAAAATCCTCTGTCCTTTAATAGGTCAGATTAGGAACCCCTTATAGCTCCCCGTGCTACCTCTGCTTGGCTTTCTGCGGAAACCCCCCTTTTCAGGAATATTCCCTCAGGTGACCTCTCCTGCAAAGTGGCCTTTTTAGTGGCCTTGGGGTCTGTCAGATGTGTCTCTGGACTTGCAGCTTTGTTCCAAAGCCCCCTATGGAGGTCTTATACCCCAGACCGTCCCTTCCTCCTAAGATGATCTCAGTCTTCCACCTCAATTGAGGACGTAGACCTTCCATCATTAGGCTTTGCTCCAAAGCACCCTATGGAGGTCTTATACCCCAGACCCTCCTTTCCTCCTAAGATGATCTCAGTCTTCCACCTCATTGAGGACGTAGACCTTCCATCATTATGCCTTGCTCCAAAGCCCCCTATGGAGGTCTTATACCCCAGATCCCCCTACTCCTAAGGTGATCTCAGTCTTCCACCTCATTGAGGACATAGACCTTCCATCAATATGCCTTGCTCCAAAGCCCCCTATGGAGGTCTTATACCCCAGACCCTCCTTTCCTCCTAAGATGATCTCAGTCTTCCACCTCATTGAGGACATAGACCTTCCATCATTAGGCCTTGCTCCAAAGCCCCCTATGGAGGTCTTATACCCCAGACCCTCCTTTCCTCCTAAGGTGATCTCAGTCTTCCACCTCATTGAGGACATAGACCTTCCATCATTATGCCTTGCTCCAAAGCCCCCTATGGAGGTCTTATACCCCAGACCCTCCTTTCCTCCTAAGATGATCTCAGTCTTCCATCTCATTGAGGATGTAGACCTTCCATCAATATGCCTTGTTCCAAAGCCCCCTATGGAGGTCTTATACCCCAGACCCTCCTTTCCACCTAAGATGATCTCAGTCTTCCACCTCATTGAGGACATAGACCTTCCATCATTATGCCTTGCTCCAAAGCCCCCTATGGAGGTCTTATACCCCAGACCCTCCTTCCCTCCTAAGATGATCTCAGTCTTCCACCTCATTGAGGACCTAGACCTTCCATCATTATGCCTTGCTCCAAAGCCCCCTATGGAGGTCTTATACCCCAGACCCTCCTTTCCTCCTAAGATGATCTCAGTCTTCCACCTCATTGAGGACCTAGACCTTCCATCATTATGCCTTGCTCCAAAGCCCCCTATGGAGGTCTTATACCCCAGACCCTCCTTTCCTCCTAAGATGATCTCAGTCTTCCACCTCATTGAAGACCTAGACCTTCCATCATTATGCCTTGCTCCAATGCATCCTATGGAGGTCTTATACACCAGACCTTCCATTCCTTCTAAGGTGGTATCAGTTTTCCACCTCATTGAGGACGTAGACCCAGGGCCGGTGCTACCACTAGGCAAACTAGGCAGCCGTCTAGGGCGCCATGAGGCCTAGGGGGCACCCGGCCACTGGTTTTTATACTCTCTTCTCTCTGCAGCAAGCAACTAAGTCTCAGCATCAGCATGCAGCCGTCCTTCCGTTCACACATAGTGTCAGAGGCGCAGCGGCAGTGAAGGACTGTGTCCCCCGACTCCTGAATGAATGGAAGCAAGCAAACATTCATTGATGGGCACTGGTAGGCTGCATTTGATGGGCGCTGGTGAGGCTAAATGTGATGTGCGCTGGTGGGCTGCATTTGATGGGCGCTGGTGAGGCTAAATGTGATGGGCGCTGGTGAGGCTAAATGTGATGGGCGCTGGTGGGGCTGCATTTGATGGGCGCTGGTGAGGCTGCATTTGATGGGCGCTGGGAGGCTGCATTGATGGGCGCTGGTGAGGCTGCATTTGATGGGCGCTGGTGGGGCTGCATTTGATGGGCGCTGGTGATGCTGCATTTGATGGGCGCTGGTGAGGCTGCATTGATGGGCGCTGGTGAGGCTGCATTTGATGGGCGCTGGTGAGGCTGCATTGATGGGCGCTGGTGAGGCTGCATTGATGGGCGCTGGTGAGGCTGCATTGATGGGCGCTGGTGAGGCTGCATTGATGGGCGCTGGTGAGGCTGCATTGATGGGCGCTGGTGAGGCTGCATTGATGGGCGCTTCGTTAAAAAGGTGGGGTTTACATGGACACGGAAAAGGGGGTGGGGTCAGGGGTGGAGTGAAGGGGGGCGGCAAAATTAAGTTTTGCCTAGGGTGTCAAAAATCCTTGCAACAGCCCTGCGTAGACCTTCCATCATTATGCCTTGCTCCAAAGCCCCCTATGGAGGTCAAATACCCCAGACCCTCCCTTCCTCCTAAGATGATCTCAGTCTTCCACCTCATTGAGGACGTAGACCTTCCATCATTAGGCCTTGCTCCAAAGCACCCCAAAGAAGTGTCTCTTTGTCTGCATGTAGTCGGAGCCATTAGAGTCCACCTCAAAGCTACCGCTTTTATCAGAAAGATGGGCTCCCCATTCTTCCTATCCTCAGGACCTCCTGTTTCCAAGTTCACCATCACCTGATGGAGAAGACGGCTCATGGCTGAAGTCTACACTCTAAAGGACCAAACTCCTCCTCCTGCACTTTTATGCTCTCACTCCACCAGTTCAAAGGGTGTTTCCTGGGCATCCTGGCACCAAGTCTCTGTAGCCCAGCTGTGAAAGGACCACTTGCTGTCATTATCACATCCACGTACTGGACTTCAAGTGGTTAAATCGGGATGGTGGCTGCAGCTACAGGCATCATCCCGATATGAGGCGATCAGCCGTCCAGATGGCTGAATACCAAGTGCCTCTCCAGGCTCTACTATTCCATCGGTGGACCCAGAGTGAAGCCGGCACTTCTGCCAGCTGACCATAGAGCTGGACAAGAACGGTGAGGTCCCCGATGAGCTCTATGGTATAGGAAAAAAGGAAGGGACGAGTATTTTGTCTCTTCTGGTTTACCTGGATATAAACGGCGCCATTTTTTAAATTGGGAAAGCGTCTGATCACAACAATCTTGGTGCAATCTGAAGCTTTTAAGGGCACAGGAGACATCTGGGGTCTTTTAGACACCAGATCCCTCCATAAAGAGGACCTGTCACGTGCTTGTTGCTGTCAAAGTGATGTTTACATTCCTTCTCACAGCAATAAAAGTGATTAAAAAAGTGTAACAAAAAAAATAAATAAATACGTAAACGGCGATCGCACCACACGTGAGGTATTGCCACGCATGTTGGAGCGAGAGCAATAATTCCAGCACCAGACCACCTCTGTAACTCTAAACTGGTAACCTGAAAGGGGCTTTTAAAGCATCCCATATGAAGAACCGTAGTTTGTCGCCATTCCACAGGCGTGCCAAGTTTTAAAGCGTGACATGTTGGGTATCCTTTTACTTGGCGTAACCTCATCTGGGTATTATATTGTGTTTGTGTGCATTAGTATTCATTAGCCCTGCCTCACACTAATGCGATCCAGGAAACGCACAAGCTTTGCGTTTTCCCACATCGCACTGCGTAGCAATCGAAGTCCATGTGATCTGCTGCGGGTGTCCAAAACAGATCGCAAAACACAGTGCGATTGCCAGAATGTGATTTAAGCATGGGGGAGAAAAACGGTCCTGCACCATTTTGGTGTGGCTGCGATTTGAGCCATACAAAATGTATGGCTCAAAACGCACCACACAGACATTGCATGTGATGTGCAGAAGAATGCGATGTGGTGTTCCGAACGCACCAGTGTTAACCCAGGCATATTTTTTCCAAAAATTTGTGTGCAACACCCCCAATTTATTCCCTAGGGTTCTAAGTGTACATCCAATCTTCTGCTAATGCATTTTTTTGTTGCAAGGTTCTCGAAGCGGCACTTTTTTGTTGGGCCTGTTGACCCTTGGTGGTGGGCCTGTTGACCCTTGGTGGTGGGCCTGTTGACCCTTGGTGGTGGGCCTGTTGACCCTTGGTGGTGGGCCTGTTGACCCTTGGTGGTGGGCCTGTTGACCCTTGGTGGTGGGCTTGTTGACCCTTGGTGGTGGGGCCTGTTGACCCTTGATGACCGTTGACCCTTGTTGTTGTTGGGCTTGTTGACCCTTGTTGTTGTTTTGGGCCTGTTGACCCTTGTTGTTGTTGGGCCTGTTGACCCTTGTTGTTGTTGGGCCTGTTGACCCTTGGTGTTGTTTGGGCCTGTTGACCCTTGGTGTTGTTTGTTGTTGTTGGGCCTGTTGACCCTTTGTTGTTGTTGGGTTGGGCCTGTTGACCCTTGTTGTTGTTGTTGGGCCTGTTGACTCTTGTTGTTGTTGGGCCTGTTGACCCTTGTTGTTGTTTTGGGCCTGTTGACCCTTGTTGTTGTTGGGCCTGTTGACCCTTGTTGTTGTTGGGCCTGTTGACCCTTGTTGTTGTTGGGCCTGTTGACCCTTGTTGTTGTTTGGGCCTGTTGACCCTTGTTGTTGTTTGGGCCTGTTGACCCTTGGTGTTGTTTGGGCCTGTTGACCCTTGGTGTTGTTTGGGCCTGTTGACCCTTGGTGTTGTTTGGGCCTGTTGACCCTTGTTGTTGTTGGGCCTGTTGACCCTTGTTGTTGTCGGGCTCCTGTTGACCCTTGTTGTTGTTGGGCTGTGACCTTGTTTTTGTCTTAGGGCCTGTTGACCTTGTAAGTTGTTTGAGACCTGTTGACCCTTGAGTTTTGGTTGGGCCTGTTGACCCTTGAAAAAATGTTGGTTGGACCTGTTGACCATTCCCTTGTTGATGTAGGTTGGGCCTGTTGACCCTTGTTGATGTTGGTTGGGCCTTGTTGCCCCTTGTTGGATGTTGGTTTGGGCCTGTTGCCCCTTGTTGATGTTGGTTGGGCCTTTGTTGGGACCCTTGTTGATGTGGTTGGGCCTGTTGTCTCTTGTTGGATGTTGGTTGGGGCCTTGTTGACCCTTGTTGTTGGTTGGGCCTGTGGTCTTCTGTGTTGTTGTTGGGTCCTGTTGACCTGTTTGTTGTTGGGCCTGTTGACCTTGTTGTTGTTGGGGCTGTTGACCTTGTTGGATGTTGGGCTGTTGACCCTTTGTTGTTGTTAGGGCCTGTAGACCTTTGTTGTTGTTTGGGCCTGTTGACCCTTGGTGTTGTTTGGGCCTGTTGACCTTGTTGTTGATGGGTGTTGTTTGGGCCTGTTGACCCTTGTGTTGTTTGTTGACCCTTGTTGTTGTTGTTTGGGCCTGGGCTGTTGACCCTTGTTGTTGTTGGGCCTGTGACCCTTGTTGTTTTGGGCCTGTTGACCCTTGGTGTTGTTTGGGCCCGTTGACCCTTGTTGTTGTTTGGGCCTGTTGACCACTTGTGTTGTTTGGGGCTGTTGTCTCTTGTTGTTGTTGGGCCTGTTGACCCTTGTTGTTGTGGGGGCTGTTGACCCTTGTTGTTGTTGGCCTGTTGACCTTTGTTGTTGTTGAGGCTGTTGACACTTTGTTGTTGTTGGGCCTGTTTGGAATTGTTGTTGTTAGGCCTGTGACCCCTTGTGTGGTGTCGGGCCTGGTTGACCCTTGTTGTTGTCGGGCCTGTTGATCCGTGTTTGTTGTCGGGCCTGTGGAACCCTTGTTGTTGTCGGGCTGTTGAACCTTGTTGTTGTCGGGCCTGTTGACCCTTGTTGTCTGTTCGGGTCTGTTGACCCTGGTTGTTGTTGGGCTTGTTGACCCTTGTTTTTGTTGGGCCTGTTGAACCTTGTTTATGTTGGGCCTGTTGGACATTGTTGATTGTTGGGCCTGTTGGACCCTTGATGTTGGTTGGACATGTTGGACCTTGTGGATGTTGGTTGGGCCTGTGAACATTGTTGATGTTGGTTGGGCCTGATGACCCTTGGTATGATTGTTGTTGGGCCTTGTTGACCCTTGGTTGATGTTGGTTGGGCCTGTTGACCCTGTTGAGTTGGTTGGGCCTGTTGACCCTTTGGTGTTGGTTGGGCCTGTTGAACCTTGTTGTTGTTGGGCATGTTGATTTGTTGTAGTTGGGGGCTGTTGGACCCTTGATGTTGGTTGGGCCTGTTGGACCCTTGGTGATGTTGGTTGGGCCTTGTTGACCCTTGTTGTTGTTGGTTGTTGGCCTGTTGACCCTTGGTGTTGTTTGGCCTGTTGACCCTTGTTGTTGTTGGCCTGTTGACCCTTGTTGTTGATGTTGTTGGGCCTGTTGACCCTTGTTTGTTGTTGGGCCTGTTGACCCTTGTTGTTGGTTGGGCCTGTTGACCCTTGATGTTGGTTGGGCCTGTTGACCCTTGTTGTTTGGATGGCCTGTTGACCCTTGTGATGTTGTTTGGGCCTGTTGACCCTTGGTGTTGTTTGGGCCCTGTTGACCCTTGTGTTGTTTGGGCCTGTTGACCCTTGTTGTTGTTGGGCCTGTTTGACCCTTGTTGTTGTTGGGCCTGTTGACCCTTGTTGTTGTTGGGCCTGTTTGACCCTTGTTGTTGTCGGGCCTGTTGACCTTGTTGTTGTTGGGCCCGTTGACCCCTTGGTTGTTGTGGGGGCCCGTTGACCCTTGTTGTTGTTGGGCTGTTGACCCTTGTTGTTGTTGGGCCTGTTGACCCTTGTTGTTGTTGGGCCTGTTGACCCTTGTTGTTGTTGGGCCTGTTGACCCTTGTTGTTGTTGGGCCTGTTGACCCTTGTTGTTGTTGGGCCTGTTGACCCTTGTTGTTGTTGGGCCTGTTGACCCTTGTTGTTGTTGGGCCTGTTGACCCTTGTTGATGTTGGTTGGGCCTGTTGTCTCTTGTTGATGTTGGTTGGGCCTGTTGTCTCTTGTTGTTGTTGTTGGGCCTGTTGCCTGCTGTCTCTTGTTGTTGGGCCTGCTGTCTCTTGTTGTTGGGCCTGCTGTCTCTTGTTGTTGGGCCTGCTGTCTCTTGTTGTTGGGCCTGTTGACTCTTGTTGTTGGGCCTGTTGACTCTTGTTGTTGGGCCTGTTGACTCTTGTTGTTGGGCCTGTTGACTCTTGTTGTTGGGCCTGTTGACCCTTGATGTCGGGCCTGTTGACCCTTGGTGTTGTTTGGGCCTGTTGGGTTCCGTTCTGTGTGCCTCCATGTTGCCCACCCTTTCTATTCATTGCTTGGGGACACTCTATGGTCTCTGAATACTCAGCTTGTGTCCTGTACTGTATGAATAAGATGAGAGGAATTTTGACTTGGCGGTAAATTCCATATCTCGGAGTGCGGGCCATCCACCCTTCTATTCTCTCCATTGGTGCTATATAACTGAGGACCCGGGGTGGGGTTATAGGGTCCTGTTCAATCACCTGAATGTATGAGCCTATATCCCGGGGTCAGTAAATACTTGACCTGTGTCCTGCACTGTACTCCCAGATATGGAATTCAGGGGTAACCCCAAATTCCTCTTATGAATGTTCCAACTAAAATCTAACCAGCTATTTTTTTCCTTCTCTGACCATTCTCGTGTTGTAGGACTGCAGTAGGAGATTACATTGATCTGATGTTTTTTTTTCTTTGTCTTCCAGGTGGCAGCACCATGCGATCTGGCCAGCAGGGCATGGCACCGTCTCAGTTGATATCGCCTGGAATCCCGCTCATGAACTCTGACCTCTCCTCATGCTTTCCTCGCGACTCTTCCTGGGGCGTTTGCACCTCCAGTAACCTCCAGGGACCACCTTCCACCAGCTCTGTGGAGAAAGCCATTCCAGGGGAGCGGAGCCCCAGCGATATCACCAGTATCATTGCCCATCTACGAAACCTTGCTACCGAAACCTCCAATAACTGCGCCAGGGCTGATCTGGAGAAGACCGGGTCTGGCAAGGAGGCCGAGACCGCAGGCAGCGAGCCGGGCACTCCGGCCAGTATAAAGGAGAGCGCCGGTCATCCGCTGGACCTTCCCGGTGGTTTTATCGGCAACCAATACTCCTTTGCCAATGCAGAATCCAACTTTAAGAGGAAGTCCAACCCCAAGATCTACATCTGCTCCGAGTGCGGGAAGACGTGCCCCTGCCAGTCGGCGTACACTCGTCACCAGAGGATTCACACCGGGGAGAAGCCGTACTCGTGTTCCGACTGCGGGAAGAGCTTTATTCAGATCTCGGACTACAACAACCATGTGCGGTCCCACACCGGCGAGAAGCCGTACACCTGCGCCGAGTGCGGCAAAAGTTTCAGCCGCAGCACTTACCTGGTGACGCACTCCAGGACGCACACCAAAGAGAAGCCGTACACCTGTAACGTGTGCGGGAAAAGCTTTGTCCAGCACTCCCACCTCTCGCTACACCTGAGGATCCACAGCGGGGAGAAGCCGTACATCTGCATTGAGTGCGGCAACAGCTTCAGCCGCAGCTCCACCTTGGTGAAGCACAAGAAGTCCCATCGCCGGAAGACGCTGCACATTTGTCAGAAGAAGAACGGGGAGGAGGTGGCCTGCAACTTCACCCAGAACACCCCGCCCACGTGGGGAAGCAGCTCGGAGCGGGAGGAGCCACCGGACACACCCCTGAGGTCCCCGGAGGTCACCCTTGTCAAAGCCGAAGCCGATGAGGGCGTGGAGTGCTATCCACAGGCGGTGGACTGCAGCACCCAGTTCAGGGAGGAGACCATAAAACCCATACGGATCACACTGGAGAAATATCTGGCTCACGATGACCCCTCCGGATCTCTCCCACATCCGGGGAAGGTCTTGTGGAAGAAGAAAGCGCAGGAGGAAGGTGACAACGCCACGTGTAATGGGGACACGGAGGCTTCTGTAAAGGAGGCGGAGGGCCAGAAAACAGGCGCGAACGTCTGTCGCCTCACGCCGGAGAGTGGAGCCAATCAGGACCACCAAAACTGTATCCCCCAACCCATGAGCTCGGCGCCGGTCACCAGTAATCCCAGTAAAGGTCCAGAGCCCGAGGAAGCCACGTCTTCTTCAACCATAGCCGTCACCAAATGTGAAGAGACCGACCCCCCGGACGACTCGTACCTCGACACGGACTTCAGCAGCGTCTTCAGCTCCTTGGAGAAGACCTCCAGTGACGGCGCCCTCCAGAGGACACCCAGGCGGTCGCTCTTCATCTGCAGCTTCTGCGGAAAGAGTTGCCCCTGTAAATCCGCCTTTCTTCGCCACCAGAGGATTCACACCGGAGAAAAGCCCTTCTCCTGCTTCCAGTGCGGCAAAAGCTTCATCCAGGCCTCGGACTATAACAACCACATGAGGTCCCACACCGGGGAGAAGCCGTATACCTGCGCCCAGTGCGGCAAGAGCTTCAGCCGCAGCACCTACCTGGTGACGCACTCCAGGACGCACACCAAAGAGAAGCCCTACAGCTGCCAGGAGTGCGGCAAGAGCTTCATCCAGCACTCCCACCTCTCCATACACCGCCGCATCCACAGCGGCGAGAGACCGTACTCCTGTCCGGAGTGCGGCAAACAGTTCAACCGCAGCTCCACCCTCGTCAAGCACCAGAAATCCCACATCAAAAAGACTAACGCCATGGAGAAGGCTAAGATGGCGTCCACGTCGCCCTCACCGCCGCCCTCGCAGAAGAAAGTGTGATTATAGGAGACTGCGGCTACGCCGGGAACGCACATCGCTGATTCTAGTCATTTAAAATGACGTGAAGTTGTGGGACCCCTCCCCCCTACATGTAAAATGGTCCAATCAGATGTCTCCGAGGCGTCTCCACCCAGGACAGACAGCGGGGATCACAATCCCTACTCCGGATGTCGTCTTCCATGGTTATGAATATATTGTGTGCCGTTACCTCTGAGTGTTGATGGCTGGACTCCGATAGGACGGTGGTGGGACCCATAGAGCTCTGCTATTGGCTGTCAGCACCAATCAGGAACTCCGTGTTTGTTTAAAGTGATTGTACATAAGAATGAGAGGAGTCATAATAATGTATAGAATGAGGAGTAAAGGCCGTGTGGGTGAAACGCTCATCGTGTCAGAGCTTTATTACCCCTTCATTACCGGGCACCCACCCCCCCAATACCGGACACCCACCCCCCCAATACTGAGAACTCCCCCCCCACCCCCCAATACTGAGAACTCCCACCCCCCAATACTGAGAACTCCCACCCCCCAATACCGGGCACCCACCCCCCAATACAGGACACCCACCCCCCAATACTGAGAACTCCCCCCCAATACTGGGCACCCACCCCCTAAATACTGAGAACTCCCCCCCCCCCCCATACCGGGCACCCACCCCCCAATACAGGACACCCACCCCCCAATACTGAGAACTCCCCCCCCCCCCCCCCAATACCGGACACCCACCCCCCAATTCCCGGGAACTCCCCCCCCCCCCAATACCGGACACCCAACCCACAATACCAGACACCCACCCCCCAATACTGAGAACTCCCCCCCCAATACCGGACACCCACCCCCCAATTCCCGGGAACTCCCCCCCCCCCAATACCGGACACCCAACCCACAATACCGGGCACCCACCCCCCAATACTGAGAACTCCCCCCCCAATACCGGCACCCACCCCCCAATACTGGACACCCACCCCCCCCCCCCCAATACTGGACACCCACCCCCCCAATACTGAGAACTCCCCCCCCCAGATCCACCCCCCCCCCACTCTTCCCCCCATACCTGAGACACTACAACCCCTCCCCCCCCCAATACCGGGCACCCACCACCCCTTCAGGCTACAACCACCCCCCAATACCGAGAACTGCCACCCCCCCCCCACCAACAGCCCCCCCCCAATACCTCCGGCCCCCCGGGCCCACAACCAGCACGCACCACCCCCCAATATGAACTCCAAACCAATCCACCATCCCCGTCCCACCCCACCGCCGACACCGACCCCTATCCCCCCCCACCCGGACACGCCCCACCACCCCACCCCCAATCCCCATCCACCGGGCCCCACCCCAATCCCCCCCCCTCCACTGCCCCAACCCCCAATACCGAACGCGCCCGCCCCCAACCCCCAATCCTGAGAACTCCCCCCCAATACTGAGGCACTCCACAGACACCAACTACCAAGCCCCTCCCCCCCAGCTCCCACACCCCCACCCCCCCCAAACCCGCCCCCCACCCACCCCCCCAATACCAGGAACTCTTCCCCAATACCAGACACCCACCCCCCAAATCCCGGGAACTCCCCCCCCCAATACTGGACACCCAACCCACAATACCAGACACCCACCCCCCAATACCCGGGACACCCACCCCCCCAATACTGAGAACTCCCCCCCCCCCAATACCGGACACTCCCCCCCAATACCGGGCACCCACCCCCCCAATACCGAGAACTCCCCTCCCCAATACTGGACACCCACCCCCAATACCGAGAACTCCCCCCCCAATACTGAGAACTCCCCCCCAATACTGAGCACTCCCCCCCCCAATACCGGACACCCACCCCCCAATTCCCGGGAACCCCCCCCCCCCCCCCCCCAATACCAGGCACCAACCCCCCCAATACCAGGAACTCTTCCCCAATACCAGACACCCACCCCCCCAATACTGCCCCCCCAATACTGGACACCCCCACCCCCCAATACAGGACACCCAACCCCCAATACCGAGAACTCCCACCCCCCAATTCCCGGGAACTCCCCCCAGTACTGGACACCCACCCCCCAATACCCGGCACTTCTTTGGTGAAAATAACCCAAATCAGTGTATATTATTTAGTCTGTAGGAAAGTTCTAGCGTCCCCAATCTATGGGATATACACTATATTATCGGGACGTCCGTCCACAAGGTTTAGGAGGGTGTCTATGGGAATGTCTGACTGTTCTTCCAGAAGAGCATTTGTGAGCTCAGGCACTGATGTTGGACGAGAAGGTCTCCACTCTAATTCATCCCAAAGGTGTTCTATCTAAAATGTTATTCTATTGAGTTCAGCACTCTGTGCAGAGTAGTCAAGTTTTTCCACCCCAAACACCCTCCTAAACCTTGTGGACGGCCTTCCCAGAAGAGGTGAAGCTGTTATAACTGCAAGGGGGGGGGGGGGGGGGCAACTCAATATTGAACCCTCCGGACTAAGACTGGGGGGGTCATTAAAGGTCATGTGTGTGTAAAGGCAGGCGTCCCAATACTTTTGGTAATTATAATGTGTGTACAGTGAAGGAAAAAAGTATTTGATCGGCTGCTGATTTTGTGACAATCGATCCGTCTAATTTTATTGGTCGGTTTATTATAACAGTGAGAGAATAAGAACAAAAATGTCCAGAAAAACGCATTTCATAAAAGTTATAAATTGATTTCCATTTTAATGAGTAAAATAAGTATTTGATCCCCTTAGTAGTTGGTGGAGAAACCCTTGTTGGCGATCACAGAGGTCAGACGTTTCTTGGAGTTGGCCTCCAGGTTCGCACATCTCAGGAGATTCTCCCATGTAGTTCTGATTCCTCACCGTTCTCAGGATCATTGATCCTCCACCAGGTGAGATCCTGTATGGAGCCCCAGACCGAGGGAGATCGATCGTTATTTTGTGTGAATAATCCACCAACAGTTGTCTCCTCTCACCGAGCTGCTTGGCGATGGTCTTGTAGCCCCTCCCAGCCTTGTGCAGGTCTACAATCTTCTCCCCGACATCCTTGGACAGATCTTTGGTCTTCCCCATGGGGGAGAGATTGGAATCTGATCGATTGCTTCTGTGGACAGGAGACTGTTATACAGGAAACAAGCTGAGATTAGGAGCACTCCCTATAGAAGAGAAGAGAAGAGAGAGAGAAGAGAGAAGAGAGAGAGAGAGAAGAGAGAGGAGAGGAGAGAGAGAGAGAGAGAGGAGAAGAGAGGAGAAGAGAGAGGAGAAGAGAGAGAGAGAGAGAGAAGAGAGAAGAGAGAGGAAGAGAGGAGAGAGGAGAGGAGAGGAGAGAGAGAGAGAAGAGGAGAAGAGGAGAAGAGAGAGAGAGGAGAGAGGAGAGAGAGGAAGAGGAGAAGAGAGAGAGAGATAGAGAAGAGAGGAGAAGAGAGAGAGAAAGAGGAGAAGAGAGAGAGAGAGAGAGAGAGAGAGAGAAGAGGAGAAGAGAGAGAGAAGAGAAGAGAGAGAGAGAGAGAAGAGGAGAGAGAGGAGAGAGAGAGAGAAGAGAGAGAGAGGAGGAGAGAGAGGAGAAGAGGAGAAGAGAGAGAGAGAGAGAGAGAAGAGAGAGAGAGAGGAGAGAGAAGAGAGAGGAGAAGAGAGAGAGAGAGAGAGAGAAGAGAGAGAAGAGAGAGAGAAGAAGAGAGAGAGAGAGAAGGAGAGGAGAGAGGAGAGAGGAGAGAGAGGAGAAGAGAGAGAGATGAGAGAGGAGAAGAGGAGAGAAGAGGAGAAGAGGAGAAAGAGAGAGAGAGGAGAAGAGAGAGGAGAAGAGAGAGGAGAGAAGAGAGAGAGAGGAGAAAGAGAGAGAGAGAAGAAGAGAGAGAAGAGAGAGAGAGGAAGAGAGAGGAGAAGAGGAGAGAGAGGAGAGGAGAGGAGAGAGAGAGAGAAAGAGGAGAAGAGGAGAAGAGGAGAGAAGGAGGAGAGAGAGAGAGAGAGAAGAGAGAGGAGAAAGAGAGAGAGAGGAGAAGAGGAGAGAAGAGAGAGGAGAGAAGAGAGAGGAGAAAGAGGAGGAGAGAGAGGAGAAGAGGAGAGAGAGGAGAGAGAGGAGAAGAGGAGAGAGAGGAGAAGAGAGGAGAAGAGAGGAGAAGAGAAGATAAGAGAGAGGAGAAGAGGAGGAGAAGAGAAGAGGAGAAGAGGAGAGAGAAGAGAAGAGAGAGAGAGAGAGGAGAGAGGAGAGAAGAGAAGAGAAGAAGAGAGAGAGAGAGAGAGGAGGAGAGAGGAGAGAAGAGAGAGAGAGAGAGAGGAGAGAAGAGAAGAGAGAGGAGGAGAGGAGAGAAGAGAGAGAGAAGAAGAGAGGAGAAGAGAGAGGAGAAGAGAAGGGAGAGGAGAGAGAAAAGAAGAGAGAGGAGAAGAAAGAGGAGAGAAGAGGAGAGAAGAGTGCTCCTAATCTCAGCTTGTTACCTGTATAGAAGACACCTGGGAGACAGAAATCTCACTGATTGGTCGAGGTTCACATACTTATTTCACTCATTAAAATGCAAATCAATTTATAACTTTTTTTGAAATGCATTTTTCTGGATATTTGTTGTTGTTATTCTCTCACTGTTATAATAAACCGACCAATAAAATCAGAGACCGATTGTTTCTTTGTCAGCGGGCGAACGTACAAATCGGCAGCCGATCGAATACTTTTTTTCCCCTCAATGTAAAATCGATTAATCCTGATGTACTTGAGATTAGAAAACACGAGGACAGTACAAATGCCCCCAAAATCACCCCTTTCTGGAAAGTAGACGGTCGAAGGTGATCAGACAGCGATTTATTTTATTTTTTGTCACAATTTTTATTAGAAACTAAATAATTTATTTTTTTTGTTTTTTATTTTTTTTATTTATTTTTTTTATACATAATGTCACCAGTCGTTGTCCCTGATCACCGCCTCACCAGTCATATGATGGCGCTGCACTGGTGACAGTATGTAAAAAAAATCCTGATCACCGCCCCCAAGTAGTTACTATGGTAAAACTGGATTGCTCCGGTCACTGTGTTTTAAAATAAACAATTGTTAAAAAAAAAGAAAAAAAAATGCAATAAAGAAAAAATATATTTAAGAAAATAAAATGATATATTTGTTTCTATGCTCTTAAAGAGGAGTACCCCTTAAAATAAAAAAAATTAAAAGTCAGCAGCTACAAATACTGCAGCTGCTGACTTTTAACCCCTTCAGCCCCGGACCAATTGGCAGCCAAAGGACCAGGCCCCTTTTTGCGATTCGGCACTGCGTCGCTTTAACTTACAATTGCGCGGTCGTGCGATATGGCTCCCAAACAAAATTGGCGTCCTTTTTTTCCCCACAAATAGAGCTTTCTTTTGTGGTATTTGATCGCCCCTGCGGTTTTTATTTTTTGCGCTATAAACAAAAAGAGCGACAATTTTGAAAACAATGCAACATTTTTTTGCTTTTTGCTATAATAAATATCCCCAAAAAATATATAAAAAAACATTTTTTTCCTCAGTCTAGGACGATACGTATTCTTCTACATATTTTTGGTATAAAAAATCACAATTAGCGATTATTGATTGGTTTGCGCAGAAGTTATAGCGTTTACAAGATAAGGGATAGTTTTATAGCATTTTTATTAATATTTTTTTTTTTTTACTAGTAATGGCGGCGATCAGCGATTTTTATTGTGACTGCGACATTATGGCGGACACATCGGACATTTTTGACACATTTTTGGGACCATTGTCATTTATACAGCAATCAGTGCTATTAAATGCACTGATTCCTGTATAAATGACAGTTGTAGTGAAAGAGTTAACCACTAGGGGGAGGGGAGGGGTTATGGGCTGTGACGTGTTGTGTGTTTTTTACATTAGGGGGCGGGACTGACGTCTGACGTCATTGATCGGCTTTCCCGATGACCGGGAACAGCCAATCAATGACAGGCAGTGTAGGAAGCGCGGGGAGAGGTTTGTTTACACAGACCTCTCCCCGTTCTTCAGCTCCGTGACCCGATCACGGGACACCAGCGGCGATCGGGTCCACTGGTCCCGCGGCCGGGGTCACGGAGCTCCCGACCGGGTCGCAAGAGCGCCGCTGGCGGCGTGCACACGACCCACGGGCAGGCATATAAAGGGCCACGTACAGGTAAGTGATTTTGCCTGCCCGTGCCATTCTGCTGACGTATATATGCAGTGGGCGGTCGGGAAGCGGTTAAAGAGGTGTGTCCCTTAAAATAAAAAAATGTAAAGCTACAAATACTGCAGCTGCTGACTTTTAATAATCGGACACTTACCTGTCCCGGGGTCCAGCGATGTGGGGGGTCGAAGCTCCGAGAGCCCCCCGATCCGCTCGGCGGTGCCGGCATTGCAACTGTGGGCACCCGGCTGTGGCTTCACAGGCGTGCACCCACTGCGCATGCACGAGCGGCGCTCCGCGCCGTGATTGGCCGCACAGTCATCTGGGACACGTGACAGGTCCCAGATGACTGGGGAGCCCTTCCTGTGCCGAGGGGAAGTGATGTCACCAGCCTAGGCTACGCAGGAGGCAGACTACGAGGGACCCCCCTAGCAACAGGCATTTAGAGGTATGTAAAAAAAAAGTTTTTTTTCCAATTTTTTTTTTTTGGCATTTTTAAGCCTTTTTTTTAGGGGGAAACACCACTTTAACCGCTTCAGCACCGGGCCATTTTTCACCCTTCCTTACCAGAGCACTTTTTGCGATTCGGCACTGCGTCGCTTTAACTGACAATTGCGCGGTCGTGCGACGTTACACCCAAACAACATTGACGTCCATTTTTTCCCACAAATAGAGATTTCTTTTGGTGGTATTTGATCACCTCTGCGTTTTTTTTTATTTTTTGCGCTATAAACAAAAGAAGAGCGACAATTTTGAAAAAAAACACAATATTTTTTACTTTTTGCTATAATAAATATCCCATTTTTTTAAAAAAAAAACATTTTTTTCCCTCAGTTTAGGCCGATACGTATTCTTCTACATATTTTTGGTAAAAAAAATCGCAATAAGCGATTATTGATTGGTTTGCGCAAAAGTTATAGCGTCTACAAAATAGGGGATAGATTTATTGCATTTTTTTTTTTTTTTTTTACTAGTAATGGCGGCGATCTGCGATTTTTTTTTTTTTTTTTCGTGACTGCGACATTGCGGCGGACACTTCGGACACTTTTGACACATTTTTGGGACCATTCACATTTACACAGCGATCGTTGCTATAAAATTGCAGTGATTACTGTGTAAATGTGACTGTCAGGGAAGGGGTTAACACTAGGGGGCGCTGCAGGGGTTAATGTGTTCCCTAATAGGAGTGATTCTAACTGTGGGGGGAGGGGACTCAAGGGGAGGAGACCGATCAGTGATCCTCCATACTGGGATCACATGATCGGTCTCCTCGCTGACAGGACGTGGAGCTGTGTGTTTACACCCCATCATTACACACACAGCTCCACGGTCCCGCCCGGTCCCGTTGTTTTAACGGGCAATCGCGGGTGCCCGGCGGACATCGCGGCCGCGAGGACGTCATATGACGCCCACCCAGGATGGGAGATCCACCTTGTGGGCGTCATATGACAGTGGGCGGTAGGGAAGTGGTTAAATATATATTTTTTTCCTTTATTTTTTTTTTTTATTACATTCATTTATTTTAAATACCATGAGGGGAGTTTTACCATAGGAACATTATACTACTCGGGGGAGGGGGTGATCACGATTTTCTTATTTTTACATTCTATCATTAGCCAGCGTCCCCCGATCACCACACCAGTTTATATAATGATACTGTACTGGTAACAGTATGTCAAAAATAAATCCCGATCCCCTCCCCCGAGTAGTAAAATGAAACGTGAATAGCTCTGGTCACTGTATTTAAAAAGAAAAATGCTGAAAAAAAAAATGTAATAAAATAAAAATATATTTAAGAAAATTGAATATTTTTTTTATTTTTATTTTTTTTACATCCTGTCACCAGTATCCCTGATCACCGCGACACACCAGTTATATGAGGACGCTGCACTATGTGTAAAAAAATATTTAAATTAAAACCTGATCACCTCCCCCGAGTAGTACAATTTTACTATATGGTGATACTCTGGTCACTGTATTTATCCCTTTCATTACCCGCCCATAGTCATATGACGCCCACAAGGTGGATCTCCCATCCTAGGGTGGGCGTCGTATGACGTCCTCCCATTCCCGGCCGCCTAGGGGGCTCGTGCGCGCCGCGGCGTCGCTCTGGACCCGGTGCGCATGCTCGGCGGCCGCGATTGCCCGTGAAAACATTGGGACCGTGCGGGACCGTGGAGCTGTGTGTGTAATGATGGGGTGTAAACACACAGCTCCTCGTCCTGTCAGCGGAGAGGAGACCGATCATGTGATCCCAGTACAGAGGAACACCGATCGGTCTCCTCTCCTTGTCAGTCCCCTCCCCCCACAGTTAGAATCACTCACATAGGGAACACATTAACCCCTGCAGCGCCCCTAGTGTTAACCCCTTCCCTGCCAGTCACATTTACACAGTAATCAATGCAATTTTATAGCAACGATCGCTGTGTAAATGGTTCCAAAAATGTGTCAGAAGTGTCCGCCACAAAGTCGCAGTCACGAAAAAAAATCGCAGATCGCCGCCATTACTAGTAAAAAAAAAGAAATGCAATAAATCTATCCCCTATTTTGTAGACGCTATAACTTTTGCGCAAACCGATCAATATACGCTTATTGCGATTTTTTTTTTTACCAAAAATATGTAGAAGAATACGTATCGGCCTAAACTGAGGAAAAAAAATTTATTTTTTTTTTTAAAATGGGACATTTATTATAGCAAAAAGTAAAAAATATTGTGTTTTTTTTTCAAAATTGTGGCTCTTCTTTTGTTTATAGCGCAAAAAATAAAAACCGCAGAGGCGATCAAATACCCCCAAAAGAAAGCTCTATTTGTGGGAAAAAAAGGAGGTCAATTTTGTTTGGGTGTAACGTCGCACGACCGCGCAATTGTTAGTTAAAGCGACGCAGTGCCGAATCGCAAAAAGTGCTCTGGTAAGGAAGGGGGTAAAATCGCCCGGTGCTGAAGCGGTTAAAATAAAATTGTTAAAAAAAAAAAAAAATGATCTATATATATATAATTTTTTTTTTTCTTTTATATAGTGGCCAGAGCAATACAGCGTTACCATAGTAACATTGTCCTACTCGGGGGGGG
Source organism: Lithobates sylvaticus (assembly GCA_028564925.1). Classification (NCBI taxonomy): domain Eukaryota; kingdom Metazoa; phylum Chordata; class Amphibia; order Anura; family Ranidae; genus Lithobates; species Lithobates sylvaticus. The sequence goes on from CM053030.1 coordinate 1,761,756, forward strand.
GGGGGGTGATCAGGATTTTTTTACACACTATGATTGCTTATAGCAGTGAATATCACAATTCATTCATTGTGTATTGCTGTGATCGGCCCTGTCTGTACCATGTGATGGCTGTGACCAATCGCAGAGATCACCACAATAGTGCACAATGAATGACAATTGTCATGTGATGTGCTGTGATTGTTCACATGGTACTGGCAGCGGGGGCAGTCCTGGAAGGTCATGTGACCCCCCCCCCCCCAGGATAATAGAGCCCTCTCCCGAAGAGTCCTCCCCCTGGTTGCTTTCTGGGCCTCTCCACAGACGAGACGGCACCGGACCACCTTGGAATCCTCCTTCCAGTTACTATCCAGCCCCGAGACTCGGAATTGGGTGGATCCGCACCCCAGGCCATGAAGTCCCCTCAGGAGGACCAAACAGACAGAAAGATCTTCTGGACCGGAACCCAGAAGCACGTGACCTCAGCACCTTAAGTACCCTCTCCCAGAATGCACAGCGAGACGACACTCTCCCTGGTTGGTTCTGGGAGAGATTGGCACTCAATGCGCCCAGCCAAACTGCGTTCTCGTACTTGCCAGAGGTGACGATGACACCAATGGCCAAGCAGAACCCAGTGCAATCCAGCCAGACTGGTACTGACACCAGAATTTAGTGCAATTAACCCCAAAACCCAACTGTGGTTTTAGGACCATTACATTTACAAAACATACAGCGCATGCTCGTCAGGAGCCCGGCGCTACACTTGTAATTAGGGCTTCGGCTGGCGGCCATTTTTTGGTGGACCAAATTGCATTGATTTTAATGGGAGAATCCTCAGACGCTAGAGAACAAACGTTCTTCTTGTGTTGAGTCTCCGTTTTCTTAAGAAAAACACCTTCCAACTAGACATGTGCAATTCGTTTCGTTTTTTTTTTTGTTTTTCGTTCGTTCATTTTCGTACGAATGAACGAATCGTACGAATCTGAATAACGAATCGTTCGAATCCGATTAACGAATCATTTGAATCGAACGAATCCGAAAAACAACGAAAATCCGAAAAAAAAACAAATTAGAAACAACGAATGTACTAATGAAGAAAATCAGAAAAACAAATGAAAAAATTCGTACATTCGTAACTTTTTTTTTTTGTTGTTGAATTGGTCATTTTCCGTGTCCCTTACAATGGCGCTGCTAAACGTGCTTCGAATGGATTGAACAAAAAAATTTGTACATTCGTAACTTTTTTTTTTCGATTCATAACTTTTTTTTTTCGATTCCTAACTTTTTTTTTTTTCGATTCGTAATTTCCGTGTCTCTATTGAACAAAAAAATTTGTACATTCGTAACTTTTTTTTCGATTCGTAACTTTTTTTTTTCGATTCGTAAATTATTAAAATGTAATAATAGCATACACATTACATAAAATTATGCTCTGATTACGAATCTATGAATGTTACGAATGTACGAATAAATACGAATGCGTCCGAAAATTAAACTAAACGAAAAAACGAATCAACAAAAAAATAACTCTTACGAATGTACGAATCGTTACAAATCAACGGAAACAAAAAAAACGAAACGAAAATAAACAAATTTTTTTGTTGTGCACATGTCTACTTAGGACTAATATATATATACATACACACTGCTTGTTTATTTATTATGTTTTTTTACTTTATTTCAGAGCAGCTATATATATATATATATATAAAATCTGCTTTGAAGTAAAAAAAATTAACAAGTGACATCTCACCAAAGCCCACCCAAAAAATATAAAAAGATTGTAAAAAAAAAAATGAAAAGTGTAAAAAAATAAAAAACTACTGACACCACTCTCCCCTGCCCTACCAACACTGTCCACTGCCCCAACCCCCTCCCCCCAAAAAGCATTGTGGTTTTTAAAAAAAAAACTATTTAAATTGTAAAAAAAAAATTAAGAAACAAATAAAATTGTAAAAAAATCAATTATTAAAAATGAAAAAATGACTGACCCCGTCCACTGCCACATCCCACCCACATACCTTGAAGGAGGATATCATTGATATGGCAGCAGCTACCATCACCTCTTCTTCGGTGAGCGGTCCGCTACGAGGTAAAAGTGGTCTCTGCAGCGGAGGCGATCAGGTCCTTCCTGTGGCCTGACATGGAGACGAGTGAGGGGAAGATGAGCCCCCAGATGTCTCCATATCACACCATATGACCCCTTTTTTCTTTGAATCATTATATATAGGGATGGAGGTACCTGACAGTAATCGGTCATGACCTCATTTTAAAGTCCCACCCCGCTCTTTTTTTTTACATGTCTCCATATCATTGCAGGGCGGAAGCGACATCAAAACTTCACTTCCGCCCATAGCTCTTTAAAGGGCCATTTTTATTTATTTTTTCATTTTTTTTTAATTGTGGCGGCCATAACCCTCGATGGGGCGGCCTTGACTTTTGGGCTTACCGGTTACCTCTTCTTGGCTTGTCGGTGAATGTCCGGGGGTTCCCAGGGTTTGTACCCAACAACTTTGGATGCTGACACCATAAAAGTCCCTTTTGAAGGTTTTTATTCTTGGTAACATCCAACAAAACACATTCTCAGATAGGAATAGAGGGCAAGGGGTGAAGAAACTCAGGCACACTGAACTGCTGACATCCACTGATGTCTTTAACCACTTTCAGCCCCGGACCAATTGGCAGCCAAAGGACCAGGCCCCTTTTTTGCGATTCGGCACTGCATCGCTTTAACTGACAATTGCGCGGTCGTGCGACGTGGCTCCCAAACAAAATTGGCGTCCTTTTTTTCCCACAAATAGAGCTTTCTTTTGGTGGTATTTGATCGCCCCTGCGGTTTTTATTTTTCGCGCTATAAACAAAAATAGAGCGACAATTTGAAAAAAATGCAATATTTTTTACTTTTTGCTATAATAAATATCCCCAAAAAATATATAAAAAAACATTTTTTTTCCTCAGTTTAGGCCGATACGTATTCTTCTACATATTTTTGGTAAAAAAAATCACAATGAGCGATTATTGATTGGTTTGCACAAAAGTTATAGCGTTTACAAAATAGGGGATAGTTTTATAGCATTTTTATTAATATTTTTTTTTTTACTAGTAATGGCGGCGATCAGCGATTTTTATTGTGACTGCGACATTATGGCGGACACATCGGACATTTTTGACACATTTTTTGGACATTTGTCATTTATACAGCAATCACTGCTATTTAAATAGCACTGATTCCTATGTAAATGACAGTTGTAGTTAGGGGGTTAACCACTAGGGGGCGGGGAGGAGTCAGTGTGACGTGTTGTGTTTTTTTTTACAGTAGGGGGGCGTGGCTGTACGTCTGACGTCATTGATCGGCGTTCCCGATGACAGGGAACAGCCAATCAATGACAGGCAGAGTAGGAAGCGCGGGGAGAGGTTTGTTTACACAGACCTCTCCCCGTTCTTCAGCTCTGTGACCCGATCGCGGGACACCAGCGGCGATCGGGTCCGCTGGTCCCGCGGCCGTGGTCACGGAGCTCCCGACCGGGTCGCGAGCGCGCGCCCCCCGGGCAGGCAAATTAAAGGGGACGTACCCGTACGTGCATTTGCCTGCCCGTGCCATTCTGTAGACGTATATCTACATGAGGCGGTCGGGAAGCGGTTAATCAAACCCAGAGAGTAGCCACTCGCAGCTGGGTACTTCAAAGTCAGATATGCCTCTAGCCAGAGATTATGGCAGCCAACAATGTGATCCGGAAACTTAGTAAAAGTCTCTGACACAGAATGAACTTGCAACCGAAGGTGAACAGGAACCTTTCCCACAGTACCTGGAACTTTCTCTGTCTTCTTGGCTGTACTGTGTGAAGTGCGGATTCTTTAGTGTCCATACAACTCAGCTCCCAGGCTCTTCCTGAGATGCCAGCTTGTTGGCCCTCCTCCGAAGAGTCCTCCCCCGGTCACCTGTATGAGCTGCGGTGCCCCTCCAATACTGAGAGCACACCGGGACGCCTTGAATCCTCCTTCAGTTACTGGGCCTCGGGCTGACTGGCTCAGAGACTCGGGAACAGACGGATCCCCACCCCCGACCATGCAGGTCTCTGGGGCTGGTCAGACTGACCATGTTTGTGGGACGGCAAACGCTCCTGGGCCCGGGACCCCTCGCGGGGCTACCCCGGTCCAGAGTCAGGAAGCAGGACTGCGGCCAAACCCAGAACACGTGACTTCAGCACCTTTTAGTACCCCTCCCCAGACTACCCAGCGGGGCCAGACGCACCCGCTGATTGGCTCTGGGGAAGACTGATACCCAAGACGTCCAACCAGGCCTGGTTCTGGGCCTGTCATGTGCACCTCACTGTACCCATGACCAGACAGAACCCCAACACAGCCCAGCCAGACTGATGCCAAAGTTAACCTTCACAATTAACCCTCAGAACCCCAATACTGTTCTGAGGTAAAAACTAAATTTCCACACATAGCGCACACCTTGTAAAAGTGTGACCGCTACACACTCCCCCTGGTTATTTACATAGTTAGCTAGGCCGAAAAAAGACACAAGTCCATGCAGTTCAACCATAAATAAAAATAAAATATATCGTACAATCCAATAAACCCCATTCTATACCCACAGTTGATCCAGAGGAAGGCAAAAAAAAAAAAAAAACGATGTCCTCCTCATCGTCCAGGCAACAACCAGAGAAAAAATCCTAACAAATTTACAAAAACTATGCGGTGCCCGAGTTTTAAACGAGTGTTGGGATAAGGAGGGGAAGGAAACACAATAAAATGTTTGACATTTTCACAACAACATTTTACATACTGTACATGTACCACCCAGACTAACTGACTACCCCACCCAATCTCCGGTGAGCTTGACAGTCGATCCCGGTGCATCCTGAAAGAAAAACAACAGACAAACACAATACTATACACTGTACAATATTTTTAGAAAGCGAAATTCCACCCAACTCTCAGTGGAATTCCTTTCTCTAAAGACACATTTTTTTTTTAAATCACTAACCAATATCTGAAATGTAAAAGAAAGTTCTCACTACTCCTGAACTTTTTCTGCCGACTCATGCCACCTAGTGGTCAGAGCCGCTGTAACTACAAGTCCCATTGAGTCGAGCACTGTGGGCCGGAATTGTAGGTCTTGACGCGTAGCTCCATCTGCAGCAACTACCTATCTGTCTAAACCCCACAGTCCTTGAAATTTCTGTAGAAAATCACAAAATACTGAAGACCCGAAGAAGTTCTTTTTGCAAAATTCAAACACTTGACTCTGGAACAGTTCACCGATAGAAACGCGGGTCGGGCAAAACCAAGTCTTTACCCGTTTGGACATCATAAGTAGTGATGTAGTACACAGCACTGTCTACAGATCACAACCTTGTCACAATCGATGTGTCGACTCCAATGCAACAGACATCCTTGGAATCGATAAAACATTTCACGGGAGAAAGATTTCTTCCGCAGTGGCTTTGGGACCTTAAAGCGGTGTTCCGGTGTTCTATCACGAAGTGTCCGGCTGTCACTAGGTGTCCAAAGTGTACTGCGCATGCGCAGCACGGAGCATGAAGATTTTCGGAAATTGTCGGAAGATGAACGGCGCCTGCGCCGTGAGTCGAGGTGAAGCCCCCACCATCCAAGCGGACATAGGGTTAGTCAAACTTAGAGGGCTGCGCTCGGCTCTTTTATATTCTGACTCTATGTCCACTTGGATGGTGGGGCTTGAAAGTGGACTCACGGCGCAGGCGCCGTTCATCCTCTGCAATTTTCGGAATCAGGGTGTCCTGTGTACTGCGCATGCGCAGTACACAGCGGACACTTCGTGATGGGGACGGCTAATGATACAACACCGGCCGAAATTATAATTTTTAAATAAAAATACCCCTATAATACACAAGCCTGATGTATTCTAGTAAAGTTAGTCTGTAAACTAAGGTCCGTTGTGTTAGTTTATAGCAGTAGTAATTTTATAAACTTGCAGAAGGCCGTGGCCATCTTAAGTGTGGGCATCTGAAGCCAGACTGTATTTCTTCCTGGATCTCATCCTTGCAGATCTCGCACATGCTCAGTGCAGCACAAGCAGTGTAATAGGTTTCAGGTCAGGTTTCCATAGCAACGGCAGTGTCAGAGGAAGTTGCCGCCCCTTCCCAGGAGGCATTGCAAACAGGACATGATGCGATGGGCCGCGGCCAGGGAGGAGGAAGTGAAAAATTAATACAGCAGATATACAATTCGTTTACAGTGCTGAAGAGTTGTAAAAGTGTGTGGAACTCCACTTTAAGGTAGTCCCAGACATCTTCCGCATACCACTTCTTCCGATTCGCTTCCACAATTTCCATGACTTCCTTAGGCACGTAAGGGAAGTCAAGTCCATACTCTGTTGCCACCCGCTGTATAAAGTCTCAGGGACCCAAATTGCCCCCGTCATAATCGGGCAGCGTTTCTAGTTCAGGCAACAGAATGGTCAAAGCTTAAAAGCCTTTAAAAAGTCTAAAACTTGTACTCGCGGCAACTTGGGTTCGAAGTGCCAATCGTCTCCTTCATCGGAGCCGGAACCAGTCAGTGAATCCAGCGACGAATCCCCTGCAGGCCGATAGTTTTCCGCGGCAGCATTTGCAATTCCCCGTGGTCTGTTTTTAAAAACTTTCCACCAAATGTCCGGTCCGGGGATGCGAGAGGCCGATCTGCTTCTGCGGCGGCAAGGGGGTGTTGAGTCGCTCCTTCTCCTGAGCGCCTGGCGCTGCAGTGGCAACATTTTCCAGGACAGTCTCTGGAACCTCAGAGGGGGCAGGATCTCCTCTGGCAATCCGAGCCCCAAAGGAGGATGCCGGGGCATACACAATCGACTCCTCGGTGTAGTGATCTAATATGTAGTTCGTAGATGGTTTGTAGATATTAATAAGTATTGTCCCCGCAGCAAACCCAATTCTCCAGAGAGGCGCACTTTATTAGCTTCCAAAACAGAACAGTCTTACAGATGACAAAATCAGTCTTGTAGTAGATGACACTCCAACAGGGCATAATCACGACTGGTAAATATTTAGAGCCCCATGAAAACATGTGACTCTTGGTGCCTTCATAAGAACACACACTTCTAAACAGATTGAACGTCCTGTTATATCCCCCACACACACTGAATGGCTGAGCAATTTGATTGGCCGTTTCCATTAAATGCTTTGATCTGCTCCTGTCATTCAGAGTGACAGGAGATCACCCCAAGCTTTGAACAGCTGTAGTCCTAAAACTGCCCCAATCTGCATTCTTGCATATTCCCCTTTGATATGTGTGAATACTGATTAGATTAAGATAATCATTATCTGTTCCCCTTTGATATGTGGAGTAAATCTTGTTTGGCCACTTCTCCTTTGATCAACAAACCCTCTTTTAATATGCGCAATTAGGTTAACAGCTACCAATGGGGCCTGCCTAGAATAAACTTGTCTTAGAATGCCTAAATAAAATGCCAATATGAAATACATAAAAAACACTACATATATCTAATATATATAATATATATATATATATATATATATATTAGATCAGGGCTCAAAATTTCAAGTCCTGAGCTACTAGCCAGGCCTTAAGGGTTACTCGCCACCAGTTGCCCCGCCCAACCCCTACCCTGCCCCGCCCCTAAACCCGCCCTCATAAATTATCTCATTAAATGACACCTTTAATGTTTTATGCAATTAAGTTATAAAAATATTAACAACCTTAATGTTAATGCAGCCTGTGTCCCCCCCATGTGCAGCCTGTGTCCCCCCCCCATGTGCAGCCTGTGTCCCCCCCCATGTGCAGCCTGTGTCCCCCCCCCATGTGCAGCCTGTGTCCCCCCATGTGCAGCCTGTGTCTCCCCCCCATGTGCAGCCTGTGTCCCCCATGTGCAGCCTGTGTCCCCCCCCATGTGCAGCCTGTGTCCCCCCCATGTGCAGCCTGTGTCCCCCCCATGTGCAGCCTGTGTCCCCCCCATGTGCAGCCTGTGCCCCCTTCATGTGCAGCCTGTGTCCCCCCCATGTGCAGCCTGTGTCCCCCCCCCATGTGCAGCCTGTGTCCCCCCCCATGTGCAGCCAGTGTCCCCCCCCCCATGTGCAGCCAGTGTCCCCCCCCATGTGCAGCCAGTGCCCCCCCCATGTGCAGCCAGTGTCCCCCCCATGAGCAGCCAGTGTCCCCCCCATGAGCAGCCAGTGTCCCCCCATGTGCAGCCAGTGTCCCCCCCATGTGCAGCCAGTGTCCCCCCCCATGTGCAGCCAGTGTCCCCCCCATGTGCAGCCAGTGTCCCCCCCCATGTGCAGCCAGTGTCCCCCCCCCCCATGTGCAGCCAGTGTCCCCCCCCCATGAGCAGCCAGTGTCCCCCCCCATGAGCAGCCAGTGTCCCCCCCCCATGTGCAGCCAGTGTCCCCCCCCATGTGCAGCCAGTGTCCCCCCCCATGTGCAGCCAGTGCCCCCCCCCATGTGCAGCCAGTGTCCCCCCCCATGTGCAGCCAGTGTCCCCCCCCCCATCCCTCCCCCTCCCCCCCCCCCCCCCCACCCCCCTCCCCCTCCCCCCCCCCCCCCCCCATGTGCAGCCAGTGTCCCCCCCCCCATTTGCAGACAGTGTCCCCCCCCCCCATTTGCAGCCAGTTTCCCCCCCCCATTTGCAGCCAGTGTCCCCCCATGTGCAGCCAGTGTCCCCCCCCCCATGTGCAGCCAGTGTCCCCCCCATGTGCAGCCAGTGTCCCCCCCCCCATGTGCAGTCAGTGTCCCCCCCCCCCATGTGCAGCCAGTGTCTGTCCCCCCCATGTGCAGCCTGTGTCTCCCCCCCATGTGCAGCCTGTGTCTCCCCCCCATTTGCAGCCTGTGTCCCCCATGTGCTGCCTACCTGTGGAGGAGAAGAGAGGAGAGCTGCCACTGGTAGATCACAGCAGGGAACATTCAGACTTTTGTTTCATAAGCTGTGAATGTTCCCCCGCGGCGCGCCGTCACATAAGCCCCTCCCCTTGTCCGGGGAAGTTTGATACATGTCACCCGTCCTAGGATTGGACGGGTGATCTGTCTATCAAAGTCCCGGAAAAGGGGAGGAGCTTATGTGACGGCGCACGGCGGGGGAACACTCACAGCTTATGAAACAAAAGTCTGAATGTTCCCTGCTGTGATCTACCAGTGGCAGCTCTCCTCTCTTCTCCTCGCCAGCCCTCAAAAATCACTCGCAAAATGCGAGTGTGCGAGTGTAATTTTTGAGGGCTGTATTAGATATATGTAGTGTTTTTTATGTATTTCATATTGGCATTTTATTTAGGCATTCTAAGACAAGTTTATTCTAGGCAGGCCCCATTGGTAGCTGTTAACCTAATTGCGCATATTAAAAGAGGGTTTGTTGATCAAAGGAGAAGTGGCCAAACAAGATTTACTCCACATATCAAAGGGGAACAGATAATGATTATCTTAATCTAATCAGTATTCACACATATCAAAGGGGAATATGCAAGAATGCAGATTGAATATGCAAGAATATATATATATATTAGATATAACATACTACACTCGGTTGCGATGCCCATGGCCCAGTCAAACCGGAAGGCCTGGGGTTGTGCGGTGGGCTGCTCAACTTTAAACGTGTACTTGCCGCACCTTCGGCACCTGGTGAACGGCCAGGGGTTTGCGACCAACCCGTCACATTTCCCACACAACATTCCGAGGGCCTCCGTATCTCCAATGGTGCACAAAACGAACCGCCCCCTGCGGCAGCAGACGAAATGCCCGTGTCTGTGATCACGGTGCCGGGCATCTGTACGCTTGCTGGACCCCTCGCTGTAGGCATCCTGGGTCCAGATGCGGGCTGCATATTCGGGAAACGGTGCATCTTGCCGAGAAGGTATTGGTATCTTTTTTCTCCAACTTCCGAGACGTCAACCAAACCTCTTCTCCTTCCGCAACACACTCTCAGGCGGTGCCTCGTGCGGGGAAAGATCAGCATAAACTCCTCCCACTGGGTGCTGGTGCTGTGTAACTTTGCGGCCTTTTCAGTACACGCTCCTCCCACGCTTACGCACCACAGTGAAAGTCTCTCCAAGATGGCGCTGATCTTTGATGGTGCAGTTCAAAAAAACACTTCACCCTCTATTCCAATGCACTTGCGAGGTAACTGTAAATCCCGGACTACGAGCCCCCATGTGTAGCGGCCATAACCCTCAGAGGGGCGGCCTTGACTTTTGGGCTTACCGGTTACCTCCGCTTGGCTTGTTGGTGAATGTCCGGGGGTTCCCAGGGTTTGTACCCAACAACTTTGGATGCTGAAACAATAAAAGTCCTTTTTGAAGCTTTTTATTCTTGCAGTGGTAACATCCAACAGTCTCAATAGGAATAGAGGGCAAGGGGTGAAGAAACTCGGGCGCCTTGAACTGCTGACATCCACAAATGTCCTTAATCAAACCCAGAGAGTAGCCACTCGCAGCTGGGTACTTCAAAGTCAGATATGCCTCTAGCCAGAGATTATGGCAGCCAACAATGTGATCCGGAAACTTAGTAAAAGTCTCTGACACAGAATGAACTTGCAACCGAAGATGAATAGGAACCTTTCTCACAGTACCTGGAACTTTCTCTGTCTCCTTGGCAGTACTGTGGAATTGTGGATTCTTTAGTGTCCATACAACTCAGCTCCCAGGCACTTCTTGGGATGCCAGCCTGTTGGCCCTCCTCCGAAGAGTCCTCCCCCGGTCACCTATACGAGCTGTGGTGCCCCTCCAATACTGAGAGCACACCGGGACGCCTTGAATCCTCCTTCAGTTACTGGGCCTCGGGCTAACCGCCTCCGAGACTCGGGAACAGACGGATCCCCACCCCCGACCAGGCGGGTCTCTGGGGCTGGTCAGACTGACCATGTTTGCGGGATGGCAAACGTTCCCAGGCCCGGGACCCCTCGGGGGGCTACCCGGTCCAGAACCAGGAAACAGGACTGTGGCCAAACCCCGAACACGTGACTTCAGCACCTTAAGTACCCTTCCCCAGACTACACAGCGGGGCCAGACGCACCCGCTGATTGGCTCCGGGGAAGACTGATACCTAAGACGTCCAACCAGGCCTGGTTCTGGGCCTGTCATGTGTACCTCACTGCACCCATGACCAGGCAGAACCCCAACACAGCCCAGCCAGACTGATGCCAAAGTGAACCTGCACAATTAACCCTCAGAACCCCATTACTGTTCTGAGGGAAAAACTAAATTTTAACATATAGCGCACACCTTGTAAAAGTGTGACCGCTACATGTTGTTACAGGGGAAAGCAGACATCTTGGTACACCCCGCACTCCTCTATAGTAAGGATACAGTGAGAAGGAAAGCGGGCATCTTGGTACACCCCGTACTCCTCTACAGTAAGGATACAGTGAGAAGGAAAGCAGACATCCTGGTACACCCCGTACTCCTCTACAGTAAGGATACAGTGAGAAGGAAAGCAGACATCTTGGTACACCCCGTACTCCTCTATAGTAAGGATACAGTGTTAAGGAAAGCGGACATCTTGGTACACCCTGCACTCCTCTACAGTAAGGATACAGTGAGAAGGAAAGCGGACATCCTGGTACACCCCGTACTCCTCTATAGTAAGGATACAGTGAGAAGGAAAGCAGACATCTTGGTACACCCCGTACTCCTCTACAGTAAGGATACAGTGTTAAGGAAAGCGGACATCTTGGTACACTCCGCACTCCTCTACAGTAAGGATACAGTGAGAAGGAAAGCGGACATCCTGGTACACCCCATACTCCTCTATAGTAAGGATACAGTGAGAAGGAAAGCGGACATCTTGGTACACCCCGTACTCCTCTACAGTAAGGATACAGTGAGAAGGAAAGCGGACATCCTGGTACACCCCGTACTCCTCTACAGTAAGGATACAGTGAGAAGGAAAGCGGACATCTTGGTACACCCCGTACTCCTCTATAGTAAGGATACAGTGAGAAGGTAAACCCCGTACTCCTCTATAGTAAGGATACAGTGAGAAGGAAAGCGGACATCTTGGTACACCCCGTACTCCTCTATAGTAAGGATACAGTGAGAAGGAAAGCGGACATCCTGGTACACCCCGTACTCCTCTATAGTAAGGATACAGTGAGAAGGAAAGCGGACATCTTGGTACACCCCGTACTCCTCTACAGTAAGGATACAGTGAGAAGGAAAGCGGACATCCTGGTACACCCCGTACTCCTCTATAGTAAGGATACAGTGAGAAGGAAAGCAGACATCTTGGTACACCCCGTACTCCTCTATAGTAAGGATACAGTGAGAAGGAAAGCGGGCATCTTGGTACACCCCGTACTCCTCTATAGTAAGGATACAGTGAGAATGAAAGCGGACATCTTGGTACACCCCGTACTCCTCTATAGTAAGGATACAGTGAGAAGGCGGACATCTTGGTACACCCAGCGGAGTTTTGCATTTTACACTTATTTATAACAGTAAAGTGAGTTTATAAAGTGATATTCAGGACTTAGAACTCCGTCTGACTGGTTAGATGTTGAATTTTAAAAGCAGCGGCGAGCCTGCGGATCTCACAGGTTTGCTAATCTGACAGAAGTTCGCTTCTTTTAAAAAAAACATCTAACCGGTCAGACGGAGTTCTAAGTCCAGAAGATCACGATATAAGCTGCAGATAAAAGCAACTAGGCAAGCGGGACAACGAGCAACCGCGACAAGGGGACGGGACTTCAAGTGAAGCATCTGGCTTATAATTTGACGAATAACGTTCATTCATTTAATCTATCACTTAATTCCTGATTTCGTAATCAGGTGCGTCATTTTTTTCCCTTCCTCACGTTTTCCTTCACAATCATCGATTGAGTTATAATTTTGGTTCCCTCACTTCTGCAAATTCCACTCCTCCCCCCATACAGCCATTATCCACCATGATATTTCATTCATCACTTTCTCCTCCAGCAAACCCCATTTCAGCCGTTTTACCCATCACCCGCTTCTACAGTCTCGGGTCCAACCCCCAGAGGATGCCCGCCTCATCTCCCTGTCCCAGTGTCTCTGGATGATGCCCGCCTCATCTCCCTGTCCCAATGTCCCCGGATGATGTCTGTGTGGGCTGCCCGCCTCATCTCCCTGTCCCAATGTCTCCGGATGATGTCTGTGTGGGCTGCCCGCCTCATCTCCCTGTCCCAATGTCTCTGGATGATGTCTGTGTGGGCTGCCCGCCTCATCTCCTGGTCACAATGTCCCCGGATGATGCCTGTGTGGGCTGCCCGCCTCATCTCCCCTTCACAATGTCTCCGGATGATGCCCGCCTCATCTCCCCTTCACAATGTCTCTGGATGATGCCCGCCTCATCTCCCTGTCCCAATGTCTCTGGATGATGTCTGTGTGGGCTGCCCGCCTCATCTCCCCTTCACAATGTCCCCGGATGATGTCTGTGTGGGCTGCCCGCCTCATCTCCCGGTCACAATGTCCCCAGATGATGCCCGCCTCATCTCCCTGTCCCAATGTCCCCGGATGATGCCTGTGTGGGCTGCCCGCCTCATCTCCCGGTCACAATGTCCCCGGATGATGTCTGTGTGGGCTGCCCGCCTCATCTCCTTGTCACAATGTCTCCGGATGATATCTGTGTGGGCTGCCCGCCTCATCTCCCGGTCACAATGTCCCCAGATGATGCCCGCCTCATCTCCCTGTCCCAATGTCTCCGGATGATGTCTGTGTGGGCTGCCCGCCTCATCTCCCTGTCCCAATGTCCCCAGGTGATGTCTGTGTGGGCTGCCCGCCTCATCTCCCGGTCACAATGTCTCCGGATGATATCTGTGTGGGCTGCCCGCCTCATCTCCCGGTCACAATGTCCCCAGATGATGCCCGTCTGGGCTGCCCGCCTCATCTCCCGGTCACAATGTCTCTGGATGATGTCTGTGTGGGCTGCCCGCCTCATCTCCCGGTCACAATGTCTCTGGATGATGTCTGTGTGGGCTGCCCGCCTCATCTCCCTGTCCCAATGTCCCCGGATGATGTCTGTGTGGGCTGCCCGCCTCATCTCCCGGTCACAATGTCCCCAGATGATGCCCGTCTGGGCTGCCCGCCTCATCTCCCGGTCACAATGTCCCCAGATGATGCCCGTCTGGGCTGCCCGCCTCATCTCCCGGTCACAATGTCTCTGGATGATGTCTGTGTGGGCTGCCCGCCTCATCTCCCGGTCACAATGTCTCCGGATGATATCTGTGTGGGCTGCCCGCCTCATCTCCCGGTCACAATGTCCCCAGATGATGCCCGTCTGGGCTGCCCGCCTCATCTCCCGGTCACAATGTCCCCAGATGATGCCCGTCTGGGCTGCCCGCCTCATCTCCCGGTCACAATGTCTCTGGATGATGTCTGTGTGGGCTGCCCGCCTCATCTCCCGGTCACAATGTCTCTGGATGATGCCCGTGTGGGCTGCCCGCCTCATCTCCCGGTCACAATGTCTCTGGATGATGTCTGTGTGGGCTGCCCGCCTCATCTCCCGGTCACAATGTCTCTGGATGATGCCCGTGTGGGCTGTAGACATGGGAACTGCCAAAAAATTCGTTTCGTTTCGTTTCGTCCCGTTTCGTATATAAAAAAATTCGTAATTCGTAATTCGTGTACGAAATTCCGTTCGAATTCGTACGAAATACGAAATTCGGACGAATCGTAATTTTTTTTACGAATCGTTAGTAAAGTTACGAATCGTTACGAATCGTTACGAATCGTTAACGCGGCTAATGAATTGTTGGTTCTCATAACACAGAGAACAATTCGAATCCAACTACAAATATCGAATTTCAATTTCAAGTTACGAATCGTTACGAATCGTTATGAATAGTTACGAATCGTTAGTAAATCCAACTACCAATATCGAATTTCAACTAATTTGAACGAAATTATTATAGCAGATATAACGAATGAATTCGAATGACAAAGTGTCATTTTTGCAGAAAAAAAAAAAAGCGTAGGGTCCCCCCAAATTCAATAACCAGGCCCTTCAGGTCTGGTATGGATATTAAGGGGGACCCCAGCCAAAAAAAAATAAAAAAAATGGCGTGGGGTCCCCCCCAAATATCCATACCAGACCCTTCAGGTCTGGGATGGATTTTAAGGGGAACCCCGGCCAAAAAAAAAAAAAAAAAATGGCGTGGGGTCCCCCTCAAAATCCATACCAGACCCTTTATCCGAGCACGCAACCTGGCAGGCCGCAGGAAAGGAGGGGGGGACGAGAGCGGCCCCCCCTCCCGCCTGAACCGTACCAGGCCACATGCCCTCAACATTGGGAGGATGCTTTGGGGTCCCCCCAAAGCACCTTGTCCCCATGTTGATGAGGACAAGGGCCTCATCCCCACAACCCTGGCCGGTGGTTGTGGGGGTCTGCGGGCAGGGGGCTTATCGGAATCTGGAAGCCCCCTTTAACAAGGGGACCCCCAGATCCCGGCCCCCCCCCTGTGTGAAATGGTAAGGGGGTACAAAAGTACCCCTACCATTTCACCAAAAAAGTGTCAAAAATGGTAAAAATGACAGGAGACGGTCTTTGACAATTCCTTTATTAAAATCTTCTTTCTTCTTTCTTCTGGTCTTCCTTTCTTCATCTTCTCCTTCCGTCATCTTCTTCCATCTTCTTCTTCCTTCGATTCGCTTCTTCTTCCTCCGGTCTTCTCGTCCTTCTCGTCCGGCGTCGTCCTTCTCGTCCGGCATCGTCGTCTCTTCTCGCAGGCCGCTCCTCGCAATGGGAGGCTCCCGCTCTGTGAGGCTCCGCTCCGGGTGACAGGTCTTTTATAACGAAGGCACCTGGTGACCCCGCCCCCTCTGACGCACGGGGACGTCATGTGGAATTCCCTATGGCTTTCCCCATGACGTCAGAGGGGGGGCGGGGTCACCGGGTGCCTTCGTTATACAAGACCTGTCACCCGGAGCGAAGCCTCACAGAGCGGGAGCCTCCCATTGCGAGGAGCGGCCTGCGAGAAGAGACGACGATGCCGGACGAGAAGGACGACGCCGGACGAGAAGGACGAGAAGACCGGAGGAAGAAGAAGCGAATCGAAGGAAGAAGAAGATGGAAGAAGATGCCGGAAGGAGAAGATGAAGAAAGGAAGACCAGAAGAAAGAAGAAAGAAGATTTTAATAAAGGAATTGTCAAAGACCGTCTCCTGTCATTTTTACAATTTTTGACGGTTTTTTGGTGAAATGGTAGGGGTACTTTTGTACCCCCTTACCATTTCACACAGGGGGGAGGCCGGGATCTGGGGGTCCCCTTGTTAAAGGGGGCTTCCAGATTCCGATAAGCCCCCCGCCCGCAGACCCCCACAACCACCGGCCAGGGTTGTGGGGATGAGGCCCTTGTCCTCATCAACATGGGGACAAGGTGCTTTGGGGGGACCCCAAAGCATCCTCCCAATGTTGAGGGCATGTGGCCTGGTACGGTTCAGGCGGGAGGGGGGCCGCTCTCGTCCCCCCCTCCTTTCCTGCGGCCTGCCAGGTTGCGTGCTCGGATAAGGGTCTGGTATGGATTTTATGGGGGACCCCACGCCATTTTTTTGGGCTAGGGTTCCCCTTAAAATCCATCCCAGACCTCAAGGGTCTGGTATGGATTTTGAGGGGGACCCTACGCAATTTTTTTTTTTTTTTGGCTGGGGTCCCCCTTAATATCCATCCCAGACCTGAAGGGCCTGGTTATTGAATTTGGGGGGACCCCTACGCATTTTTTTATCAATGACTTCAATGAATGACAGTTCTCTGTATTACGGATCCAACAATTCATTTGCCGGCAATAGCTGCGACTCGATTTTAAATAGTTTTTTTTTCCTGCAAAAATGACACTGCAGGAACAGTTCCCTATATTAGATATACTGAATCTCGAATCATTCGAAGCATTCGTTATATCCGCTATTATAATTTCTTTCATATTAGTTGAAATTACATATTTGTTAGTTACAATACAACATTCGAATTGTTCTCTGTATTGCGGGAATCGGCAATTAGCCGCGAGTGATTTTAAATGTCTTTTTTTCCTGCAAAAATGACACATTGTACAGAGAGAGTTCTAAACACAGGAAACGTGACCCCCTTCATAGGCATACTATAGAGTATATAGTATATAGAAGGGCGCAGGTTTCCTGTGTTTAGAACTCTCTCTGTACAATGTGTCATTTTTGCAGGAAAAAAAGACATTTAAAATCACTCGCGGCTAATTGCCGATTCCCGCAATACAGAGAACAATTCGAATGTTGTATTGTAACTAACAAATATGTAATTTCAACTAATATGAAAGAAATTATAATAGCGGATATAACGAATGCTTCGAATGATTCGAGATTCAGTATATCTAATATAGAGAACTGTCTCTGTACAATGTGTCATTTTTGCAGGAAAAAAAAAACTATTTAAAATCACTCGCAGCTATTGCCGGCAAATGAATTGTTGGATCCGTAATACAGAGAACTGTCATTCATTGAAGTCATTGATAAAAAAATGTGTAGGGGTCCCCCCAAATTCAATAACCAGGCCCTTCAGGTCTGGGATGGATATTAAGGGGGACCCCAGCCAAAAAAAAAAAAAAAATGGCGTAGGGTCCCCCTCAAAATCCATACCAGACCCTTGAGGTCTGGGATGGATTTTAAGGGGAACCATAGCCCAAAAAAATGGCGTGGGGTCCCCCATAAAATCCATACCAGACCCTTATCCGAGCACGCAACCTGGCAGGCCGCAGGAAAGGAGGGGGGGACGAGAGCGCCCCCCCCTCCCGCCTGAACCGTACCAGGCCACATGCCCTCAACATTGGGAGGATGCTTTGGGGTCCCCCCCAAAGCACCTTGTCCCCATGTTGATGAGGACAAGGGCCTCATCCCCACAACCCTGGCCGGTGGTTGTGGGGGTCTGCGGGCGGGGGGCTTATCGGAATCTGGAAGCCCCCTTTAACAAGGGGACCCCCAGATCCCGGCCCCCCCCCCTGTGTGAAATGGTAAGGGGTACAAAAGTACCCCTACCATTTCACCAAAAAAGCGTCAAAAATTGTAAAAATGACAGGAGACGGTCTTTGACAATTCCTTTATTAAAATCTTCTTTCTTCTTTCTTCTGGTCTTCCTTTCTTCATCTTCTCCTTCCGGCATCTTCTTCCATCTTCTTCTTCCTTCGATTCGCTTCTTCTTCCTCCGGTCTTCTCGTCCTTCTCGTCCGGCGTCGTCCTTCTCGTCCGGCATCGTCGTCTCTTCTCGCAGGCCGCTCCTCGCAATGGGAGGCTCCCGCTCTGTGAGGCTTCGCTCCGGGTGACAGGTCTTGTATAACGAAGGCACCCGGTGACCCCGCCCCCCCTCTGACGTCATGGGGAAAGCCATAGGGAATTCCACATGACGTCCCCGTGCGTCAGAGGGGGCGGGGTCACCAGGTGCCTTCGTTATAAAAGACCTGTCACCCGGAGCGGAGCCTCACAGAGCGGGAGCCTCCCATTGCGAGGAGCGGCCTGCGAGAAGAGACGACGATGCCGGACGAGAAGGACGACGCCGGACGAGAAGGACGAGAAGACCGGAGGAAGAAGAAGCGAATCGAAGGAAGAAGAAGATGGAAGAATATGGAAGAAGATGCCGGAAGGAGAAGATGAAGAAAGGAAGACCAGAAGAAAGAAGAAAGAAGATTTTAATAAAGGAATCGTCAAAGACTGTCTCCTGTCATTTTTACCATTTTTGCCACTTTTTTGGTGAAATGGTAGGGGTACTTTTGTACCCCCTTACCATTTCACACTGGGGGGGGGCCGGGATCTGGGGGTCCCCTTGTTAAAGGGGGCTTCCAGATTCCGATAAGCCCCCCGCCCGCAGACCCCCACAACCACCGGCCAGGGTTGTGGGATGAGGCCCTTGTCCTCATCAACATGGGACAAGGTGCTTTGGGGGGGACCCCAAAGCACCCTCCCAATGTTGAGGGCATGTGGCCTGGTACGGTTCAGGCGGGAGGGGGGGCCGCTCTCGTCCCCCCCTCCTTTCCTGCGGCCTGCCAGGTTGCGTGCTCGGATAAAGGGTCTGGTATGGATTTTGAGGGGGACCCCACGCCATTTTTTTTTTTTTTTTTTGGCCGGGGTTCCCCTTAAAATCCATCCCAGACCGGAAGGGTCTGGTATGGATATTTGGGGGGGACCCCACGCCATTTTTTTTTTTTTTTTTTTTGGCTGGGGTCCCCCTTAATATCCATACCAGACCTGAAGGGCCTGGTTATTGAATTTGGGGGGACCCCTACGCTTTTTTTTTTTCTGCAAAAATGACACTTTGTCATTCGAATTCATTCGTTATATCTGCTATAATAATTTCGTTCAAATTAGTTGAAATTCGATATTGGTAGTTGGATTTACTAACGATTCGTAACTATTCATAACGATTCGTAACGATTCGTAACTATTCATAACGATTCGTAACGATTCGTAACTTGAAATTGAAATTCGATATTTGTAGTTGGATTCGAATTGTTCTCTGTGTTATGAGAACCAACAATTCATTAGCCGCGTTAACGATTCGTAACGATTCGTAACGATTCGTAACTTTACTAACGATTCGTAAAAAAAAATTCGTATTCCGTACGGAATTCGTAAAAAAAAAAATTCGTACTACAGATTCGTAAATTCGTACGAATTTCGAAAAATTCGTACGAATTACGAATTCGTACGAAACGAATCGCACATGTCTAGTGGGCTGCCCGCCTCATCTCCCGGTCACAATGTCTCTGGATGATGTCTGTGTGGGCTGCCCGCCTCATCTCCCGGTCACAATGTCTCTGGATGATGTCTGTGTGGGCTGCCCGCCTCATCTCCCGGTCACAATGTCTCTGGATGATGCCCGTGTGGGCTGCCCGCCTCATCTCCCGGTCACAATGTCCCCGGATGATGTCTGTGTGGGCTGCCCGCCTCATCTCCTTGTCACAATGTCTCCGGATGATATCTGTGTGGGCTGCCCGCCTCATCTCCCGGTCACAATGTCCCCAGATGATGCCCGCCTCATCTCCCTGTCCCAATGTCTCCGGATGATGTCCGTGTGGGCTGCCCGCCTCATCTCCCGGTCACAATGTCTCCGGATGATATCTGTGTGGGCTGCCCGCCTCATCTCCCGGTCACAATGTCCCCAGATGATGCCCGTCTGGGCTGCCCGCCTCATCTCCCGGTCACAATGTCTCTGGATGATGCCCGTGTGGGCTGCCCGCCTCATCTCCCGGTCACAATGTCTCTGGATGATGTCTGTGTGGGCTGCCCGCCTCATCTCCCTGTCCCAATGTCCCCGGATGATGTCTGTGTGGGCTGCCCGCCTCATCTCCCGGTCACAATGTCTCCGGATGATATCTGTGTGGGCTGCCTGCCTCATCTCCCGGTCACAATGTCCCCAGATGATGCCCGTCTGGGCTGCCCGCCTCATCTCCCGGTCACAATGTCTCTGGATGATGCCCGTGTGGGCTGCCCGCCTCATCTCCCAGTCACAATGTCTCTGGATGATGTCTGTGTGGGCTGCCCGCCTCATCTCCCGGTCACAATGTCTCTGGATGATGCCCGTGTGGGCTGCCCGCCTCATCTCCCGGTCACAATGTCTCTGGATGATGTCTGTGTGGGCTGCCCGCCTCATCTCCCGGTCACAATGTCTCTGGATGATGCCCGTGTGGGCTGCCCGCCTCATCTCCCGGTCACAATGTCTCCGGATGATGTCTGTGTGGGCTGGGCTGCCCACCTCATCTCCCGGTCACAATGTCTCCGGATGATGTCTGTGTGGGCTGCCCGCCTCATCTCCCGGTCACAATGTCTCCGGATGATGTCTGTGTGGGCTGCCCGCCTCATCTTCTGGTCACAATGTCCCTGGATGATGTCTGTGTGGGCTGCCCGCCAGTGGCGTCTCCAGCTTTCATATTTAGGGGGGGCACATGGGGGGATAGGGACAAAATTAGGGGGGCAACTATAAAATGCAATTTTACTACGATCCCCAGGGTGGCAGAAAACAAGAGATATATGTCACCAGCATACCAAGAAAATATAAGGGTCCAAAGCAGTGGGAGAACTATCAGGTTTGCAAAGGTTGTCTTGCCACCGGGCCTTGGTGTTCTGCCACTGTGGTGTTCCCCAGCCTCCTCTTGCTGTCCTGCCCCTGCTATTGACAGCGCTGGTCTGGCATCTGTCTCCTTGGCAGTGGCAGCAGTCTATTAGGACCTAGGGCTGGTGACATTATGGGTACATGCAGGGGAAGGCTGGCACTATTGGTTGTAGAGAGCCGAGCCCCCAGCTGGTCACCTAGCAGCAGTAATGCTGTATAACCTTCTCTGTTGACATGCTGATCGGGATGTGATCCAGGTGATGCTCCCAGTCAGATCTAATAAACACAGTATTTATTAGTATCAACAGTACAACCACATCAACCGTATGTTCAGCAGCCATGTGGGATCTATGCCTGTAAGGTGTGGGCTCTATGTCTGTAAGGTGTGGGCTCTATGCCTGTAAGGTGTGGGCTCCATGCCTGTAAGGTGTGGGCTCCATGCCTGTAAGGTGTGGGCTCCATGCCTGTAAGGTGTGGGCTCCATGCCTGTAAGGTGTGGGCTCCATGCCTGTAAGGTGTGGGCTCCATGCCTGTAAGGTGTGGGCTCCATGCCTGTAAGGTGTGGGCTCTATGCCTGTATGGTGTGGGCTCTATGCCTGTAAGGTGTGGGCTCCATGCCTGTAAGGTGTGGGCTCTATGCCTGTAAGGTGTGGGCTCCATGCCTGTAAGGTGTGGGCTCTATGCCTGTAAGGTGTGGGCTCTATGCCTGTAAGGTGTGTGGGCTCCATGCCTGTAAGGTGTGGGCTCCATGCCTGTAAGGTGTGGGCTCCATGCCTGTAAGGTGTGGGCTCTATGCCTGTAAGGTGTGGGCTCTATGCCTGTAAGGTGTGGGCTCTATGCCTGTATGGTGTGGGCTCTATGCCTGTAAGGTGTGGGCTTTGATCAATAAAATCACTATGATATTTAACACTAGGATTTAACTAGGAGCATCACCTGGATTGCATCACGATCAGCATGTCAGAGAAGGCTGCACTGCTGCTAAGCAACCTGCAGGGAGGTCAACTGTCTACAACCATTAGAGATGGGCTCGGGTGTGTTTGAAATCCCACTTGCCCGATCCCGCCAGGAAGCCGACACTGCACACGGCTAATCACAGGCAGTGAGACATTCCTGATCTGTGCAGCTGCGGACCAGGAAATGTCTCACTGCCTGTGCTTAGCGCTGTGCAGTGAGGGCTTCCTGGCGGGGTCGGGCATGTTGGATTTTGAACATGCCCTGCCCATCTCTAACAACAAATTGTGCTGGCTCTCCTGTACATCAGCCCCATAAAGTAACCAGCACTGGGTTCCAATGTGCCACTCCTGCCATGGAGACAGAGACCAGCGCTGTGAATAGCCAGGACAGCAACCCTGGTAGTTCACTGGTCCACACTGCAAGGATTCCCCCATCCACCTATAATGTGTAGATGGGAGAATTGGATAATTTCTTTTTTTTTTTTAATGCAACCTACTAGTTAAATTAAAAAAGTGGGGCTGCCTAAGTGCTAAGTGCCTAAGTGCTAAGACCTGCCATAGGCAGTTTAAATCTCAGCTGGTTCATCAGGAACTGGTTGAGGTTTGAACCATTAATAAGCAGGCTGAATGTACCAAGTTGATCGATCAAATTGGGAACAACCAGCCTGCCAGATACTCTTATGATTATCACTAGTGGTTGCTATAGCCACTAGTGATAATGACTGTTTGCTGGGAGAATACAATTGCTGGGCAGGAAGGATATTCCCCTTGTCACCACTGTCTGTGTTGATGGGGGAATCATGCAAGTTTCTTTCCTGCACTCTGTGGATGCAGAAAATAAATTTGCTTAGTCTATTACCTGCCTAACTGAAAGTGAAAGTAAGTTGTGAAGGTCTTGAAAGAACAGGAGAGGGGAGGGACAGATGGTGGAGAGAAGAGATGGAGATAATGCAGTTCAGTGATTACAGTGTACTGCAGTGCACACACTTACCCACGCGTCCAGGCTAGAAGAATACTCCCCCTCTCAATAGAGACTGTGTTACTCCAGCAGCGGCCTGAGTAAGATGTGGCACATCCGCTACGAATACAAACAAAAAGACATTGCCTTTTTGTAAAAAAAAAAATGAAAAAAAAACACAATTATTTTGATATTTTAGGGGGGCCCCACATGGTGGGGCACAGCATAATTTTGGGGGGGTCAGGGCCCCCTCTGGCCCCCCCCCTAGGGACGCCATTGCTGCCCGCCTCATCTCCCCTTCACAATGTCCCCGAATGATGCCAGTGTTGGCTGCCCGCCTCATCTCCCGGTCACAATGTCTCCGGATGATGTCCGTGTTGGCTGCCCGCCTCATCTCCTCGCCACAATGTCCCCGGATGATGCCCGTGTGGGCTGCCCGCCTCATCTCCCTGTCACAATGTCTCCGGATAATGCCCGTGTGGGCTGCCCACCTCATCTCCCTGTCACAATGTCTCCGGATGATGCCCGTGTGGGCTGCCCGCCTCATCTCCTGGTCACAGTGTCCCCGGATGATGCCTGTGTGGGCTGCCTGCCTCATTTCCCGGTCACAATGTCCCCGGATGATGCCCGTGTGGGCTGCCCGCCTCATCTCCTGGTCACAATGTCCTCGGATGATGTCCGTGTGGGCTGCCCGCCTCATCTCCCGGTCACAATGTCCCCGGATGATGTCCGTGTGGGCTGCCCACCTCATCTCCCGGTCACAGTGTCCCTGAATGATGTCTGTGTGGGCTGCCCACCTCATCTCCCGGTCACAGTGTCCCTGAATGATGCCTGTGTGGGCTGCCCGCCTCATCTCCCGGTCACAATGTCTCCGGATGATGCCCGTGTGGGCTGCCCGCCTCATCTCCCCGTCACAATGTCCCCGGATGATGTCCGTGTGGGCTGCCCACCTCATCTCCCCTTCACAATGTCCCCAGATGATGCCCGTGTGGGCTGCCCGCCTCATCTCCCTGTCCCAATGTCCCCGGATGATGTCTGTGTGGGCTGCCCGCCTCATCTCCCCTTCACAATGTCCCCAGATGATGCCCGTGTGGGCTGCCCGCCTCATCTCCCGGTCACAATGTCCCGGATGATATCTGTGTGGGCTGCCCACCTCATCTCCCTGTCCCAATGTCTCCGGATGATGTCTGTGTGGGCTGCCCGCCTCATCTCCTGGTCACAATGTCCTCGGATGATGTCCGTGTGGGCTGCCCGCCTCATCTCCCGGTCACAATGTCCCCGGATGATGTCCGTGTGGGCTGCCCACCTCATCTCCCGGTCACAATGTCTCCGGATGATATCTGTGTGGGCTGCCCGCCTCATCTCCCCTTCACAATGTCCCCAGATGATGCCCGTGTGGGCTGCCCGCCTCATCTCCCGGTCACAATGTCGTCCGGATGATGTCTGTGTGGGCTGCCCGCCTCATCTCCCGGTCACAATGTCCCCGGATGATGTCTGTGTGGGCTGCCCGCCTCATCTCCCGGTCACAATGTCCCCGGATGATGTCTGTGTGGGCTGCCCGCCTCATCTCCCGGTCACAATGTCTCCGGATGATGTCTGTGTGGGCTGCCCACCTCATCTCCCTGTCCCAATGTCTCCGGATGATGTCTGTGTGGGCTGCCCGCCTCATCTCCCTGTCCCAATGTCTCCGGATGATGTCTGTGTGGGCTGCCCGCCTCATCTCCCCTTCACAATGTCCCCAGATGATGCCCGTGTGGGCTGCCCGCCTCATCTCCCGGTCACAATGTCTAGAAGAATACTCCCCCTCTCAATAGAGACTGTGTTACTCCAGCAGCGGCCTGAGTAAGATGTGGCACATCCGCTACGAATGCAAACAAAAAGACATTGCCTTTTTGTAAAAAAAAAAATGAAAAAAAAAATTTTTTTTTTGATTTTTTTTTGGGGGGGGCACATGGTGGGGCACAGCATAATTTTGGGGGGGTCAGGGCCCCCTCTGGCCCCCCCCTAGGGACGCCATTGCTGCCCGCCTCATCTCCCCTTCACAATGTCCCCGAATGATGCCAGTGTTGGCTGCCCGCCTCATCTCCCGGTCACAATGTCTCCGGATGATGTCCGTGTTGGCTGCCCGCCTCATCTCCTCGCCACAATGTCCCCGGATGATGCCCGTGTGGGCTGCCCGCCTCATCTCCCTGTCACAATGTCTCCGGATAATGCCCGTGTGGGCTGCCCACCTCATCTCCCTGTCACAATGTCTCCGGATGATGCCCGTGTGGGCTGCCCGCCTCATCTCCTGGTCACAGTGTCCCCGGATGATGCCTGTGTGGGCTGCCCGCCTCATTTCCCGGTCACAATGTCCCCGGATGATGCCCGTGTGGGCTGCCCGCCTCATCTCCTGGTCACAATGTCCTCGGATGATGTCCGTGTGGGCTGCCCGCCTTATCTCCCGGTCACAATGTCTCCGGATGATGTCTGTTTGGGCTGCCCACCTCATCTCCCAGTCACAATGTCCCCGGATGATGTCTGTGTGGGCTGCCCGCCTCATCTCTTGGTCACAATGTCTCCAGATGATGCCCGTGTGGGCTGCCCACCTCATCTTCCGGTCACAATGTCCCCGGATGATGCCCGTGTGGGCTGCCCGCCTCATCTTCCAGTCACAATGTCTCCGGATGATGCCCGTGTGGGCTGCCCGCCTCATCTCCCGGTCACAATGTCCCCGGATGATGCCCGTGTGGGCTGCCCGCCTCATCTTCCAGTCACAATGTCTTCGGATGATGCCCGTGTGGGCTGCCCACCTCATCTTCCGGTCACAATGTCTTCGGATGATGTCCATTTGGGCTGCCTGCCTCATCTTCCGGTCACAATGTCTCCGGAAGATGTCTGTTTGGGCTGCCCGCCTCATCTCCCGGTCACAATGTCCCCGGATGATGATGAAGATGATGTCCCCGGATGATGCCCGTGTGGGCTGCCCGCCTCATCTCCCCTTCACAATGTCCCCAGATGATGCCCGTATGGGCTGCCCGCCTTATCTCCCGGTCACAATGTCTCCGGATGATGCCCGTGTGGGCTGCCCGCCTCATCTCCCGGTCACAATGTCTCTGGATGATGTCTGTGTGGGCTGCCCGCCTTATCTCCCGGTCACAATGTCTCCGGATGATGCCCGTATGGGCTGCCCGCCTTATCTCCTTGTCACAATGTCCCCGGATGATGTCTGTGTGGGCTGCCCGCCTCATCTCCCCTTCACAATGTCCCCGGATGATGCCCGTGTGGGCTGCCCGCCTCATCTCCCTGTCCCAATGTCTCCGGATGATGTCTGTGTGGTCTGCCCGCCTCATCTCCCCTTCACAATGTCTCCGGATGATGCCCGTGTGGGCTGCCCTCCTCATCTTCACATCACAATGTCCCCGGATGATGTCTGTGGGGGTTGCCCGCCTCATCTCCCGGTCACAATGTCCCTGGATGATCCCCGCGTGGAATATTGTTGTTATGCCATAACCCCGGTATCCTCTTCTTCGGCCGGCGGTCCGCTTTACGATAAGAGTGGTCTCTGCGGTGGATTCCCAGCAAGATCACTTTTATTGACGGCGGGAGAGGGGCCGACCCACCCATCCCTCCTCACTCCCGTGCCCTCCGCCGCTTAACGGAGCCGTCGACAGCAGCGGAGGCGATCGGATCTTCACCCTTGCTGGTCATGAAGATGAATGAGGGGTAGATGGCCCCCACCCGTCTCCATAACAATGTAGGGCAGAAGAGACTTCAAAACATCACTTCCGCCCATAGCTCTTTAAAGGCAATTTTTATTTTATTTATTTTTTAAATGACAATTATTTTTTTATTGCCTTTTAGTGTAAATATGAGATGTGACGTCTTTTTGACCCCCCAGATCCCCCAGATCTCATATGTAAGAGGACCTGTCATGCTTTTGTCTATTACAAGGAATGTTTACATTTTAATTTTTTTTTAAAAAAACAGTGTAAAAATAAAAAATAAAAAAATTTAAACGCGCCCATCCCGCCGATCTCACGTGCAGAAGGGAACGCATACGTGAGTAGCGCCCACATATGAAAACGGTCTTCAAACCACACATGTGATGTATCGCTGCGATCGTTGGAGCGAGAGCAATAATTCTGTCCCTACACCTCCTCTGTAAGGCCCCTTTCACACTGGGGCGGTATATTTAGCGCTGCTTTACCTTTGTTTTAGCCGAGATATTCGGCCACTCGCGGGGCGGTTTTACCCCCCGCGAGCGGCCGAAAAAGGGTTAAAATCCCCCGCAAAGCGCCGCCGTAGGTATTGCCGCGGTATTACAGCGGTGTCCCATTGAAATCAATGGGTAGGAGCGGTGAATACACGGCTCCTGTACCGCTCCAAAGATGCTGCTAGCGGGACTTTTTTTACCGTCCTGCTAGCGCACCGCTCCAGTGTGAAAGCCCTCCGGCTTTCACACTGGAGGGAATGGGGCCGGTTTTTTTCAGGCGGTATACAGGCGCTATTTTTTTAGCGCTGTACCGCCTGAAAACCGCCCCAGTGTGAAAGGGGCCTAACTCAAAACACGCAACCTGTAGACTTTTTTAAACGTCGCCTATGGAGATTTTTAAGGGTCAAAGTTTGTCGCCATTCCACGTGCCGGCGCAATTTTGAAGCGTGACATGTTGGGTATCAATTTACTCGGCGTAACATCATCTTTTACAATTTAAAAAAAAAAAAATTGGGCTAACTTTACTGTTGTCTTACTTTTAAATTCAAAAAAGTGTATTTTTTCCAAAAAAAGTGTGCTTGTAAGACCGCTGCGCAAATACGGTGTGAGAGAAAGTATTGCAACAACCGCCATTTTATTCTCTAGGGTGTTAGAGAAAAAAAAGGTGTAATGTTTGGGGGTTCTAAGTAATTTTCTAGCAAAAAAAAAAAAATGTTAAACAGCAAATCTCAGAAAGAGGCTCGGTCCTTAAAGCGGTGTTCCGGACAAAATTAAACTTTTTAAATAAAAATACCCCTATAATACACAAGCTTAATGTATTCTAGTAAAGTTAGTCTGTAAACTAAGGTCTGTTTTGTTAGTTTTTAGCAGTAGTTTGTTATTTTATAAACTTGCAGCAGGCCGTGGCCATCTTAAGTGTGGGCATCTGAAGCCAGACTGTATTTCTTCCTGGATCTCATCCTTGCAGATCTCGTACATGCTCAGTGCAGCATAAGCAGTGTAATAGGTTTCAGGTCAGGTTTCCATAGCAACGGCAGTTTGAGAGGAAGTTGCTGCCCCTTCCCAGGAGACATTGCAAACAGGAAATGATGCGATGGGCCGCGGCCAGGGAGGAGGAAGTGAAAAATGAATACAGCAGATATACAGTCTGTGCTGAAAAAAAATAAAAAAAATATCCAATTTGTTTACAGTGCACAGTTTAGTGAGGGATGCTGAAGAGTTGTAAAAGTGGGTGGAACTCCACTTTAAAGAGGAGTTTCCATTAAAAAAAAAAAATGAAAAGTCAACAGCTACAAATACTGCAGCTGCTGACTTTTAATAATCGGACACTGACCTGTCCCGGGGTCCAGCGATGTGGGGGATTGAAGCCCCGTTCGTCTCCCCCTCCGCGGCGCAGGCATTGTAACTGTGGGCACCCGGCTGTGGCTTCACCCACTGTGCATGCGCGAGCGGCGCCGCGCGCCGTGATTGGCCACGCAGTCATCTGGGACCTGTCACATGACTGACAGGAGGGAGGGGGCAAAGCTGAGCCCTTCCTGTGCCGAGGGGAAGTGATGTCACCAGCCCAGGCACTGAAGGAGGCAGACTACGAGGGACCCCCTAGCAACAGCCATTTAGAGGATAGTTAAAAAAAAAAATTCCAAATGTTTTTTTTTTCTTTTTTTTAGGAATTTTAATGATTTTTTTTTTGTGTGCAACCCCACTTTAAACGGTTAAAGTCCTGCCCCCTTGTCGCTTTTTTCTGTCACGTTGACAGGCATTGAAATTACCAGGCGATTTCACTTAACCACTTCCCTACCGCCCACTGTCATATGACGCCCACAAGGTGGATCTCCCATCCTGGGTGGGCGTCATATGACGTCCTCCCATTCACGGCCGCCTCGGGACCCGGTGCGAGTGCCCGGCGGCCGCGATGTCCGCCGGGCACCCACGATTGCCCGTTAAAACAACGGGACCGTGGAGCTGTGTGTGTAATGATGGGGTGTAAACACACAGCTCCACGTCCTGTCAGCGGAGAGGAGACCGATCATGTGATCCCAGTACGGAGGAACACATGATCGGTCTCCTCCCCTTGTCAGTCCCCTCCCCCCACAGTTAGAATCACTCCTATAGGGAACACATTAACCCCTCCCCGCCCCCTAGTGTTAACCCCTTCCCTGCCAGTCACATTTACACAGTAATCAATGCAATTTTATAGCAACGATCGCTGTGTAAATGTAAACGGTCCCAAAAATGTGTCAAAAGTGTCCGAAGTGTCCGCCGCAATGTCGCAGTCACGGGAAAAAAAAATCGCAGATCGCCGCCATTACTAGTAAAAAAAAAAAAAATGCAATAAATCTATCCCCTATTTTGTAGACGCTATAACTTTTGCGCAAACCGATCTATATACGCTTATTGCGATTTTTTTTACCAAAAATATGTAGAAGAATACGTATCGGCCTAAACTGAGGAAAAAAATAGTTTTTTTAAAAAAAATGGGATATTTATTATAGCAAAAAGTAAAAAATATTGTGTTTTTTTTCAAAATTGTCGTTCTTCTTTTGTTTATAGCGCAAAAAATAAAAACCGCAGAGGTGATCAAATACCAACAAAAGAAAGCTTTATTTGTGGGGAAAAAAGGACGTCAATTTTGTTTGGGTGTAACGTCGCACGACCGCGCAATTGTTAGTTAAAGCGACGCAGTGCCGAATCGCAAAAAGTGCTCTGGTAAGGAAGGGTGTAAAATGGCCCGGTGCTGAAGCGGTTAAAGATGTATTGCACTCTAAAGTGGAACTTCCGCTCATCGGAACCCTCCCCCCCTCCGCTGTCACATTTGGCACCTTTCAGGGGGAGAGGGGTGCAGATACCTGTCTAAGACAGGTATTTACACCCACTTCCGGGCATAAACTCCCACAGCAGTCTATGCCACCTCCTGTCCCAGCGCGCTGTCTGCCGGGACACACGCGGGTCCCAGAGACATTGCGGGTGATTCTCATTGCGCTGCGCAACTCGCGCATGCGCAGTAGGGAACCGGGAGGTGAATCCGCAACGCTTCACTTCCTGATTCCCTCACTGAGAATGGCGCCGGCAGCAGCAGAGAGCCGAGCGATTGATCGTAAGTGTCCATTTATTAAAAGTCAGCAGCTGCAGTATTTGTAGCTGCTGGCTTTTAACAAAAATATTTCAGGTACAGCTCCTCTTTAAAGTCCCCAAATCCCCTCTTCACTCTACAATCACTATATAAGCTGATTTTTCGGTTAAAAACAAGTGTGAAATGCAAAACACCGGTGGGTGTAACAAGATGTCCGCTTGCCGACTTCTCACTGTTTCCTTACCGTGGAAGACTGCGGGGTGTAGCAAGATGGCGGCGACGGAACGTCACTTCCGTAACAATTTCTGACGGGTCGCCGAATCTGATGAAACACCGGGTTGTAGAAAATGACAGAATACCGGCAACGAAGGGCGGGGGTTTCCGCCGCTATCCACACCGATCAAGTTTTCAATTCAAACTCAACCGGACTCTACTACACCTTATACATAAAGGTGTACCAAGATGGCTGACACACCGATTCCCCCGCCCCTTCTCCATGGTAACGGCCCACCCCGCTGAGAATTTGTCTTCCATGTCAGAACGCGCACGCGCGGATTTGTGGGGCTCCGCCCTGGTTATCAGTGACGGCCGCGGGCGGAGCTTCGTTGTGCGCGTGCGCAGTACGAGGGAGGAGGCGAGAGTGGAGGATGCAGAAGTACGAGAAGCTGGAGAAGATCGGAGAGGGTGAGGGGAGAGCGGGGGCTGGGAACTACGACAGGCCGGGGATGTGAGGCCTACCGACCAGGGGGGGAAAACACCGGGGATATGAGGCCTGCAGACCGGGGGAGAGATTACTACAGACCGGGGATATGAGGCCTCCTCCACTGACATTGTATGAGGGAGAAGAGACCATTCTACCCCCCCCCCCCCCCACTCTGTATGGATCTTTCTTAGAGAAATCACAGGAAACCTCCATAGTGATCACCGCCCTATATTCCCACCATCGCTCCCCATGAGACGAAACATGTTGGGACGGAGCTAATGTGACGTCACCCCGCATATGGAAATGTCTGTCGCTAGGGCGGAGTGAAACACGGGGGCGTGGCCTGGTTGGATCACAGGGGGGCGGAGTGAAACATGGGGGCATGGCCTGGTTGGATCCCGGGGGCAGGGTGAAACACAGGGGGTGTGGCCTGTTTGGATCCCGGCGGGGGTGAATGAAACACGGGGCGGAGTGTAACACAGGGGGCGTGGCCTGGTTGGATCCCGGGGGTGGAGTGTAACACAGGGGGCGTGCCTGGTTGGATCCCGGGGGCGGAGTGTAACACAGGGGGCGTGCCTGGTTGGATCCCGGGGGGCGGAGTGAAAAACAGGGTGTGTGGCCTGGTTGGATCCCGGGGGCGGAGTGTAACACAGGGGGCGTGCCTGGTTGGATCCCGGGGGCGGAGTGTAACACAGGGGGCGGAGTGTAACACAGGGGACGTGCCTGGTTGTATCCCGGGGGCGGAGTGTAACACAGGGGGCGTGCCTGGTTGGATCCCGGGGGGCGGAGTGAAAAACAGGGTGTGTGGCCTGGTTGGATCCCGGGGGGCGGAGTGTAACACAGGGGGCGGAGTGTAACACAGGGGACGTGCCTGGTTGGATCCCGGGGGGCGGAGTGTAACACAGGGGGCGTGCCTGGTTGGATCCCGGGGGGCGGAGTGAAAAACAGGGTGTGTGGCCTGGTTGGATCCCGGGGGCGGAGTGTAACACAGGGGGCGGAGTGTAACACAGGGGACGTGCCTGGTTAGATCCCGGGGGTCGGAGTGTAACACAGGGGGCGTGCCTGGTTGGATCCCGGGGGTCGGAGTGTAACACAGGGGGCGGAGTGTAACACAGGGGGCGTGCCTGGTTGGATCCCGGGGGGCGGAGTGTAACACAGGGGGCGTGCCTGGTTGGATCCTGGGGGGGCGGAGTGTAACACAGGGGGCGTGCCTGGTTGGATCCCAGGGGGCGGAGTGTAACACAGGGGGCGTGCCTGGTTGGATCCTGGGGGGCGGAGTGTAACACAGGGGGCGTGCCTGGTTGGATCCCAGGGGGCGGAGTGTAACACAGGGGGCGTGCCTGGTTGGATCCTGGGGGGGCGGAGTGTAACACAGGGGGCGTGCCTGGTTAGATCCTGGGGGGGCGGAGTGTAACACAAGGGGCGTGCCTGGTTGGATCCTGGGGGGCGGAGTGTAACACAAGGGGCGTGCCTGGTTGGATCCTGGGGGGGCGGAGTGTAACACAGGGGGCGTGCCTGGTTGGATCCTGGGGGGGGGCGGAGTGTAACACAGGTGGCGTGCCTGGTTGGATCCTGGGGGGCGGAGTGTAACACAGGTGGCGTGCCTGGTTGGATCCTGGGGGGGCGGAGTGTAACACAGGGGGCGTGCCTGGTTAGATCCTGGGGGGGCGGAGTGTAACACAGGGGGCGTGCCTGGTTAGATCCTGGGGGGGCGGAGTGTAACACAGGGGGCGTGCCTGGTTAGATCCCGGGGTCGGAGGCTCTCATTTCATCACAGGGTTTTCCTGTGATGTGTGACTTGTAGGACTTCCTGTTCCTATGAACAATACTCGCATTAAACAGCGTTGTTCCCCAGCACCGGTTATAAGTGTTCAATCACTGACCACCTCGGCTCCATCGCCTAGCCTGGTGACAGATGCTTCCGTATGATGTCACGTTATAGCTCCGCCCCAACATGTTTCGCCTCATGGGGAGCGATGGTTTGAATATAGTGGCTGAGCGGTGAGCACTATATACGTTTCCTGTGATTTCTCCTACATGCCAGCATCCCGGGGGAGGGGAGAGTTCTACATTCGCTGATAAAGAGGCGGAGAGACACAAGAAAGATCCTGGTGGACAAATCCTTAAAGAGTGGAGGAGGGGTGGCCCTCGTGTATAAGAGTGTGGAGAGAGAGAGAGGAGGAAGAGCGCCGACACCTAGAGTGGTGGAACCTTTCTGTGGGTTTTAGAATCTGGTGAGCGTCTCCTCTGGCGGGACATCGTCCCGGGGGGAGCGTCTCCTCTGGCGGGACGTCGTCCCGGGGGAAGCGTCTCCTCTGGCGGGACGTCGTCCCGGGGGAAGCGTCTCCTCTGGCGGGACGTCGTCCCGGGGGGGAGCGTCTCCTCTGGCGGGACGTCGTCCCAGGGGGGAGCGTCTCCTCTGGCGGGACGTCGTCCCGGGGGGAGCGTCTCCTCTGGCGGGACGTCGTCCCGGGGGGAGCGTCTCCTCTGGCGGGACGTCGTCCCGGGGGGAGCGTCTCCTCTGGCGGGACGTCGTCCCGGGGGGAAGCGTCTCCTCTGGCGGGACGTCGTCCCGGGGGAAGCGTCTCCTCTGGCGGGACATCGTCCCGGGGGGAGCGTCTCCTCTGGCGGGACGTCGTCCCGGGGGGAGCGTCTCCTCTGGCGGGACGTCGTCCCGGGGGAAGCGTCTCCTCTGGCGGGACGTCGTCCCGGGGGAAGCGTCTCCTCTGGCGGGACGTCGTCCCGGGGGGGAGCGTCTCCTCTGGCGGGACGTCGTCCCGGGGGGGAGCGTCTCCTCTGGCGGGACGTCGTCCCGGGGGGAGCGTCTCCTCTGGCGGGACGTCGTCCCGGGGGGAGCGTCTCCTCTGGCGGGACGTCGTCCCGGGGGGAAGCGTCTCCTCTGGCGGGACGTCGTCCCGGGGGGAAGCGTCTCCTCTGGCGGGACGTCGTCCCGGGGGAAGCGTCTCCTCTGGCGGGACGTCGTCCCGGGGGGAGCGTCTCCTCTGGGATCTCGCTCTGGTTGTCATGGTGATGTAGGCGGGTCTTTTATTGATTTGGATATTTCCTCTTCCTGTACTCAGGGACGTACGGCACGGTGTTTAAGGCGAAGAACCGGGAGACTCATGAGATTGTGGCCCTGAAGAGAGTGCGCCTGGATGATGATGACGAGGTGAGGCTGGTGGGGGGTAGAGATCAGGGTGCTTGGGGGGGGGGCGGGGTCCGTCCTGCTTATAGTGATGTCATTGTCTCCTCCCCCAGGGGGTCCCGAGCTCTGCGCTCCGTGAGATCTGCCTACTGAAAGAGCTGAAACACAAGAACATC
This sequence comes from Lithobates sylvaticus, assembly GCA_028564925.1. Lineage (NCBI taxonomy): Eukaryota > Metazoa > Chordata > Amphibia > Anura > Ranidae > Lithobates > Lithobates sylvaticus. Next base: position 1,795,931 of record CM053030.1, read on the forward strand.
GTCAGGTAAGGAGGGCGGAGCATGTCCTCTCTGCCCCACCCATATCCTGTCCTTTTGGCCACACCCACATCCTATATAATGGCAAATGTTTTACTCTCAGCCCCACCCCCACACACTTTAATGTGGCCCCACCCACTCCGTACACTCAGCCCCACCCACACCTATCAGCGGAGCTGCCAGAAGAAATAATGGGGCCCCGTACAACCTTCCACAGAGGTCAGATCCCCCCTCCCCCATTCACCTCCCCCACCCCCGCCGTAGCTTTGTGTCCCCCGGGGTCCCGTAACCCGCTCTCCCGTGGGGAGGATTGCAGCGCTGAGTGTGGATTTCTCTGTTGCAGGTTACATGACGTCCTTCATAGTGATAAGAAGCTGACGCTGGTCTTCGAGTTCTGCGATCAGGTACCGTCCCGCTCTGATGATGGGGCGTCTAGGGGGGTGGGGGATGGGTAATTCTGGCAGATTTTTCTGACATTTATCTTAAATCCCAGAACATAGAGGGTCTCCTGTTCATTATGATCGGGTTATGCGGCCACCCCCCCCTCCCCTGCAGGCCTATTGGGGCTGTCCATCTCTCGGGGGGGATTGGGACCCCATACTGGACTATCTGTAATGTTGCTGCCTGCCCTGGACCCTGCGGAACCGGACTCTGTAGAATAATATACGGGTGTGGGGGTGTTGAGTCCCTGAAGTCTTTTTTAGTGGCAGAATCTGTTGTGCTGGGTGAAGACTGGACCCCCCCCATGGTAGCCCTGCTGGCATCACCCCACGCTGGTCCAGTGCCCCCCCATATGTGATTGGCAGACACTTTATTTATTTTTTATGTCGTCTTTTCACAATGTGGAGAGGCTCCCAGGATGCCCCAGAGGGTCACATAGTGACGGCCGAGCCGCGGGCACGAGCAGTGCAGCAGGTGATGTCACAGGTGGGGGAGGAGCACCTGGGTGGCAGCCATCTTGGATCTCCTGTGAACAGAGTGCAGACCCTGGTGATGGACTCCCGGCAAAGGATTTTACAGTTAAACCACAAATCCCATTTCTTGGGTATTTTCCTTTCAAGTTGTGATGATGTCATTGAATAGAATTCCTCCTTCGTACACCCGCTGTGATTGGTTAGGTTCTCTCCCTATTACCCGATTGTCAGCTCTTCTTCTTTTCTCAGGACCTGAAGAAGTACTTTGACAGCTGCAATGGGGACCTGGACCCGGAAATTGTAAAGGTGAGACTTCTGCCACTCCGGGACCCTCGACCGAGGACTGCCTGACAGTGCTGGGACTCCGGACTCCTCAGTACAGAATACCGTATATACTCGAATATAAGCCGAGATTTTCAGACCTTTTTTTAGGTCTGAAAGTCCACCCCTCGGCTTATATTCGAGTCACCGCCGTCTGCCTACATGAACAGCGTGTCATGCAGACAGACGGCAGTTTTCAAAAGCCGCGCCTCCTCCTCCTCCTCAGTGATAGGAGGAACACTAATTTTCCCAGCAGTAAGTCAGTGCAGTGCTCCGCCTATCACGGATGTCATGTCATTCTCATCTCATGGACGAGGATGAGAGGACGTCCGTGATAGGCGAAACACTGCACACTGACTGCTGGGGAAAAAAGTGTTCCTCCTATCACTGAGGAGGAGGAGGAGGCGCGGCTTTTGTAATGGTGGAATGGCGCCGTACACGCTGTGGGGGGACAGAGCAAGGCTACATCGGCTGCAATGGTGGAAGCGGCACCCGACACCGGACACCAGGACCTACAGATCGGCGGATCGGCACAGGTAGGCTGCAATGGGGACACGGGGCATGCAGCTGCAGATGGGCATTGCTGACCCTCTTTTCCACTTCAGTAGCTGCTGCATTTTTCCCCATCGGCTTATACACGGGTCAATACGTTTTCCCCATTTTTTTGTGGTGAATTAGGGGCCTCGGCTTATACTCGGGACGGCCTATACTCGAGTATATACGGTAAGTGCCCCCCCCGGGACCCCAGACCCTTCAGTACAAAATAAGTGCCCCCCGGGACCCCGGACCCTTCAGTATAGAATAAGTGCCCCCCCTGGGACTCCGGACCCCCTCAGTACAGATTGTGTGTGTGATGCAGACATGGTGCTAATGGCAGCTTTGCATGCTCTGTTTCTGGAGGGTGTGGCGTTTGGAGGATATACTGAAGTATGCGGCGTGCCTTGGGGGGATGTGGCGGGCGGCGTGCCTTGGGGGGATGTGGCGGGCGGCGTGCCTTGGGTGGATGTGGCGGGCGGCGTGCCTTGGGTGGCTGTGGCGGGCGGCGTGCCTTGGGGGGATGTGGCGGGCGGCGTGCCTTGGGGGGATGTGGCGGGCGGCGTGCCTTGGGGGGATGTGGCGGGCGGCGTGCCTTGGGTGGATGTGGCGGGCGGCGTGCCTTGGGTGGATGTGGCGGGCGGCGTGCCTTGGGTGGATGTGGCGGGCGGCGTGCCTTGGGGGGATGTGGCGGGCGGCGTGCCTTGGGGGGATGTGGCGGGCGGCGTGCCTTGGGGGGATGTGGCGGGCGGCGTGCCTTGGGGGGATGTGGCGGGCGGCGTGCCTTGGGTGGATGTGGCGGGCGGCGTGCCTTGGGGGGATGTGGCGGGCGGCGTGCCTTGGGGGGATGTGGCGGGCGGCGTGCCTTGGGGGGATGTGGCGGGCGGCGTGCCTTGGGTGGATGTGGCGGGCGGCGTGCCTTGGGTGGATGTGGCGGGCGGCGTGCCTTGGGTGGATGTGGCGGGCGGCGTGCCTTGGGTGGATGTGGCGGGCGGCGTGCCTTGGGGGGATGTGGCGGGCGGCGTGCCTGGGGGGGATGTGGCGGGCGGCGTGCCTTGGGGGGATGTGGCGGGCGGCGTGCCTGGGTGGATGTGGCGGGCGGCGTGCCTTGGGGGGATGTGGCGGGCGGCGTGCCTGGGGGGGATGTGGCGGGCGGCGTGCCTTGGGGGGATGTGGCGGGCAGCGTGCCTGGGTGGATGTGGTGGGAAGAATATTGTGCGGTGTGTTTTGGGGGTCTGGAGTCCGGTTATCATATTTAGTCTCTATTTGTTCTTTTCTCATTCAGTCCTTCATGTATCAGCTGCTGAAGGGTCTGGCCTTCTGTCACAGCCGGAACGTCCTTCACCGAGACCTGAAACCACAGAATCTGCTCATCAACAGGGTGAGGGTGAAGGGATGATGGGAGGGAAGGGGGGTGATGGGAGGGAGGATGAAGGGATGATGGGAGGGGAGACGGAGGGAGGATTATGGGAGGGGAGACGGAGAGAGGGTGAAGGGATGATGGGAGGGCAGGGGGGTGAAGGGATGATGAGAGGGGAGACGGACGGAGGGAGGGTGAAGGGATGATGGAAGGGAAGGGGGGTGATGGGAGGGGAGATGGAGGGAGGGAGGGTGAAGGGACGATGGAAGAGGATCCCCACAAAGACCAGAGAGATGATAGGAGGGAAGGCTTATTATTAAGGGGGGAGGGAAGAGCCTGATCCGGAATGGTCTTCTATACTGTATTGGGCTGAAAGTAATGAAATGACATCAAATCCTGGGGGGTATTGAAGGAGGTTTGGCTCTCGGTAATCCACCACTTACAATCATTGATGATGATAATGGTGTAACGGACATGAAGTGGTAAAACCAGCTTGATATCTTTTCCTTCAGTCGGCCGTCATCTGTTGGGTACAAGTTATCCCTTTACAGTAGTGAGAAGGGCAGAGGCCTCCATCTGCCACCATACAGTGCTTTCCTCCGGGGTCTCAGTAAATTGTCCAGGCTGTGAGAGCGGGAGATCCGGGAACATCGGTTCCTCCATCTCTTCTGGGGGTAATGAAGCCAGAAGCATTTCATCCCTTCCAGCTTACAGTTGCCGGGGAAGCGGCTAATCAAGCATGGATCTGTACTTGATTAGCTGCAGGGGAGACATTGGAGATCATAGACCCCTGATGTCTCCATAAAGAGGACCTGTCACCTGCTCATGCTATCATAGGCTTGCTGGTTTCCTTGCAATAGCAATAAAGGTAAACATAGTTTAAAAAAAAATTGTTGCGAAATGGAAATAATATAAAAAAGTAAAAGTTATTTTCTAAGCAAAAATACAGATTTTCACACGTGAAAAATTAAGCTAATAATCTTGTCCTGAGTTGTGATTATATGAAAAGAACTCCTTTGGGGGATAATCCGCTGCTCTTGTAGGATGAAGATAGAATTTGCCCCCTCGGTTGGTGGGAGGGTGTGATGGAAATGTCAGTCAGGTTGTCACCTTCCTGTTGGGGTCACCAGTGTTGGGGGTCCTCTCCTCGCTCAGGGACTCCTCTTCATATTCCTCCTCTCTCTCTCTCTGTAGAACGGGGAGCTGAAACTTGCAGACTTCGGCCTGGCGAGGGCGTTCGGTATTCCGGTTCGCTGTTACTCTGCGGAGGTGAGTTCTCATTGGTGCACACGTTTGGGGGAGATTTACTAAAACTGGAGAGTGCAGAATCTGGTGCAGCAGATTCTGCACTCTCCAGTTTTTAGTAAATCTCCCCCCATTGTCTGGTCATTGTATTGGATGTCTGATGGTGATATTCTCTGCCCCCCCCCTGCAGGTGGTGACACTGTGGTATCGCCCTCCTGACGTGTTGTTTGGTGCCAAACTTTACTCTACCTCTATAGACATGTGGTCAGCCGGCTGTATCTTTGCAGGTGAGGATCTGGGGCGTATGCCCCCCCACCCCCATATTGGATTCCTCTACTCTTTGTACAATGTCTGATGAGAGATGATGAATGAGGTCGGGGTGTGTCAGGAGATGATGAATGAGGTCGGGCGTGTCCGGAGATGATGAATGAGGTCGGGGCGTGTCCGGAGATGATGAATGAGGTCGGGCGTGTCCGGAGATGATGAATGAGGTCGGGGCGTGTCCGGAGATGATGAATGAGGTCGGGGCGTGTCCGGAGAGGATGAATGAGGTCGGGGCGTGTCCGGAGATGATGAATGAGGTCGGGCGTGTCCGGAGATGATGAATGAGGTCGGGGCGTGTCCGGAGATGATGAATGAGGTCGGGCGTGTCCGGAGATGATGAATGAGGTCGGGCGTGTCCGGAGATGATGAATGAGGTCGGGGCGTGTCCGGAGATGATGAATGAGGTCGGGCGTGTCCGGAGAGGATGAATGAGGTCGGGGCGTGTCCGGAGATGATGAATGAGGTCGGGGCGTGTCCGGAGATGATGAATGAGGTCGGGGCGTGTCCGGAGATGAGGAATGAGGTCGGGGTGTGTCCGGAGAGGATGAATGAGGTGGGGGCGTGTCCGGAGATGATGAATGAGGTGGGGGCGTGTCCGGAGATGATGAATGAGGTCGGGGTGTGTCCGGAGATGATGAATGAGGTCGGGGCGTGTCCGGAGATGATGAATGAGGTCGGGGCGTGTCCGGAGATGATGAATGAGGTCGGGGCGTGTCCGGAGATGATGAATGAGGTCGGGCGTGTCCGGAGAGGATGAATGAGGTCGGGGCGTGTCCGGAGATGATGAATGAGGTCGGGGCGTGTCCGGAGATGATGAATGAGGTCGGGGCGTGTCCGGAGATGAGGAATGAGGTCGGGGTGTGTCCGGAGAGGATGAATGAGGTGGGGGCGTGTCCGGAGATGATGAATGAGGTGGGGGCGTGTCCGGAGATGATGAATGAGGTCGGGGTGTGTCCGGAGATGATGAATGAGGTCGGGGCGTGTCCGGAGATGATGAATGAGGTTGGGGTGTGTCCGGAGATGATGAATGAGGTTGGGGTGTGTCCGGAGATGATGAATGAGGTCAGGGCGTGTCCGGAGATGATGAATGAGGTCGGGGCGTGTCCGGAGATGATGAATGAGGTCGGGCGTGTCCGGAGATGATGAATGAGGTCGGGGCGTGTCCGGAGATGATGAATGAGGTCAGGGCGTGTCCGGAGATGATGAATGAGGTCGGGGCGTGTCCGGAGATGATGAATGAGGTCGGGGCGTGTCCGGAGATGATGAATGAGGTCGGGGCGTGTCCGGTGATGAGGAATGAGGTCGGGGTGTGTCCGAAGATGATGAATGAGGTTGGGGTGTGTCCGGAGATGATGAATGAGGTTGGGGTGTGTCCGGAGATGATGAATGAGGTCGGGGCGTGTCCGGAGATGATGAATGAGGTCGGGGCGTGTCCGGAGATGATGAATGAGGTCGGGGCGTGTCCGGAGATGATGAATGAGGTCGGGCGTGTCCGGAGAGGATGAATGAGGTCGGGGCGTGTCCGGAGATGATGAATGAGGTCGGGGCGTGTCCGGAGATGATGAATGAGGTCGGGGCGTGTCCGGAGATGAGGAATGAGGTCGGGGTGTGTCCGGAGAGGATGAATGAGGTGGGGGCGTGTCCGGAGATGATGAATGAGGTGGGGGCGTGTCCGGAGATGATGAATGAGGTCGGGGTGTGTCCGGAGATGATGAATGAGGTCGGGGCGTGTCCGGAGATGATGAATGAGGTCGGGGCGTGTCCGGAGATGATGAATGAGGTCGGGGCGTGTCCGGAGATGATGAATGAGGTCGGGCGTGTCCGGAGAGGATGAATGAGGTCGGGGCGTGTCCGGAGATGATGAATGAGGTCGGGCGTGTCCGGAGATGATGAATGAGGTCGGGGCGTGTCCGGAGATGAGGAATGAGGTCGGGGTGTGTCCGGAGAGGATGAATGAGGTGGGGGCGTGTCCGGAGATGATGAATGAGGTGGGGGCGTGTCCGGAGATGATGAATGAGGTCGGGGTGTGTCCGGAGATGATGAATGAGGTCGGGGCGTGTCCGGAGATGATGAATGAGGTTGGGGTGTGTCCGGAGATGATGAATGAGGTTGGGTGTGTCCGGAGATGATGAATGAGGTCAGGGCGTGTCCGGAGATGATGAATGAGGTCGGGGCGTGTCCGGAGATGATGAATGAGGTCGGGGCGTGTCCGGAGATGATGAATGAGGTCGGGGCGTGTCCGGAGATGATGAATGAGGTGTGGGCGTGTCCGGAGATGATGAATGAGGTCGGGGCGTGTCCGGAGATGATGAATGAGGTCGGGCGTGTCCGGAGATGATGAATGAGGTCGGGGCGTGTCCGGTGATGAGGAATGAGGTCGGGGTGTGTCCGAAGATGATGAATGAGGTTGGGGTGTGTCCGGAGATGATGAATGAGGTTGGGGTGTGTCCGGAGATGATGAATGAGGTCGGGGCGTGTCCGGAGATGATGAATGAGGTCGGGGCGTGTCCGGAGATGATGAATGAGGTCGGGGCGTGTCCGGAGATGATGAATGAGGTCGGGCGTGTCCGGAGATGATGAATGAGGTCGGGGCGTGTCCGGTGATGAGGAATGAGGTCGGAGTGTGTCCGGAGATGATGAATGAGGTCGGGGCGTGTCCGGAGATGATGAATGAGGTCGGGGCGTGTCCGGAGATGATGAATGAGGTCGGGGCGTGTCCGGAGATGATGAATGAGGTCGGGGCGTGTCCGGAGATGATGAATGAAGTCCAGGAAAACCTTTCTTCCTCTTACCTCTTCTCAGAGTTGGCGAATGCCGGGAGGCCGCTCTTCCCCGGGAACGATGTAGATGATCAACTGAAGAGGATTTTCCGATATCCTTCCTGAGCCGATCCGAGTCTCCGTATTATTCTCTCTCTGTCACCTTTCTACCTCTCTGTATCCTCTTCCTCCCTCTTTCTGCTCCTCTCGCTTCTCCTTTCCCTCTCCCTCGCTCCTTTCTATCTTTCTGTGCCTCCCCCACTCCCTTCTACACTGCTCTCCTTTCCGCTCTCCCTTCTGCTCCTTTCCACCTCCCTTTCCCCCCCTTCTGCTCCTTTCCACCTCCCTTGCCCCCCCTTCTGCTCCTTTCCACCTCGCTTTCCCCCCCCTTCTGCTCCTTTCCACCTCGCTTTCCCCCCCTTCTGCTCCTTTCCACCTCGCTTTCCCCCCCCTTCTGCTCCTTTCCACCTCGCTTTCCCCTCCCTTCTGCTCCTTTCCACCTCGCTCTCCCTCCCTTCTGCTCCTTTCCACCTCGCTTTCCCCCCCCCCCCCCTCTCCCACCTTCTGCTCCTTTCCACCTCGCTTTCCCCTCCCTTCTGCTCCTTTCCACCTCCCTTTCCCCTCCCTTCTGCTCCTTTCCACCTCGCTCTCCCCCCCCTTCTGCTCCTTTCCACCTCGCTTTCCCCCCCCTTCTGCTCCTTTCCACCTCGCTTCCCCCCCCCTTCTGCTCCTTTCCACCTCGCTCTCCCTCCCTTCTGCTCCTTTCCACCTCGCTTTCCCCTCCCTTCTGCTCCTTTCCACCTCGCTTTCCCCTCCCTTCTGCTCCTTTCCACCTCGCTTTCCCCTCCCTTCTGCTCCTTTCCACCTCGCTTCCCCCCCCCTTCTGCTCCTTTCCACCTCGCTCTCCCCCCCTCCCTTCTGCTCCTTTCCACCTCACTTTCCCCTCCCTTCTGCTCCTTTCCACCTCGCTTTCCCCTCCCTTCTGCTCCTTTCCACCTCGCTTTCCCCTCCCTTCTGCTCCTTTCCACCTCGCTTTCCCCTCCCTTCTGCTCCTTTCCACCTCGCTTTCCCCCCCTTCTGCTCCTTTCCACCTCGCTTTCCCCCCCCTTCTGCTCCTTTCCACCTCGCTCTCCCCTCCCTTCTGCTCCTTTCCACCTCGCTTTCCCCTCCCTTCTGCTCCTTTCCACCTCGCTTTCCCCCCCTTCTGCTCCTTTCCACCTCACTTTCCCCCCCTTCTGCTCCTTTCCACCTCGCTTTCCCCCCCCCTTCTGCTCCTTTCCACCTCGCTTTCCCCTCCCTTCTGCTCCTTTCCACCTCCCTTTCCCCTCCCTTCTGCTCCTTTCCACCTCGCTTCCCCCCCCCTTCTGCTCCTTTCCACCTCGCTTTCCCCTCCCTTCTGCTCCTTTCCGCCTCGCTCTCCCCTCCCTTCTGCTCCTTTCCGCCTCGCTCTCCCCCTCCCTTCTGCTCCTTTCCACCTCGCTCTCCCCCCCCTTCTGCTCCTTTCCACCTCGCTTTCCCCTCCCTTCTGCTCCTTTCCGCCTCGCTCTCCCCCCCTCCCTTCTGCTCCTTTCCACCTCGCTCTCCCCCCCCTTCTGCTCCTTTCCACCTCGCTTTCCCCCCCTTCTGCTCCTTTCCACCTCGCTTTCCCCCCCCCTTCTGCTCCTTTCCACCTCGCTTTCCCCTCCCTTCTGCTCCTTTCCACCTCGCTTTCCCCTCCCTTCTGCTCCTTTCCACCTCGCTTTCCCCTCCCTTCTGCTCCTTTCCACCTCGCCCCCCCCCCCCCCCCCCCTCCTCATCATGCTCTCCTCTCCCTGCACCCCGTTGTTGTCTCTCTCTCTTTTGCCCCTGAACATGCCCTTGTCTGCCCCTCCCCCTCTTTCTGGTTCTGTCTTGCCCCTCATGCCCCTCCCCCTGGTGGGACTGTATATACATTGGGTACTTTTTATAAAGGTTTATTCTTTCCTGAACTCTCCTCACATTACTGGGAACTCCGACTGAAGAGCAGTGGCCGACCATGACCAAGCTTCCGGATTATAAAGTGAGTCTCTGTTCTGCTGCTGCATAAAATAGGAGAAAACTATGAAATATGTTTAATGCCAACGGAATACAAAGATCGAGCGATTCACAGCGAGTGCAGGGAGGGGAGACACAGCGAGTGCGGGGAGGAGAGACCACAGCGAGTGCGGGGAGGGGAGACCACAGCGAGTGCGGGGAGGGGAGACCACAGCGAGTGCGGGGAGGGGAGGAGACCACAGCGAGTGCGGGGAGGGGAGGAGACCACAGCGAGTGCGGGGAGGGGAGGAGACCACAGCGAGTGCGGGGAGGGGAGACCACAGCGAGTGCGGGGAGGGGAGACCACAGCGAGTGCGGGGAGGGGAGACCACAGCGAGTGCGGGGAGGGGATGAGACCACAGCGAGTGCGGGGAGGGGAGGAGACCACAGCGAGTGCGGGGAGGGGAGACCACAGCGAGTGTGGGGAGGGGAGACCACAGCGAGTGCTGGGAGGGGAGGAGACCACAGCGAGTGCGGGGAGGGGAGGAGACCACAGCGAGTGCGGGGAGGGGAGACCACAGCGAGTGCGGGGAGGAGACCACAGCGAGTGCGGGGAGGGGAGACACAGCGAGTGCGGGGAGGAGAGACACAGCGAGTGCGGGGAGGGGAGACACAGCGAGTGCGGGGAGGGGAGACCACAGCGAGTGCGGGGAGGGGAGGAGACACAGCGAGTGCGGGGAGGGGAGACCACAGCGAGTGCGGGGAGGGGAGACCACAGCGAGTGCGGGGAGGGGAGACACAGCGAGTGCGGGGAGGAGAGGAGACACAGCGAGTGCGGGGAGGAGAGACACAGCGAGTGCGGGGAGGAGAGACACAGCGAGTGCGGGGAGGAGAGACCACAGCGAGTGCGGGGAGGGGAGACACAGCGAGTGCGGGGAGGAGAGACCACAGCGAGTGCGGGGAGGGGAGGAGACCACAGCGAGTGTGGGGAGGGGAGACCACAGCGAGTGCGGGGAGGGGAGGAGACCACAGCGAGTGCGGGGAGGGGGGACCACAGCGAGTGCGGGGAGGGGAGACCGGGGAGGGGAGACACAGCGAGTGCGGGGAGGGGAGACACAGCGAGTGCGGGGAGGGGAGGAGACCACAGCGAGTGGGGGGAGGGGAGACACAGCGAGTGCGGGGAGGGGAGACACAGCGAGTGCGGGGAGGGGAGACACAGCGAGTGCGGGGAGGGGAGGAGACCACAGCGAGTGCGGGGAGGGGGAGACACAGCGAGTGCGGGGAGGGGAGACCACAGCGAGTGCGGGGAGGGGAGACCACAGCGAGTGCGGGGAGGGGAGACCACAGCGAGTGCGGGGAGGGGAGACCACAGCGAGTGCGGGGAGGGGGGACCACAGCGAGTGCGGGGAGGGGAGACCACAGCGAGTGCGGGGAGGGGAGGAGACCACAGCGAGTGCGGGGAGGGGAGGAGACACAGCGAGTGCGGGGAGGGGAGGAGACACAGCGAGCGCGGGGAGGGGAGACCCAGCGAGTGCGGGGAGGGGAGACACAGCGAGCGCGGGGAGGGGAGACACAGCGAGCGCGGGGAGGGGAGGAGACCAAAGCGAGTGCGGGGAGGGGAGACCACAGCGAGTGCTGGGAGGGGAGACCACAGCGAGTGCGGGGAGGGGGGACCACAGTGAGTGTGGGGAGGGGAGACCACAGCGAGTGCGGGGAGGGGAGACACAGCGAGCGCGGGGAGGGGAGACACAGCGAGTGAGGGAGGGGAGACACAGCGAGTGCGGGGAGGAGACCACAGCGAGTGCGGGGAGGGGAGACACAGCGCGTGCGGGGAGGGGAGACACAGCGAGTGCGGGGAGGGGAGGAGACCACAGCGAGTGCGGGGAGGGGAGACCACAGCGAGTGCGGGGAGGGGGAGACACAGCGAGTGCGGGGAGGGGAGACCACAGCGAGTGCAGGGAGGGGAGACACAGCGAGTGCGGGGAGGGGGAGACACAGCGAGTGCGGGGAGGGGAGACACAGCGAGCGCGGGGAGGGGAGACACAGCGAGTGCGGGGAGGAGACCACAGCGAGTGCGGGGAGGGGGAGACACAGCGAGTGCGGGGAGGGGAGACACAGCGAGTGCGGGGAGGGGAGACCACAGCGAGTGCGGGGAGGGGGAGACACAGCGAGTGCGGGGAGGGGGAGACACAGCGAGTGCGGGGAGGGGAGACACAGCGAGTGCGGGGAGGGGGAGACACAGCGAGTGCGGGGAGGGGAGACCACAGCGAGTGCGGGGAGGGGAGACACAGCGAGTGCGGGGAGGGGAGACCACAGCGAGTGCGGGGAGGGGAGACACAGCGAGTGCGGGGAGGGGAGACCACAGCGAGTGCGGGGAGGGAGAGCGAGCGAGTGCGGGGAGGGGAGACCACAGCGAGTGCGGGGAGGGGAGACACAGCGAGTGCGGGGAGGGGAGACCACAGCGAGTGCGGGGGGGGGAGGAGACCACAGCGAGTGCGGGGAGGGGAGGAGACCACAGCGAGTGCGGGGAGGGGAGACCACAGCGAGTGCGGGGAGGGGAGGAGACCACAGCGAGTGCGGGAGGGGAGACACAGCGAGTGCGGGGAGGGGAGACCACAGCGAGTGCGGGGAGGGGAGGAGACCACAGCGAGTGCGGGGAGGGGAGACACCACAGCGAGTGCGGGGAGGGGAGACCACAGCGAGTGCGGGGAGGGGAGACACAGCGAGTGCGGGGAGGGGGAGACACAGCGAGTGCGGGGAGGGGAGGAGACCACAGCGAGTGCGGGGAGGGGTGGAGACCACAGCGAGTGCGGGGAGGGGAGACACAGCGAGCGCGGGGAGGGGAGACACAGCGAGCGCGGGGAGGGGAGACCACAGCGAGTGCGGGGCGGGGAGACACACAGCGAGTGCGGGGAGGGGAGACACAGCGAGTGCGGGGAGGGGAGGAGACCACAGCGAGTGCGGGGAGGAGGGGAGACACAGCGAGCGCGGGGGGAGGGGAGACACAGCGAGCGCGGGGAGGGGAGACACAGCGAGCGCGGGGAGGGGAGACACAGCGAGCGCGGGGAGGGGAGACCACCCTTCTGTGATCCGGCCAGACATTCCGATCTGTCCTGCGCACACTTCCTGTGGGAACCCTCCCAGCTCTTCTCTTGGACTGCAGAACGATTTATCTGTCTTCTCCCGATGGATGAAGCCGACCAATGACACGCTTCCATCACGGCTCCTGCTGTGGGCGGGTACCACAGCTCCTGGTTTTGACCCTCCCACAGTCATTGATTGACAGCTAGTCTGATAGCCACTCATTAGTTGGCACCGCCCACCTCCATGCCACTACAGTCCCAGGGAGTTATGGGAAATGTAGCTCCTATTTGCCACTAGGGGGCGCATTGGATGTGAAAGGCACCGCCTGTCTAGATCCTCCCCCCCCCCCCCCCCCCCACAGCGCCCCCACAGCGCCCAGGTACAGTAAACTAATAAAGGAGTTGATGACGTCACAAGAGAAAAGTATTAATGACTCTAAAAAGTAAGACTTTTATTTGGAAAAATGTCACGATGTAGTAAATGATCATAGGGAGCAGGAGATGAGGGTCAAGAGTGGGCAGGATCCCTGGAGTTCAGCTTTAATGATTGATGGCGGCCATAGTAACGAATCCCCATATATATCGGGAGCAGCGCCATTGGATATCATTAGTCAGGACCCTCTGCAGCTTCATTCAGACAATTCCCACCCAGGAACTCTCCACATTTGTGACTTTAACTCAACGTGGTCCAAAGTCTGTGACCCTCAAACCATCCCCCCCCCCCCCCCCCCGTGTGAGCTTATTGGACGTTCCATTCCAAGACCATGGCCATTAATATGGAGTTGCCCCCCCACTCCTCCCATGGCCATTAATATGGAGTTGCCCCCCCACTCCTCCCATGGCCATTAATATGGAGTTGCCCCCCCACTCCTCCCGTGGCCATTAATATGGAGTTGCCCCCCCACTCCTCCCGTGGCCATTAATATGGAGTTGCCCCCCCCGCCTCCTCCCGTGGCCATTAATATGGAGTTGCCCCCCCCGCCTCCTCCCGTGGCCATTAATATGGAGTTGCCCCCCGCCTCCTCCCGTGGCCATTAATATGGAGTTGCCCCCCGCCTCCTCCCATGGCCATTAATATGGAGTTGCCCCCCCCCCCGCTCCTCCCGTGGCCATTAATATGGAGTTGCCCCCCCCCGCTCCTCCCGTGGCCATTAATATGGAGTTGCCCCCCCCCCCCCGCTCCCCCCCCCCCCGCTCCTCCCGTGGCCATTAATATGGAGTTGCCCCCCCCCCCCCGCTCCTCCCGTGGCCATTAATATGGAGTTGCCCCCCCCCCCGCTCCTCCCGTGGCCATTAATATGGAGTTGCCCCCCCCCCCCGCTCCTCCCGTGGCCATTAATATGGAGTTGCCCCCCCCCCCGCTCCTCCCGTGGCCATTAATATGGAGTTGCCCCCCCCGCCTCCTCCCGTGGCCATTAATATGGAGTTGCCCCCCCCCTCCTCCCGTGGCCATTAATATGGAGTTGCCCCCCCGCCTCCTCCCGTGGCCATTAATATGGAGTTGCCCCCCGCTCCTCCCATGGCCATTAATATGGAGTAGCCCCCCCCCCCCTCCCCCCCCCCCGCTCCTCCCATGGCCATTAATATGGAGTTGCCCCCCCCCCCCGCTCCTCCCGTGGCCATTAATATGGAGTTGCCCCCCCCCCCCCGCTCCTCCCGTGGCCATTAATATGGAGTTTGCCCCCCCCCCCCCGCTCCTCCCGTGGCCATTAATATGGAGTTGCCCCCCCCCCCGCCTCCTCCCGTGGCCATTAATATGGAGTTGCCCCCCCCCCCCCCGCTCCTCCCGTGGCCATTAATATGGAGTTGCTCCTCCCGTGGCCATTAATATGGAGTTGCCCCCCCCCCCCCGCTCCTCCCGTGGCCATTAATATGGAGTTGCCCCCCCCCCCGCTCCTCCCGTGGCCATTAATATGGAGTTGCCCCCCCCCCGCTCCTCCCGTGGCCATTAATATGGAGTTGCTCCTCCCGTGGCCATTAATATGGAGTTGCCCCCCCCCCCCCGCTCCTCCCGTGGCCATTAATATGGAGTTGCCCCCCCCCCGCTCCTCCCGTGGCCATTAATATGGAGTTGCCCCCCCCCGCTCCTCCCGTGGCCATTATTATGGAGTTGCCCCCCGCCTCCTCCCTTTGTGGCTATAACCAGCTCCACTCATCTGAGAAGATTTTCCACACATTATTGGAGGGTGTCTGTGGAAATATGTGCCCATTTGTGAGGTCGGTGCTGATGTTGGATGAGAAGATCTGGCTTGCATGTTAAGCCCCACATTGGGCCCAAAAAAATGCCTAACTCACTATCGGCGTTCCAAATCATTCCAAAGGTGATCAGTAGGGATGAGGTCAGGTGTTGAGTAGGGATGAGGTCAGGTGTTGAGTAGGGATGAGGTCAGGTGATGGGTAGGGATGAGGCCAGGTAATCGGTAGGGATGAGGTCAGGTGATCGGTAGGGATGAGGTCAGGTGATCGGTAGGGATGAGGTCAGGTGATGGGTAGGGATGAGGTCAGGTGATGAGTAGGGATGAGGTCAGGTGATGGGTAGGGATGAGGTCAGGTGATGAGTAGGGATGAGGTCATGTGTTCAGTAGGGATGAGGTCTGGTGATCAGTAGGGATGAGGTCAGGTGTTCAGTCGGGATGAGGTCAGGTGTTCAGTAGGGATGAGGTCAGGTGTTCAGTAGGGATGAGGTCAGGTGTTCAGTAGGGATGAGGTCAGGTGATCGGTAGGGAGGAGGTCAGGTGATGGGTAGGGATGAGGTCAGGTGATGGGTAGGGAGGAGGTCAGGTGATGAGTAGGGATGAGGTCAGGAGTTGAGTAGGGATGAGGTCAGGTGATCGGTAGGGATGAGGTCAGGTGTTAAGTAGGGATGAGGTCAGGTGATCGGTAGGGATGAGGTCAGGTGATGGGTAGGGATGAGGTCAGGTGTTGAGTAGGGATGAGGTCAGGTGATGAGTAGGGATGAGGTCAGGTGTTGAGTAGGGATGAGGTCAGGTGATCGGTAGGGATGAGGTCAGGTGTTGAGTAGGGATGAGGTCAGGTGTTGAGTAGGGATGAGGTCAGGTGATGGGTAGGGATGAGGTCAGGTCATGGGTAGGGATGAGGCCAGGTGATCGGTAGGGATGAGGTCAGGTGATCGGTAGGGATGAGGTCAGGTGATGGGTAGGGATGAGGTCAGGTGATGAGTAGGGATGAGGTCAGGTGATGGGTAGGGATGAGGTCAGGTGATGAGTAGGGATGAGGTCAGGCGATCGGTAGGGAGGAGGTCAGGTGATCGGTAGGGAGGAGGTCAGGTGATCGGTAGGGAGGAGGTCAGGTGATCGGTAGGGATGAGGCCAGGTGATGAGTAGGGATGAGGTCAGGTGATGAGTAGGGATGAGGTCAGGTGATGAGTAGGGATGAGGTCAGGTGTTCAGTAGGGATGAGGTCTGGTGATCAGTAGGGATGAGGTCAGGTGATGAGTAGGGATGAGGTCAGGTGTTCAGTAGGGATGAGGTCAGGTGTTCAGTAGGGATGAGGTCAGGTGTTCAGTAGGGATGAGGTCAGGTGATCGGTAGGGAGGAGGTCAGGTGATGGGTAGGGATGAGGTCAGGTGATGGGTAGGGAGGAGGTCAGGTGATGAGTAGGGATGAGGTCAGGTGTTGAGTAGGGATGAGGTCAGGTGATCGGTAGGGATGAGGTCAGGTGTTAAGTAGGGATGAGGTCAGGTTATCGGTAGGGATGAGGTCAGGTTATCGGTAGGGATGAGGTCAGGTGATCGGTAGGGATGAGGTCAGGTGATCGGTAGGGATGAGGTCAGGTGTTGAGTAGGGATGAGGTCAGGTGTTGAGTAGGGATGAGGTCAGGTGATGGGTAGGGAATGAGGTCAGGTGTTGAGTAGGGATGAGGTCAGGGGATCGGTAGGGATGAGGTCAGGTGATGGGTAGGGATGAGGTCAGGTGTTGAGTAGGGATGAGGTCAGGTGTTGAGTAGGGATGAGGTCAGGTGTTCAGTAGGGATGAGGTCAGGTGATGGGTAGGGATGAGGTCAGGTGTTGAGTAGGGATGAGGTCAGGTGATGAGTAGGGATGAGGTCAGGTGTTGAGTAGGGATGAGGTCAGGTGATGGGTAGGGATGAGGTCAGGGGATGGGTAGGGATGAGGTCAGGTGATCGGTAGGGATGAGGTCAGGTGATCGGTAGGGATGAGGTCAGGCGATCGGTAGGGAGGAGGTCAGTTGATCGGTAGGGAGGAGGTCAGGTGATCGGTAGGGAGGAGGTCAGGTGATCGGTAGGGATGAGGCCAGGTGATGAGTAGGGATGAGGTCAGGTGATGAGTAGGGATGAGGTCAGGTGATGAGTAGGGATGAGGTCAGGTGTTCAGTAGGGATGAGGTCTGGTGATCAGTAGGGATGAGGTCAGGTGTTCAGTAGGGATGAGGTCAGGTGTTCAGTAGGGATGAGGTCAGGTGTTCAGTAGGGATGAGGTCAGGTGATCGGTAGGGAGGAGGTCAGGTGATGGGTAGGGATGAGGTCAGGTGATGGGTAGGGAGGAGGTCAGGTGATGAGTAGGGATGAGGTCAGGTGATCGGTAGGGATGAGGTCAGGTGTTAAGTAGGGATGAGGTCAGGTGATCGGTAGGGATGAGGTCAGGTGTTGAGTAGGGATGAGGTCAGGTGTTGAGTAGGGATGAGGTCAGGTGATCGGTAGGGAATGAGGTCAGGGGATCGGTAGGGATGAGGTCAGGGGATCGGTAGGGATGAGGTCAGGGGATCGGTAGGGATGAGGTCAGGTGTTGAGTAGGGATGAGGTCAGGTGTTGAGTAGGGATGAGGTCAGGTGATCGGTAGGGATGAGGTCAGGGGATCGGTAGGGATGAGGTCAGGGGATCGGTAGGGATGAGGTCAGGGGATCGGTAGGGATGAGGTCAGGTGTTGAGTAGGGATGAGGTCAGGTGTTGAGTAGGGATGAGGTCAGGTGATGGGTAGGGATGAGGTCAGGTGTTGAGTAGGGATGAGGTCAGGTGTTGAGTAGGGATGAGGTCAGGTGATCGGTAGGGATGAGGTCAGGTGATCGGTAGGGATGAGGTCAGGTGATGAGTAGGGATGAGGTCAGGTGTTGAGTAGGGATGAGGTCAGGTGATGGGTAGGGAATGAGGTCAGGTGTTGAGTAGGGATGAGGTCAGGGGATCTGTAGGGATGAGGTCAGGTGATGGGTAGGGATGAGGTCAGGTGTTGAGTAGGGATGAGGTCAGGTGATGAGTAGGGATGAGGTCAGGTGTTGAGTAGGGATGAGGTCAGGTGATGGGTAGGGATGAGGTCAGGTGTTGAGTAGGGATGAGGTCAGGTGATGAGTAGGGATGAGGTCAGGTGTTGAGTAGGGATGAGGTCAGGTGATGGGTAGGGATGAGGTCAGGGGATGGGTAGGGATGAGGTCAGGTGATGGGTAGGGATGAGGTCAGGTGATGGGTAGGGATGAGGTCAGGTGATGAGTAGGGATGAGGTCAGGGGATCAGTAGGGATGAGGTCAGGTGATGGGTAGGGAGGAGGTCAGGTGATGGGTAGGGATGAGGTCAGGGGATCGGTAGGGATGAGGTCAGGTGATGAGTAGGGATGAGGTCAGGGGATCGGTAGGGATGAGGTCAGGTGATGAGTAGGGATGAGGTCAGGGGATCGGTAGGGATGAGGTCAGGGGATCGGTAGGGATGAGGTCAGGGGATCGGTAGGGATGAGGTCAGGTGATGGGTAGGGATGAGGTCAGGGGATCAGTAGGGATGAGGTCAGGTGATGGGTAGGGAGGAGGTCAGGTGATGGGTAGGGATGAGGTCAGGTGATGAGTAGGGATGAGGTCAGGGGATCGGTATGGATGAGGTCAGGTGATGAGTAGGGATGAGGTCAGGGGATGGGTAGGGATGAGGTCAGGGGATCGGTAGGGATGAGGTCAGGGGATCGGTAGGGATGAGGTCAGGGGATCGGTAGGGATGAGGTCAGGTGATGGGTAGGGATGAGGTCAGGTGATGAGTAGGGATGAGGTCAGGTGATGAGTAGGGATGAGGTCAGGGGATGGGTAGGGATGAGGTCAGGGGATCGGTAGGGATGAGGTCAGGTGATCGGTAGGGATGAGGTCAGGTGATCGGTAGGGATGAGGTCAGGTGATGAGTAGGGATGAGGTCAGGGGATCAGTAGGGATGAGGTCAGGGGATCGGTAGGGATGAGGTCAGGGGATCGGTAGGGATGAGGTCAGGGGATCGGTAGGGATGAGGTCAGGTGATGAGTAGGGATGAGGTCAGGTGATGAGTAGGGATGAGGTCAGGGGATGGGTAGGGATGAGGTCAGGGGATCGGTAGGGATGAGGTCAGGGGATCGGTAGGGATGAGGTCAGGTGATCGGTAGGGATGAGGTCAGGGGATGAGTAGGGATGAGGTCAGGGATCGGTAGGGATGAGGTCAGGGGATCGGTAGGGATGAGGTCAGGGGATCGGTAGGGATGAGGTCAGGGGATCGGTAGGGATGAGGTCAGGGGATCGGTAGGGATGAGGTCAGGGGATCGGTAGGGATGAGGTCAGGTGATGAGTAGGGATGAGGTCAGGTGATCGGTAGGGATGAGGTCAGGTGATGAGTAGGGATGAGGTCAGGTGATCGGTAGGGATGAGGTCAGGTGATGAGTAGGGATGAGGTCAGGTGATCGGTAGGGATGAGGTCAGGTGATGAGTAGGGATGAGGTCAGGTGATCGGTAGGGATGAGGTCAGGTGATGAGTAGGGATGAGGTCAGGTGATCGGTAGGGATGAGGTCAGGTGATGAGTAGGGATGAGGTCAGGTGATCGGTAGGGATGAGGTCAGGGCTCCTCACCACACTGGTCACTCCATGTCTTCAGTCATGTTGGGACAGAAAAGGTTCTTCATCAAACCACAAGGTTGGAGGAGCGGAAATGTCTCCAATGTCTTTGTATGATGGAGTATTTCCCGGACCCCTCACTGGAGACCCCTGAACTCCATCATCAGGGATATGCAATTAGCGGACCTCCAGCTGTTGCAGAACTACAAGTCCCATGAGGCATAGCAAGACTCTGAGAGCCACAAGCATGACACCCAGAGGCATGATGGACTTGTAGTTTTGCAACAGCTGGAGGTCCGCTAATTGTGTATCGCTGCTCTAGAAAGTCAGGTGGTGCTGGGATGGGGTGTGATGATCGCTGGGGGGTGATGATCGATGGGGTGTGATGATCGCTGGGAGGTGATGATCGATGGGGTGTGATGATCGCTGGAGGGTGATGATCGCTGGGGGGTGATGATCGATGGGGTGTGATGATCGCTGGGGGGTGATGATCGCTGGGGTGTGATGATCGCTGGGAGGTGATGATCGCTGGGAGGTGATGATCGCTGGGGGGTGATGATCGCTGGGGGGTGATGATCGCTGGGGGGTGATGATCGCTGGGGGGTGATGATCGCTGGGGGGTGATGATCGATGGGGTGTGATGATCGCTGGGGTGTGATGATCGCTGGGGGGTGATGATCGCTGGGGGGTGATGATCGATGGGGTGTGATGATCGCTGGGAGGTGATGATCGATGGGGTGTGATGATCGCTGGAGGGTGATGATCGCTGGGGGGTGATGATCGATGGGGTGTGATGATCGCTGGGGGGTGATGATCGATGGGGTGTGATGATCGCTGGGAGGTGATGATCGATGGGGTGTGATGATCGCTGGAGGGTGATGATCGCTGGGGGGTGATGATCGATGGGGTGTGATGATCGCTGGGTGGTGATGATCGATGGGGTGTGATGATCGCTGGGGGGTGATGATCGCTGGGGGGTGATGATCGCTGGGGGGTGATGATCGCTGGGAGGTGATGATCGCTGGGAGGTGATGATCGCTGGGGGGTGATGATCGCTGGGGGGTGATGATCGCTGATCTATGATCTATTTGTGTATAGAAGCCCCTCTGACCTCTGACCTCTGTCTTTCTGTTCCAAGCCGTACCCCATGTATCCGGCTACCACCTCTCTAGTCAACGTTGTGCCCAAACTCAACGCTACTGGCCGGGATCTACTGCAGGTAATTTCTGTTTTTTTGTCCAATAGCTGACTTCACTGACTTCTTCCTGAATACTGGTGGTATCTGGAGGCCCGGCCTCCTCACACACACATTCCCCCATATACATACAGCTTAAGCTCTTCATGTGACGTCCCATGCTCTGGTCTCCGGAGAGGAGGCCCCCATGTGACGTCCCATGCTCTGGTCTCCGGAGAGGAGGCTCCCATGTGACGTCCCACGCTCTGGTCTCCGGAGAGGAGGCTCCTTTGTGATGTCCCATGCTCTGGTCTCCGGAGAGGAGGCCCCCATGTGACGTCCCATGCTCTGGTCTCCGGAGAGGAGGCTCCCATGTGACGTCCCACGCTCTGGTCTCCGGAGAGGAGGCCCCCATGTGACGTCCCACGCTCTGGTCTCCGGAGAGGAGGCCCCCATGTGACGTCCCACGCTCTGGTCTCCAGAGAGGAGGCTCCCATGTGACGTCCCACGCTCTGGTCTCCAGAGAGGAGGCCCCCATGTGACGTCCCATGCTCTGGTCTCCGGAGAGGAGGCCCCCATGTGACGTCCCATGCTCTGGTCTCCGGAGAGGAGGCTCCCATGTGACGTCCCACGCTCTGGTCTACGGAGAGGAGGCCCCCATGTGACGTCCCACGCTCTGGTACCCTCCGGAGAGGAGGCCCCCATGTGACGTCCCACGCTCTGGTCTCCAGAGAGGAGGCCCCCATGTGACGTCCCACGCTCTGACCTCCAGAGAGGAGGCTCCCATGTGACGTCCCACGCTCTGGTCTCCGGAGAGGAGGCCCCCATGTGACGTCCCATGCTCTGGTCTCCGGAGAGGAGGCTCCCATGTGACGTCCCATGCTCTGGTCTCCGGAGAGGAGGCTCCCATGTGACGTCCCACGCTCTGGTCTCCGGAGAGGAGGCTCCTTTGTGATGTCCCATGCTCTGGTCTCCGGAGAGGAGGCTCCCATGTGACGTCCCACGCTCTGGTCTCCGGAGAGGAGGCTCCCATGTGACGTCCCATGCTCTGGTCTCCGGAGAGGAGGCTCCCATGTGACGTCCCACGCTCTGGTCTCCGGAGAGGAGGCTCCCATGTGACGTCCCACGCTCTGGTCTCCGGAGAGGAGGCTCCCATGTGACGTCCCATGCTCTGGTCTCCGGAGAGGAGGCTCCCATGTGACGTCCCACGCTCTGGTCTCCGGAGAGGAGGCCCCCATGTGACGTCCCACGCTCTGGTCTCCGGAGAGGAGGCCCCCATGTGACGTCCCATGCTCTGGTCTCCGGAGAGGAGGCCCCCATGTGACGTCCCACGCTCTGGTCTCCGGAGAGGAGGCCCCCATGTGACGTCCCACGCTCTGGTCTCCGGAGAGGAGGCCCCCATGTGACGTCCCACGCTCTGGTCTCCGGAGAGGAGGCCCCCATGTGACGTCCCACGCTCTGGTCTCCAGAGAGGAGGCCCCCATGTGACGTCCCACGCGCTGGTCTCCGGAGAGGAGGCCCCCATGTGACGTCCCACGCTCTGGTCTCCGGAGAGGAGGCCCCCATGTGACGTCCCACGCTCTGGTCTCCGGAGAGGAGGCTCCCATGTGACGTCCCACGCTCTGGTCTCCGGAGAGGAGGCCCCCATGTGACGTCCCATGCTCTGGTCTCCGGAGAGGAGGCCCCCATGTGACGTCCCACGCTCTGGTACCCAGAGAGGAGGCCCCCATGTGACGTCCCACGCTCTGGTCTCCGGAGAGGAGGCCCCCATGTGACGTCCCACGCTCTGGTCTCCGGAGAGGAGGCTCCCATGTGACGTCCCATGCTCTGGTCTCCGGAGAGGAGGCCCCCATGTGACGTCCCATGCTCTGGTCTCCGGAGAGGAGGCCCCCATGTGACGTCCTACGCTCTGGTCTCCGGAGAGGAGGCCTCCATGTGACGTCCCACGCTCTGGTCTCCGGAGAGGAGGCTCCCATGTGACGTCCCACTCTCTGGTCTCCGGAGAGGAGGCTCCCATGTGACTTCCCACGCTCTGGTCTCCGGAGAGGAGGCTCCCATGTGACGTCCCATGCTCTGGTCTCCAGAGAGGAGGCTCCCATGTGACGT
Organism: Lithobates sylvaticus; assembly: GCA_028564925.1. Classification (NCBI taxonomy): domain Eukaryota; kingdom Metazoa; phylum Chordata; class Amphibia; order Anura; family Ranidae; genus Lithobates; species Lithobates sylvaticus. The sequence continues at coordinate 1,818,543 of CM053030.1, forward strand.
CCCACGCTCTGGTCTCCAGAGAGGAGGCTCCCATGTGACGTCCCACGCTCTGGTCTCCGGAGAGGAGGCTCCCATGTGACGTCCCACGCTCTGGTCTCAGGAGAGGAGGCTCCCATGTGACGTCCCACGCTCTGGTCTCCAGAGAGGAGGCTCCCATGTGACGTCCCACGCTCTGGTCTCCAGAGAGGAGGCTCCCATGTGACGTCCCACGCTCTGGTCTCCAGAGAGGAGGCTCCCATGTGACGTCCCAGGCTCTGGTCTCCGGAGAGGAGGCTCCCATGTGACGTCCCAGGCTCTGGTCTCCGGAGAGGAGGCTCCCATGTGACGTCCCAGGCTCTGGTCTCCGGAGAGGAGGCTCCCATGTGACGTCCAATGCTCCGGCCTACAGAGATGCTGCTCTCAAGTTAATGATGATCCAGATTCAACCCCTTATAACTCTACACCATATACACAGACGAGGTCCCGGGGCCACCAAAGACCACATAAGATGTGTGACCACATAAGACCACACAGAGGGGTCGCTCCTCTTCTAACTTGCATTCTTTGTCTTTCCAGAACCTGTTGAAGTGTAATCCGGTGCAGAGGATTTCCGCAGATGAAGCTCTTCAGCATCCTTACTTTGCCGACTTCTGCCCTCCGTAGCTGACGGGATCATCTCTCCCCCCCCCCCCAAAAAACTTCCGCCCCCTCCCTCCCCCTCCGCCCCCTGGTAACAATGATCATGTCGGTTCCCTGCCCCCCCTGCATGGTCCATCCCTTCTAGACTTCCCCTGTAATAATCGCTATTAGATTGTCCGATGTACCGTGGATAGACCCTCCCACATCCAAGGAAGTGGGCGGAGCCTGCTGCTGAGTACAGGTGTAGGTGGTTATTAGAGGGGAAGTCCGCCTCCATCTAGCAGGTCTTTATGATGTAGGAGAGCTGAACATTTATGCAGATGGGGGTTCAGCGCAGTGGGTGGTTTTACGGTCCTAAGGGCCGCCCACCAGCAACGGTGGGGTCTTCCTGGACACCCAGCGGAGTTTGTTAACGTTTTGAATGGATAGGAGAGCCGCAGCAGCTTGTACGGACTTTTTAAAAGATATTTTATTTTGTAACAGCCGATGCGTTTCGGGGGCTCAGCACTTCCCCCCCATCCTCAGGGCTAAAAACCAGATCAGAGTGCGGGGGGGCCCCGAAACGCGTCAACTGATACAAAATACAAACTTTGTACAAGCTGGTGTGGCGCTGCCATCTATTCAGAACTTCAACCATCTAGGTGGAGCCTACTGCAGACTGGAAGTTGGTGGGCGGGCCCGGTCAGTCTAGAAGTAGGTGGAGCTTGCTGTAGCCTAAAGGCTGGTGGGTGGAGCCTGCCACCGTCTATAGGATGTGTGGGTGGAGCTTACTGTATCCTAAAGATTTGGAAGGTGGCGCTTGTCCCAGACTATAGGTGAAAACATGGGTGGAGCTTAAAATATTGGTAGGTGGAGCTTGTTAGACTGAAGCTGAATGTGGGTGGGGCTTGATGTTTCCAGTCATGGGAGGCATTCCGCTACTAGATGATTCCAGTCTCCGCCTTCCTCCAGATAATGAGCCCCCCCCCCTCCTCCACTGCAGCCCCTCCCCCCCCTTTATTTATTGTAGATCCTTCCTGCCCTGCGGTTGTATATTTTAATGTACATTATTTTGTAATTTTTGTTTTGTTTATTTTGCCCTGTAAATGTTCCATTTCTGGAAAATACAGATTATTTTACACACTCGCCTGTCCTGCGTGTCCTGATTGTGTGCAGACTGTCGCAGTGGGAGGGTCTTCTGTGATGGGTGTGGCCGGCCAGGCTCTGGGTTATGTCCTGTAGAGTAGAGCCGATATGGAATCCGAGAGTCGGGGGTTCTGGGATCGGTCAGTTCATCTCCCAGAATCCTCCACTCTTGTCACCAGTCTGACATTGCATGACCCCCGATGTCTTCCCGGACTATAGATGTAGTCACCCCAGGAGGTATGGAGGGGAAATCTTCCATTGGGGACATCAATGACCGGGGGGGGATTTTCTCACAATTTCCTTTCACTTCCTGTTGCATCTCCAGGACAGGAAGTGAAGGGGAGGCTCCCCAGCAGGACAGGGGTAGCAAAAAATTACCTGGGGGGGTGCGGGGGTTACACCTCTGTAATAAAAATAAAAAAAAGTGTCTTGCATAAACTTTCATGATGTATTGAATATAGAGCTGTGTGATTATGTCTCAGTAGCCCCCTGAAGAAAGCCCCGCCCCTTCCAGACGATGACACGCCCCATGCCTCTATATGTACCGTAACACGTTCTCCCTTTGTGAGCCCCTATATGTACTTCATCACGGTTCCCCCTCTGTGGGCCCCTATAGTGAGTTCCTGTGTGTCACTGGTTGGGGTTTTTGGGGCCACATTCACACTGAGGTTCTTACTGGACACTTGGCAGGCAGTGCTGACCCCATGAATTGCAGTTTCAAATCTGTGCACTGAGCCAAACCACCCCATACACACAACCCAGAGCTCATCTCCTAAAAGACTCCTATTTATCTGAACCATAAAAGACACAGGAGTAATTTTTTTGCTGGGTCCGCCCCTGCAGAGTACTCCTATAACCCCCACCCACTCTGTGAAGCTCCAGTTTCATCCTTGTGTCTTTAGATGATGGGGCCCACCCCCGCAGAGTACTCCTATAACTCCCCAATCCGTAAAGCTCCAGTTTCTTCATGTCCTTAGATGATGGGGTCCGCCCCTGCAGAGCACTCCTATAACCCCCACCCACTCTGTGAAGCTCCAGTTTCTTCCTTGTGTCCTTAAATCAGGGGGTCTCAAACTGGCGGGCCTCCAGCTGTTAAAAAACTACAATTCCCATCATGCTTCTGCCTGTGGGAGTCATGCTTGTAACTGCCTTGCAATGCCTCATGGGACTTGTAGTTTCAGCAACAGCTGGAGGGCTGCCAGTTTGAGGCCCCCCTGCCGTAGATCATGGGGTCCGCCCCTGCAGAGTACTCCTATAACCCCACCCACTCTGTGAGGCTCCAATTTCTTCCTCATATCCTTAGATGATGGGGTCCGCCCCTACAGAGTACTCCCATAACCCCACCCACTCTGTGAGGCTCCAGTTTCTTCCTCGTGTCCTTAGATGATGGGGTCCGCCCCTGCAGAGTACTCCTATAACCCCACCCACTCTGTGAAGCTCCAGTTTCTTCCTCATATCCTTAGATGATGGGGTGCGCCCCTGCAGAGTACTCCTATAACCCCCTCCCACTCTGTGAAGCTCCAGTTTCTTCCTCATATCCTTAGATGATGGGGTGCGCCCCTGCAGAGTACTCCTATAACCCCCTCCCACTCTGTGAGGCTCCAGTTTCTTCCTCATATCCTTAGATGATGGGGTCCGCCCCTGCAGAGTACTCCTATAACCCCCTCCCACTCTGTGAGGCTCCAGTTTCTTCCTCGTATCCTTAGATGATGGGGTCCGCCCCTGCAGAGTACTTCTATAACCCCACCCACTCTGTGAAGCTCCAGTTTCTTCCTCATATCCTTAGATAATGGGGTGCGCCCTGCAGAGTACTCCTATAACCCCCTCCCGCTCTGTGAGTCTCCAGTTTCTTCCTCATATCCTTAGATGATGGGGTCCGCCCCTGCAGAGTACTCCTATAACCCCCTCCCACTCTGTGAGGCTCCAGTTTCTTCCTCGTGTCCTTAGATGATGGGGTCCGCCCCTGCAGAGCACTCCTATAACCCCCACCCACTCTGCGAAGCTCCAGTTTCTTCCTTGTGTCCTTAAATCAGGGGGTCTCAAACTGGCAGGCCTCCAGCTGTTAAAAAACTACAATTCCCATCATGCTTCTGCCTGTGGGAGTCATGCTTGTAACTGCCTTGCAATGCCTCATGGGACTTGTAGTTTCGCAACAGCTGGAGGGCTGCCAGTTTGAGGCCCCCCTGCCGTAGATCATGGGGTCCGCCCCTGCAGAGTACTCCTATAACCCCACCCACTCTGTGAGGCTCCAGTTTCTTCCTCATATCCTTAGATGATGGGGTCCGCCCCTACAGAGTACTCCCATAACCCTCTCCCACTCTGTGAGGCTCCAGTTTCTTCCTCGTGTCCTTAGATGATGGGGTCCGCCCCTGCAGAGTACTCCTATAACCCCCTCCCACTCTGTGAGGCTCCAGTTTCTGCCTCATATCCTTAGATGATGGGGTCCGCCCCTGCAGAGTACTCCTATAACCCCTCCCACTCTGTGAGGCTCCAGTTTCTTCCTCATATCCTTAGATGATGGGGTCCGCCCCTGCAGAGTACTCCTATAACCCCACCCACTCTGTGAAGCTCCAGTTTCTTCCTCATATCCTTAGATAATGGGGTGCGCCCTGCAGAGTACTCCTATAACCCCCTCCCGCTCTGTGAAGCTCCAGTTTCTTCCTCATATCCTTAGATGATGGGGTGCGCCCTGCAGAGTACTCCTATAACCCCCTCCCACTCTGTGAGTCTCCAGTTTCTTCCTCATATCCTTAGATGATGGGGTCCGCCCCTGCAGAGTACTCCTATAACCCCACCCACTCTGTGAGGCTCCAGTTTCTTCCTCGTGTCCTTAGATGATGGGGTCTGCCCCTGCAGAGTACTCCTATAACCCCCTCCCACTCTGTGAGTCTCCAGTTTCTTCCTCGTGTCCTTAGATGATGGGGTCTGCCCCTGCAGAGTACTCCTATAACCCCCTCCCACTCTGTGAGTCTCCAGTTTCTTCCTCATATCCTTAGATGATGGGGTCCGCCCCTGCAGAGTACTCCTATAACCCCCTCCCACTCTGTGAGTCTCCAGTTTCTTCCTCATATCCTTAGATGATGGGGTCCGCCCCTGCAGAGTACTCCTATAACCCCCTCCCACTCTGTGAGGCTCCAGTTTCTTCCTCATATCCTTAGATGATGGGGTGCGCCCCTGCAGAGTACTCCTATAACCCCACCCACTCTGTGAGGCTCCAGTTTCTTCCTCATATCCTTAGATGATGGGGTCCGCCCCTGCAGAGTACTCCTATAACCCCCTCCCACTCTGTGAGGCTCCAGTTTCTTCCTCATATCCTTAGATGATGGGGTCCGCCCCTGCAGAGTACTCACATAACCCCCTCCCACTCTGTGAGGCTCCAGTTTCTTCCTCATATCCTTAGATGATGGGGTCCGCCCCTGCAGAGTACTCCCATAACCCCACCCACTCTGTGAGGCTCCAGTTTCTTCCTTGTGTCCTTAGATGATAGGGTCTGCCCCTGCAGAGTACTCCCATAACCCCACCCACTCTGTGAGGCTCCAGTTTCTTCATGTCCTTAGATGATGGGGTCCGCCCCTGCAGAGTACTCCCATAACCCCCTCCCACTCTGTGAGGCTCCAGTTTCTTCCTTGTGTCCTTAGATGATGGGGTCTGCCCCTGCAGAGTACTCCCATGACCCCACCCAATCTGTGAGGCTCCAGTTTCTTCCTCGTGTCCTTAGATGATGGGGTCCGCCCCTGCAGAGTACTCCCATAACCCCCTCCCACTCTGTGAGGCTCCAGTTTCTTCCTCATATCCTTAGATGATGGGGTTTGCCCCTGCAGAGTACTCCCATAACCCCACCCACTCTGTGAGGCTCCAGTTTCTTCATGTCCTTAGATGATGGGGTCCGCCCCTGCAGAGTACTCCTATAACCCCCACCCACTCTGTGAGGCTCCAGTTTCTTCTTCATGTCCTTAGATGATGAGGTGCGCCCCTGCAGAGTACTCCTATAACCCCCACCCACTCTGTGAGGCTCCAGTTTCTTCTTCATGTCCTTAGATGATGGGGTCCACCCCTGCAGAGTACTCCTATAACCCCCTCCCACTCTGTGAGGCTCCAGTTTCTTCCTTGTGTCCTTACATGATGGGGTCCGCCCCTGCAGAGTACTCCTATAACCCCCTCCCACACTGTGAGGCTCCAGTTTCTTCCTCATATCCTTAGATGATGGGGTCCGCCCCTGCAGAGTACTCCTATAACCCCCTCCCATGCCGTAAAGCTCCAGTTTCTTCCTTGTGTCCTTACATGATGCCCCCTTCTCCCAGTGGAGATTACTTCTTTTTATATTTTCATCAATCTTCCTTTCGGTTTTTTGGACAGACACTTATTGCCCGATGGCTTCCTAGCAGTTTCTGGATCTTATAAACCATACCCCATGGCAGTGAGGCCGGCCATGTTGATTCGGGGCTCTGGATGCTGGGTGGACGGTCACCTTGCCGCGATGGATAGGGGGATGGATAGGACACCCAACAGATGGGAGGAGGGGATGGAGATGGACGGAGAGGACACCCAACAGATGGGAGGAGGGGATGGAGATGGACGGAGAGGACGCCACACAGATGGGTGGAGGGGGTGGAGAGGACACCCAACAGATGGGAGGAGGGGATGGAGAGGACACCCAACAGATGGGAGGAGGGGATGGAGAGGACACCCAACAGATAGGAGGAGGGGATGGAGAGGACACCCAACAGATAGGAGGAGGGGATGGAGAGGACACCCAACAGATGGGAGAAGGGGGTGGAGAGGACACCCAACAGATGGGAGGAGGGGATGGAGAGGACACCCAACAGATGGGAGGAGGAGGAGGATGTAGATGGAAAGGACACCCAACAGATGGGAGGAGGAGGTTGGGGATGAACGGAGATGGATGAACAGCAGATGGGAGGAGGGGGTGGAGATGGACGGAGAGGACACCCAACAGATAGGAGGAGGGGATGGAGAGGACACCCAACAGATGGGAGGAGGGGATGGAGAGGACACCCAACAGATGGGAGGAGGGGGTGGAGAGGACACCCAACAGATGGGAGGAGGGGGTGGAGAGGACACCCAACAGATGGGAGGAGGGGGTGGAGAGGACACCCAACAGATAGGAGGAGGGGATGGAGAGGACACCCAACAGATAGGAGGAGGGGATGGAGAGGACACCCAACAGATGGGAGGAGGGGATGGAGAGGACACCACACAGATGGGTGGAGGGGGGTGGAGAGGACACCCAACAGATGGGAGGAGGGGATGGAGAGGACACCCAACAGATGGGAGGAGGGGATGGAGAGGACACCCAACAGATGGAGGAGGGGTGGAGAGGACACCCAACAGATAGGAGGAGGGGATGGAGAGGACACCCAACAGATGGGAGGAGGGGTGGAGAGGACACCCAACAGATAGGAGGAGGGGATGGAGAGGACACCCAACAGATGGGAGGAGGGGATGGAGAGGACACCCAACAGATGGGAGGAGGGGTGGAGAGGACACCCAACAGATAGGAGGAGGGGATGGAGAGGACACCCAACAGATAGGAGGAGGGGGTGGAGAGGACACCCAACAGATGGGAGGAGGGGATGGAGAGGACACCCAACAGATGGGAGGAGGGGATGGAGAGGACACCCAACAGATGGGATTAGGGGATGGAGAGGACACCCAACAGATGGGAGGAGGGGATGGAGAGGACACCCAACAGATGGGAGGAGGGGATGGAGAGGACACCCAACAGATGGGAGGAGGGGATGGAGAGGACACCCAACAGATGGGAGGAGGGGATGGAGGCTGATGTGACACCTTTCCTGACTTCCTGTCTGGGGACACCTTTCCTCACTTCCTGTCTGGGGCACAGCTTTCCTTACTTCCTGTCTGGGGGACACCTTTCCTGACTTCCTGTCTGGGGACATCTTTCCTGACTTCCTGTCTGGGGACATCTTTCCTGACTTCCTGTCTGGGGGACACTTTTTCTCACTTCCTGTCTGGGGACACCTTTCCTGACTTCCTGTCTGGGGGACACCTTTCCTGACTTCCTGTCTGAGGGACACCTTTCCTGACTTCCTGTCTGAGGGACACCTTTCCTGACTTCCTGTCTGGGGGGACACCTTTCCTGACTTCCTGTCTGGGGACATCTTTCCTGACTTCCTGTCTGGGGGACACTTTTCCTCACTTCCTGTCTGGGGACATCTTTCCTGACTTCCTGTCTGGGGGACACTTTTTCTCACTTCCTGTCTGGGGGACACCTTTCCTGACTTCCTGTCTGGGGGACACCTTTCCTGACTTCCTGTCTGGGGGACACCTTTCCTGACTTCCTGTCTGAGGGACACCTTCCTGACTTCCTGTCTGAGGGACACCTTTCCTGACTTCCTGTCTGGTGGACACCTTTCCTGACTTCCTGTCTGGGGACATCTTTCCTGACTTCCTGTCTGGGGGACACTTTTCCTCACTTCCTGTCTGGGGGACACCTTTCCTCACTTCCTGTCTGGGGACATCTTTCCTGACTTCCTGTCTGGGGACACCTTTCCTGACTTCCTGTCTGGGGGACACTTTTCCTCACTTCCTGTCTGGGGACACCTTTCCTGACTTCCTGTCTGGGGACACCTTTCCTGACTTCCTGTCTGGGGGACACCTTTCCTCACTTCCTGTCTGGGGCACAGCTTTCCTGACTTCCTGTCTGGGGGGACATCTTTCCTGACTTCCTGTCTGGGGGACATCTTTCCTGACTTCCTGTCTGGGGACATCTTTCCTGACTTCCTGTCTGGGTGACACCTTTCCTGACTTCTTGTCTGGGGGACACCTTTCCTGACTTCCTGTCTGGGGACACCTTTCCTGACTTCCTGTCTGGGGACATCTTTCCTGACTTCCTGTCTGGGGACACCTTTCCTGACTTCCTGTCTGGGGACACCTTTCCTGACTTCCTGTCTGGGGCACAGCTTTCCTTACTTCTTGTCTGGGGGACACCTTTCCTGACTTCCTGTCTGGGGACACCTTTCCTGACTTCCTGTCTGGGGACATCTTTCCTGACTTCCTGTCTGGGGGGACACCTTTCCTGACTTCCTGTCTGGGGACATCTTTCCTGACTTCCTGTCTGGGGGACACTTTTCCTCACTTCCTGTCTGGGGACATCTTTCCTGACTTCCTGTCTGGGGGACACTTTTTCTCACTTCCTGTCTGGGGGACACCTTTCCTGACTTCCTGTCTGGGGGACACCTTTCCTGACTTCCTGTCTGGGGGACACCTTTCCTGACTTCCTGTCTGAGGGACACCTTCCTGACTTCCTGTCTGAGGGACACCTTTCCTGACTTCCTGTCTGGGGGACACCTTTCCTGACTTCCTGTCTGGGGACACCTTTCCTGACTTCCTGTCTGGGGGACACTTTTCCTCACTTCCTGTCTGGGGACACCTTTCCTCACTTCCTGTCTGGGGACATCTTTCCTGACTTCCTGTCTGGGGACACCTTTCCTGACTTCCTGTCTGGGGGACACTTTTCCTCACTTCCTGTCTGGGGACACCTTCCTGACTTCCTGTCTGGGGACACCTTTCCTGACGTCCTGTCTGGGGGACACCTTTCCTCACTTCCTGTCTGGGCACAGCTTTCCTGACTTCCTGTCTGGGGGACATCTTTCCTGACTTCCTGTCTGGGGGACATCTTTCCTGACTTCCTGTCTGGGGACATCTTTCCTGACTTCCTGTCTGGGGACACCTTTCCTGACTTCTTGTCTGGGGGACACCTTTCCTGACTTCCTGTCTGGGGACACCTTTCCTGACTTCCTGTCTGGGGACATCTTTCCTGACTTCCTGTCTGGGGACACCTTTCCTGACTTCCTGTCTGGGGACACCTTTCCTGACTTCCTGTCTGGGGCACAGCTTTCCTGACTTCCTGTCTGGGGCCATCTTTTCTGACTTCTTGTCTGGGGACACCTTTCCTGACTTCCTGTCTGGGGACATCTTTCCTGACTTCCGGTCTGGGGGACACCTTTCCTGACTTCCTGTCTGGGGACACCTTTCCTGACTTCCTGTCTAAGGGGACACCTTTCCTGACTTCCTGTCTGAGGGACACCTTTCCTGACTTCCTGTCTGAGGCACACCTTTCCTGACTTCCTGTCTGGGGGACACTTTTCCTCACTTCCTGTCTGGGGCCACCTTTCCTGACTTCCTGTCTGGGGACACCTTTCCTTACTTCCTGTCTGGGGACATCTTTCCTGACTTCCTGTCTGGGGGACACCTTTCCTGACTTCCTGTCTGGGGACACCTTTCCTGACTTCCTGTCTGGGGCCACCTTTCCTGACTTCCTGTCTGGGGACACCTTTCCTGACTTCCTGTCTGGGGACATCTTTCCTGACTTCCGGTCTGGGGGACACCTTTCCTGACTTCCTGTCTGGGGACACCTTTCCTGACTTCCGGTCTGGGGGACACCTTTCCTGACTTCCTGTCTGGGGACACCTTTCCTGACTTCCTGTCTGACGGACACCTTTCCTGACTTCCTGTCTGAGGGACACCTTTCCTGACTTCCTGTCTGGGGCACAGCTTTCCTTACTTCCTGTCTGGGGGACATCTTTCCTGACTTCCTGTCTGGGGGACACTTTTCCTCACTTCCTGTCTGGGGACACCTTTCCTGACTTCCTGTCTGGGGACACCTTTCCTGACTTCCTGTCTGGGGGACACCTTTCCTCACTTCCTGTCTGGGGCACAGCTTTCCTTACTTCCTGTCTGGGGCACAGCTTTCCTTACTTCCTGTCTGGGGGACATCTTTTCTGACTTCCTGTCTGGGGACACCTTTCCTGACTTCCTGTCTGGGGACATCTTTCCTGACTTCCTGTCTGGGGGACACTTTTTCTCACTTCCTGTCTGGGGACACCTTTCCTGACTTCCTGTCTGGGGGACACCTTTCCTGACTTCCTGTCTGAGGGACACCTTTCCTGACTTCCTGTCTGAGGGACACCTTTCCTGACTTCCTGTCTGAGGGACACCTTTCCTGACTTCCTGTCTGGGGGACACCTTTCCTGACTTCCTGTCTGGGGACATCTTTCCTGACTTCCTGTCTGGGGGACACTTTTCCTCACTTCCTGTCTGGGGACAGCTTTCCTTACTTCCTGTCTGGGGGACATCTTTCCTGACTTCCTGTCTGGGTACACCTTTCCTGACTTCCTGTCTGGGGCACAGCTTTCCTGACTTTCTGTCTGGGGCACAGCTTTCCTGACTTCCTGTCTGGGGCCATCTTTCCTGACTTCCTGTCTGGGGACATCTTTCCTGACTTCTGGTCTGGGGGACACCTTTCCTGACTTCCTGTCTGGGGACACCTTTCCTGACTGGGGCCATCTTTCCTGACTTCCTGTCTGGGGACACCTTTCCTGACTTCCTGTCTGAGGGACACCTTTCCTGACTTCCTGTCTGGGGGACACTTTTCCTCACTTCCTGTCTGGGGACACCTTTCCTCACTTCCTGTCTGGGGCACAGCTTTCCTTACTTCCTGTCTGGGGGACATCTTTCATGACTTCCTGTCTGAGGACACCTTTCCTGACTTCCTGTCTGGGGCACAGCTTTCCTGACTTCCTGTCTGGGGCCATCTTTCCTGACTTCCTGTCTGGGGACACCTTTCCTGACTTCCTGTCTGGGGACACCTTTCCTGACTTCCTGTCTGAGGGACACCTTTCCTGACTTCCTGTCTGAGGGACACCTTTCCTGACTTCCTGTCTGAGGGACACCTTTCCTGACTTCCTGTCTGAGGGACACCTTTCCTCACTTCCTGTCTGGGGCACACCTTTCCTCACTTCCTGTCTGGGGCACACCTTTCCTTACTTCCTGTCTGGGGGACATCTTTCCTGACTTCCTGTCTGGGGACACCTTTCCTGACTTCCTGTCTGGGGGACACCAGGACATATAGAAGGGGAATCTCTGTAGAGGGGACACCAGGATATATAGAAGGGGAATCTCTGTAGAGGGGACACCAGGATATATAGAAGGGGAATCTCTGTAGAGGGGACACCAGGATATATAGAAGGGGAATCTCTGTAGAGGGGACACCAGGATATATAGAAGGGGAATCTCTGTAGAGGGGACACCAGGATATATAGAAGGGGAATCTCTGTAGAGGGGACACCAGGATATATAGAAGGGGAATCTCTGTAGAGGGGACACCAGGATATGTAGAAGGGGAATCTCTGTAGAGGGGACACCAGGATATATAGAAGGGGAATCTCTGTAGAGGGGACACCAGGATATATAGAAGGGGAATCTCTGTAGAGGGGACACCAGGATATATAGAAGGGGAATCTCTGTAGAGGGGACACCAGGATATATAGAAGGGGAATCTCTGTAGAGGGGACACCAGGATATATAGAAGGGGAATCTCTGTAGAGGGGACACCAGGATATATAGAAGGGGAATCTCTGTAGAGGGGACACCAGGATATATAGAAGGGGAATCTCTGTAGAGGGGACACCAGGATATATAGAAGGGGAATCTCTGTAGAGGGGACACCAGGATATATAGAAGGGGAATCTCTGTAGAGGGGCCCCCGGCTCTCACACGCGGTATTCTGCCCCCAGTGGCCCCTCTATGGAGAGACATGTCGCTGTAATAACGGGCGGGGACAATTATATATCCTGCGGCATTACCGGACTCCGCCCCCTCACACACCCGCCGCTGTCCCCGCCCCTTCCCCATTTTATATCCGTCACCAGCCCCGCCCCCTCCACTCAGGACGGGGTGTATTGTACCGGAAGTGGGCGGATCCCGGAAGTAGTTTCCTCCGTCGCTTCCGCCTCTCAGAGATTCCCGGAGAGGAGCGATGGAGCGGGTGAGACATCCGGGGAGGGGAGAGCGAGCCCAGGAGCTTACACTCCACCAGGGGCCGTCCGGCTTCCTTCTACCCAAATACACACATATCCACCAGGGGCCGGGGGGTATTGATTCTGGGGACCCAAATGACTGGGGGGGATGTGGCTGGGGGGGTCCCCATGATGTGGGGCTGTGACCCGGGCTGTGACAGGGGGGGGGGGTATTGATTGTGGGGGGAGAGGCTGTGACTGGGGGGGGGGTATTGATTGTGGGGGGAGGCTGTGACCCGTTGTTTAAGGGGGGGGGGTATTGATTGTGGGGAGGGGCTGTGACTGGGGGGGGGTATTGATTGTGGGGGAGAGGCTGTGACCGGGGGGGGGGGGGGTGTTTATGGGGGGGGGATAGACGGGTGGGGGGGGGGATCATTTGGTGGGGGAGGGGGGCTTGTGGTGTGGGGGGGGGCAAGATTGATATGTGGGGGGGGGGGGGTATGGTGTCCGGTGCCATTGTGGGGGAGAGGCTGTGACTGGGGGGGGGGTGTTTGAGGGGAGAGGCTGTGGGGGGGTGTTATTGTGGGGGGTGGACTGGGGGGGGGTGATTGTGTTTGTGGGGAGGGGCTGTGGGGGGACTGGGGGGGGGGGGCATTGGATTGTGGGGGGGAGGGGCTGTGACCCGGGGGGGGGGGGCATTGATTGTGGGGGAGGGGCTGTACCAGTGCCATCTCCTGGTCTTGGGGGGTATTAGTGGGAGGCGGCTCTGTGTTGGATGATAATATAAGCTCCGCCCTTCTCTTCCAGGCACAGGTGACGTTTGATGATGTCGCCGTCTATTTCACGGAGGAGGAATGGAGGAGCCTCCGGGAGGAGCAGAAGAGTCTCTACAAGGAAGTGATGAACGACAATTACCAGATGATCCTTTCCCTGAGTGAGTCCTCCCATCCCCCCCCCCCCCATCCCACCTTCCCATCTCCCCCCATCGTCTCCATACCTTTCCCACCCCCCATCCATCCCATATTCACATCCCACCGGGCTAAGCAGGTCCCCCCCCCCCACCATGCCCCTCCCGCCCCCCCCCCATCTCACCACCTAGACGAATTCCGATCTCAAAACATACCGGCCCATCCCAAAACATAAAAACCTCCACCTTTCCCACCGATCACACCGGGGGAACCCCCCCATCCTCCGACCAAATATCCCCCCCATTCCTTATCCCCCCCCCATCTCCCATTTCCCATCCTCCCCCCCCCCCCCCTCCATTCCCATTCTCGGCCCCCCCCAGACCCACACCGCCCATCACGGAGTCCCCCTTCACAAATCTCCACCATTCCCCATCCTGGAAATCCCCCCCCCATCTCCCCCACCATCTCCACCACCACTTCCCCATCCCCCCCCCATCTCCACCATTCCCATTCCCATAACCCTCCCCCCAAATCTCCCACCCCCATCCCACCTCCCATCCATCTCCCATGAACAACCATTTCCCATTCCCATATTCCCAAACCAATCACCCCCATCTTCCACCATGCCCCATCCCCCCCCCCCCCCATTCCCCATCCCCCCCCCCATCTCCACCATTCCCATCCCCCCCCCTCCCATCTCCACCATTCCCATCCCCCCCCCCCATCTCCACCATTCCCATCCCCCCCCCCATCTCCACCATTCCCATCCCCCCCCCCATCTCCACCATTCCCATCCCCCCCATCTCCACCATTCCCATCTCGCTTTTCCTTTTGTTTTCCTGGGATAATCTTCCTCTATTGGGGTGTGTCTCTCTCTGGAATCCCCTCCCCCTATCCCAGCATACGATCTATGTGGGAGTGTTCTGGTTGGGGGTTGTGTGATTGATGATCTTTTTTTTCTTCCCCCTGCAGATCGTCCGGACCTTATTACCAACATTGAGTTGGGTTGTGAGCCGTACATCACCACAGCCAGGGAGGGCGCCATCCGAGGTAAGAATACATCCGAGTAATGTTCAGAAATGCCACATATCATGGGGCCCCACAGGGTTCGATATCTTATCTAAGTGTGCGGGGCCTAGTGAGCTTGTATGGAGGTGCACCCCGCCCCTCAGGATCCAATATCTTGTATGGAGGTTCACCACGCCCCTCAGGATCCAATATCTTGTATGGAGGTTCACCACGCCCCTCAGGATCCAATATCTTGTATGTAGGTGCACCACACCCCTCAGGATCCAATATCTTGTATGGAGGTTCACCACGCCCCTCAGGATCCAATATCTTGTATGGAGGTGCACCACGCCCCTCAGGATCCAATATCTTGTATGTAGGTGCACCACACCCCTCGGGATCCAATATCTTGTATGGAGGTTCACCACGCCCCTCAGGATCCAATATCTTGTATGGAGGTGCACCCCGCCCCTCAGGATCCAATATCTTGTATGTAGGTGCACCCCGCCCCTCAGGATCCAATATCTTGTATAGAGGTGCACCCCGCCCCTCAGGATCCAATATCTTGTATGGAGGTGCACCCCGCCCCTCAGGATCCCATATCTTGTATGGAGGTGCACCACGCCCCTCGGGATCCAATATCTTGTATGGAGGTGCACCCCCGCCCCTCAGGATCCAATATCTTGTATGGAGGTGCCCCCCCCCTCAGGATCCAATATCTTGTATGGAGGTGCACCACGCCCCTCGGGATCCAATATCTTGTATGGAGGTGCACCACGCCCCTCAGGATCCAATATCTTGTATGGAGGTGCACCACACCCCTCGGGATCCAATATCTTGTATGGAGGTGCACCCCGCTCCTCAGGATCCAATATCTTGTATGGAGGTGCACCACGCCCCTCGGGATCCAATATCTTGTATGGAGGTGCACCACGCCCCCTCAGGATCCAATATCTTGTATGGAGGTGCACCCCGCTCCAATAACTTGTATGGAGGTGCACCCCGCCCCTCAGGATCCAATATCTTGTATGGAGGTGCACCCCGCCCCTCAGGATCCAATATCTTGTATGGAGGTGCACCCCGCCCCTCAGGATCCAATATCTTGTATGGAGGTGCACCCCGCCATATCTTGTATGGAGGTGCACCCCGCCCCTCAGGATCCAATATCTTGTATGGAGGTGCACCCCGCCCCTCAGGATCCAATATCTTGTATGGAGGTGCACCACGCCCCTCAGGATCCAATATCTTGTATGGAGGTGCACCCCGCCCCTCAGGATCCAATATCTTGTATGGAGGTGCACCCCGCCCCTCAGGATCCAATATCTTGTATGGAGGTGCACCCCGCCCCTCAGGATCCAATATCTTGTATGGAGGTGCACCCCGCCCCTCGGGATCCAATATCTTGTATGGAGGTGCACCCCGCCCCTCGGGATCCAATATCTTGTATGGAGGTGCACCCCGCCCCTCGGGATCCAATATCTTGTATGGAGGTGCACCCCGCCCCTCAGGATCCAATATCTTGTATGGAGGTGCACCACGCCCCTCAGGATCCAATATCTTGTATGGAGGTGCACCACGCCCCTCGGGATCCAATATCTTGTATGGGGGTGCACCCCGCCCCTCGGGATCCAATATCTTGTATGGGGGTGCACCACGCCCCTCGGGATCCAATATCTTGTATGGAGGTGCACCACGCCCCTCGGGATCCAATATCTTGTATGGGGGTGCACCCCGCCCCTCGGGATCCAATATCTTGTATGGGGGTGCACCCCGCCCCTCGGGATCCAATATCTTGTATGGGGGTGCACCCCGCCCCTCAGGATCCAATATCTTGTATGGAGATGCACTACGCTTTGTTCCTGTTATTCGGTGTTAAGGAGCTATCGCTGCTGCGGCGGGGGAGCCATCTCTCTGCTGCGGCGGGGGAGCCATCTCTCTGCTGAGGCGGGGGAGCCATCTCTCTGCTGCGGCGGGGGAGCCATCTCTCTGCTGCGGCGGGGGAGCCATCTCTCTGCTGCGGCGGGGGAGCCATCTCTCTGCTGCTGCGGGGGAGCCATCTCTCTGCTGCAGCGGGGGAGCCATCTCTCTGCTGCTGCTGGTCAATTAGTCCCCATTCCTACAAGTTCCTGACCTTGCTTTGCACCTCCCTGTATGTAAGTGTACCACGCCCCTCAACATCCACTATCTTGTATGAAGGGGGAACCACACCCCTCAGGATCCCGGATCTTGTATGGAGGTGCACCCCGCTCCTCAGGATCCAGTATCTTGTATGGAGGTGCACCCCGCCCCTCAGGATCCAATATCTTGTATGGAGGTGCACCCCGCCCCCTCAGGATCCAATATCTTGTATGGAGGTGCACCCCGCCCCCTCAGGATCCAATATCTTGTATGGAGGTGCACCCCGCAGCTCTACGCTTTGTTCCTGTTATTCAGTGTTGAGGAACTATCTCTGCTGCGGCGGGGGATCCATCTGTCTGCTGCTGCTGCTGCGGCGGGGGATCCATCTGTCTGCTGCTGCTGCTGCGGCGGGGGATCCATCTGTCTGCTGCTGCTGCTGCGGCGGGGGATCCATCTGTCTGCTGCTGCTGCTGCGGCGGGGGATCCATCTGTCTGCTGCGGAGGGGGATCCATCTGTCTGCTGTGGAGGGGGATCCATCTGTCTGCTGCGGCGGGGGATCCATCTGTCTGCTGCGGCGGGGGATCCATCTGTCTGCTGCTGCTGCGGCGGGGGATCCATCTGTCTGCTGCTGCTGCTGCGGCGGGGGATCCATCTGTCTGCTGCTGCTGCGGCGGGGGATCCATCTGTCTGCTGCTGCTGCGGCGGGGGATCCATCTGTCTGCTGCTGCTGGTGCGGCGGGGGATCCATCTGTCTGCTGCTGCTGCGGCGGGGGATCCATCTGTCTGCTGCTGCTGCGGCGGGGGATCCATCTGTCTGCTGCTGCTGCGGCGGGGGATCCATCTGTCTGCTGCTGCTGCGGCGGGGGATCCATCTGTCTGCTGCTGCTGCGGGGGATCCATCTGTCTGCTGCTGCGGGGGATCCATCTGTCTGCTGCGGCGGGGGATCCATCTGTCTGCTGCTGCTGCTGCGGCGGGGGATCCATCTGTCTGCTGCGGCGGGGGATGCCCTCTCTCTGCTGCTGAGACATCTCTCTGCTGCTGCCGCTGCGTGGAAGCCGTCTCCCTGCTGCTGGTCAATTAGTCCCCATTTCTACAAGTTCTGGACCTTGCTTTGCACCCCCCTGTATGTAGGTGCACCACGCCCCTCATCATCCACTATCTTGTATGAAGGGGTACCACGCCCCTCAGGATCTAATATCTTGTATGGGGGTGCACCCCGCCCCTTGGGATCCAATATCTTGTATGGAGGTGCACCCTCTACGCTTTGTTCCTGTTATTCAGTGTTGAGGAGCTATCTCTGCTGCGGCGGGGGATCCATCTGTCTGCCGCTGCTGCTGCTGCTGCGGCGGGGGATCCATCTGTCTGCTGCTGCGACGGGGGATCCATCTGTCTGCTTCTGCAGGGATTCATCTGTTTGCTGCTGCGGCGCAGGATTCATCTGTTTGCTGCGGAGGTGCACCATGTCTCTCAGGATCCAATACCTTGTATGGAGGTGCACCACGCCCCTCAGGATCCAGTATCTTGTATGGGGGTGCACCACGCCCCTCAGGATCCAGTATCTTGTATGGAGGTGCACCACGCCCCTCAGGATCCAATATCTTGTATGAAGGTGCACCACACCCCTCAGGATCCAATATCTTGTATGGAGGTGCACCACACCCCTCAGGATCCAATACCTTGTATGAAGGTGCACCACGCCCCTCGGGATCCAATATCTTGTATGAAGGTGCACCACGCCCCTCAGGATCCAATATCTTGTATGGAGGTGCACCCCGCCCCTCACCCCGCCCCTCAGGATCCAATATCTTGTATGGGGGTGCACCCCGCCCCCTCAGGATCCAATATCTTTGTATGGAGGTGCACCACGCCCCTCGGGATCCAATATCTTGTATGGGGGTGCACCCCGCCCCCTCAGGATCCAATATCTTGTATGGAGGTGCACCCCGCCCCTCAGGATCCAATATCTTGTATGGAGGTGCACCCCGCCCCTCAGGATCCAATATCTTGTATGAAGGTGCACCATGTCCCTCAGGATCCGATATCTTGTATGGAGGTGCACCACGCTGCACTACGCTTTGTTCCTGTTATTCAGTGTTGAGGAGCTATCTCTGCTGCGGCGGGGGATCCATCTGTCTGTCTGTCTGCTGCTGCTGAGACATCTCTCTGCTGCTGGTACTGCTGCTGGTGAGCCGTCTCCCTGCTGCTGCTGGTCAATTAGTCCCCATTCCTACAAGTTCTGGACCTTGCTTTGCACCCCCCTGTATGTAGGTGCACCTCGCCCCTCAACATCCACTATCTTGTATGAAGGTGCACCACGCCCCTTCAGGATCCAATATCTTGTATGTAGGTGCACCCCGCCCCTCAGGATCCAATATCTTGTATGTAGGTGCACCCCGCCCCTCAGGATCCAATATCTTGTATGTAGGTGCACCCCGCCCCTTCAGGATCCAATATCTTGTATGTAGGTGCACCCCGCCCCTTCAGGATCCAATACCTTATATGGAGGTTCACCACGCTCCTCAGGATCCAATATCTTGTATGGGGGTGCACCACGCCCCTCAGGATCCAATACCTTATATGGAGGTGCACCACGCTCCTCAGGATCCAATATCTTGTATGGCGGTGCACCACGCCCCTCCGGATCCAATATCTTGTATGGATGTGCACCCCGCCCCTCAGGATCCAATATCTTGTATGGGGGTGCACCACGCCCCTCAGGATCCAATATCTTGTATGGGGGTGCACCACGCCCCTCCGGATCCAATATCTTGTATGGGGGTGCACCACGCCCCTCCGGATCCAATATCTTGTATGGGGGTGCACCACGCCCCTCCGGATCCAATATCTTGTATGGGGGTGCACCCCGCCCCTCAGGATCCAATATCTTGTATGGGGGTGCACCACGCCCTTCAGGATCCAATATCTTGTATGGAGGTGCACCCCGCCCCCTCAGGATCCAATATCTTGTATGGGGGTGCACCACGCCCCTCAGGATCCAATATCTTGTATGGAGGTGCACCACGCCCCTCAGGATCCAATATCTTGTATGGGGGTGCACCCCGCCCCTCGGGATCCAATATCTTGTATGGGGGTGCACCACGCCCCTCGGGATCCAATATCTTGTATGGGGGTGCACCACGCCCCTCGGGATCCAATATCCTGTATGGGGGTGCACCACGCCCCTCAGGATCCAATATCTTGTATGGAGGTGCACCCCGCCCCTCAGCATCCAATATCTTGTATGGGGGTGCACCTCGCCCCCTCAGGATCCAGTATCTTGTATGGGGGTGCACCACGCCCCTCAGGATCCCTCTATTACAACCATCTGAAATCATCCGGACTGTACATGTTACATTGTCAGTGTTGTGCAGATGTTTGTCCTCCTCCCGGCCAGTGAGGAGTTTTCATTATAAAGTAACCATCAGAGAGCCGTGGCTGGAGGGACACTGGAGCCGTCCACAGACATTGGTGGATATACGGAGCTGGGAAAGGGATAATTTCTTACCCAGTGAGAGACACAGGAAGTCTTCACCTTCGGGTTATACTGCCACCTACAGGAATCAGTAAAACCCGAAGACGTCCGGTCCCTCTATGGCAGCTCTCTGAGGTAACCAAACCCCAGCCTGGCATTTGGAGTGCCACGTCCGAAACCAGGACTTTGTGGGGGAGGTATGGAAGTGACCTTCAGGCGCTGGGTTCTCTAATTCTTTCTGGGTCCAAATCCGGGTATTGCCTCAACACTGAATCTGTAAATAGGCTGAACTCCGGGAGCTCCCTCATTTGCATAGGGCACAGGGTCCCATTAAATTCTGTTACATGCCAGTTTACGCCATGGAAGGGTCAACAATGTGGGACTGACTGTTGCCATGATAGACTGGGTGGAATGTCATCAGCACTACGCTTTGTTCCCGTTATTCAGTGTGGAGGAGCTATCTCTGCTGTGACGGGGGAGCCATCTCTCTGCTGAGCCATCTCTCTGCTGCTGCGACGGGGGAGCCATCTCTCTGCTGAGCCATCTTTCGCTGCTGCGGCGGGGGGGGGGGAAAAGATCCTTGGGAAAAGCCGCGCTCCCGGGCGGGGGGGGCCAAATTCCGCCCCCTGTGGGGCCATCCGCTGCGCTAAAAAAGCCCCTTGCCCCGGGCGGGGACCCAAAGCTTGCGCCAGCCATTTTCTTGCGGACCCGGGGAAAAGCGGGTAGCCATTACTCCCCGGCAGCCATCCGCCTAGAAAAGGGGGACCCAAAAATCCCGCGAAGCCTTTTTTGGCCAAAAGCCTTTCCCTTTAGCATCTTTCGGCCAGGGGGGAGGCCATCCCCCCGCGAGCCTTTTGCGACCCACCCGGAGCCAGCCTTTCAAAGGGCCTGTAAAAAAAAAGGCTGTTGGGGGGGGGAAGCCATCTCTCTGTGCCCGAGCATCTTTCTGTTTTGGGGGGGGGGGCGGGGGGGCCATCTCTTTGCTGTTTGACCCATCTTTCTGCTGCCCTGGGGGAGCATCTTCCCTGCTGGGGGGGAAAGCCTCTTTCTGCCGGCCTTGTTTTGGGGCCCCATTTTTTCCCCGGTGCTAAAGGGGGGGAAAATCTCTTCTTGTTGGGGGGCCATTTTTCCCCCTCTGGCCAAGCGGGGGAGCCCCCCCCTCTTTCCTGTTTTTGTTGGGGGACCCCTTCCCCTTTTGTTGAGGGGGATTTCCCCCTGGCTTGGCTTTTTGGGGGCCCCCTTTCTGTTTTGTTGAGGGGGGGGGCCATTTTTGATGTGGGGAGCCACCCTCTGGAAACCCTTTTTTGTTGAGCGGGGGGAGCCACCCCTGCTGCTTGTTGGGGGAACCCTCTGCCTGCGGGGGAGGGGGACCATCCCCTTTTGTTTGGGGGAGCCCCCCCCCTTGGCTGTTTTGTTGAGGGGGGGCCAATTCTTTTGGGGGTGAGCCCCCCTTTTCGGGCTTGCGGGGGGAAAGGCCCCTGGCTGCTTTTTGAAAGGGGGCCCACCCCTCGGTTCCGGCTTGTTTGGGGCACCCCCCCTGGTATTTTTAGGGGGGCACCCCCCCCCTTAAAGGACCCATTCTTGAAAGGGGGGGCACCCCCCCTCGGGATCTGTCTTGTAGGTGGGGGCCCCACGCCCTCGGGATCCCAATGTTTGTATGTAGGGGAGAACCCCCCTCGGGGATCGGGTTTGTATTTTGGGGGAAACCCCCCCCTCAGGATTGTCTTTTTTTTTTGGGGGGGCACACGCCCCTCAGGATCCAATGTTTTGGGATTTAGGGGCCCCCCCCTCAGGACCCGGGGGTTTTGGGTATTTTGGGGGAAAACCCACGCCCCTGGACCCAATGTTTGTATGTAGGGGGGGAACCACCCCCCTAGGATAAATGTCTTGTTTTGTGGGGGGAACCCCCCTCAGGACCCTGTTTGTTTTTTTAAGGGGCAAAAAGGGCTCCCTTCCGGGGGAACCAATTTTTCCTTGTATGTTGGGGCCCACCCCTCGGGGGGACCAATTCTTGTTGGGGGGGGGAAAACCACCCCCTCGGGGACCTTTCCCCTTGTTTGTTGGGGGGACCGCCCCTTTCGATCCAAATTGGTTGGGGGGTTTGTTGGGGGGGGACCCCCCCCTTTTCGGGTTTTTTAAAAATGTTTTGGGATGAAAAAAAAAGGGGAAACCACGCCTGGGATAATGGGGAAATTGTGGGGCCCCCAAACCCCCTCGGTAAAATGTCGGTATGTAGGGGCAAAATCCCCCCCGGGGATCATGGGGGGTATGGGGGGGGGGGCCTCGGCCCCTTTTCCCGGTTTCTGTTTTGGGGGGTTTTTGGGCCCCGCCCCTCGGGGTTCCGTCTTGTTGGGGTGGGGCCCGCTCGCGGGTAAAAGGGGTTTTGTTGGGGTAGGGGGGGGAACCCCCCCTCCGGGTTTGGTTTTGTTTGTGGGGGCCCAAACCCCTGGAATGACTGGTTTTGTTAGGGCAACGCCCTGGGTTTTTCAATGTCCTTGGAATGTGGGCACCCCTTTTTTGGGAAAAAAAGGGGGCTTTGTGAAAGGGGCCCGGGCCCCAAGGTTTCCAAGGGGGTTTTTTTTTGGTTTGTAAGGGGGAAAAAGCCCTTAGGAAAAATTTTCCTTTGGGTTAAGGTAGGGGGACCCACCCCCCAAACCCCCCCAATGTTTGGTTCGTGGACCGTGGAAGGGTCCTTTTTGGGGGATCCCTGCTTTTGCCAAATTTTTGCCATGGGTGGGAATTTTCTTTGGGCATAGGGGTTCCAAAAAATTCCAAGGGTTAGGAGAATTTTTCTGCGTCCCCGGGGGAAACCCTTCCCCCTCTGCTTTGTTGGGGGGGCCACCCTTTTTTGCTGGCGGGGGGCCCAATTTCCCTGCTTTTTTCCCGGGGGCCTTGGGGGCCCGGTCTCCCTAATCCGGGGTGGGGCACCCCCCTTTCCGCTGCTGGGGGGCCCTCTCCCTCCCGGGTGCGGGGAAAAGGCCTTCCCCTCCCCTCCAGTTTCCCCCTTTCAGGGGTGGGGGGGGGAACGGGGGGCCCAGGAGAAAATAAATGGGGGGGGGGGGGGGGGGGTTTGGAATTTCGGACGGGGGGGAGGGTTTTAAAAGGCCGGGGGGGAGGGGGGGGGGGGGTTTTGGGGCCCCAAAAGGGGGGGGGGGGGGGGGAGGGGGGGGACCCGGGCCAAAAGGGGGTGGATTCCAGGGAAGGGGGAGGGGTGGGGGGACGGGGGGCCGGTTGGGGCCCGGGGGGTGGGGGGGGGGCGGGGGGGGTTTGGGGGGTGGGGGGGGGGGGGTTCGGGGGGCGGGGGGGGGGGGGGTTATGGGTGGGGGGGGGTTTGGGGGCGGGGGGGGGGCGTGGGGGGCCCGTCCCGGGGGGGGGGGGGGTTTCCGTGCTGGGGGGGGGGGGTTTGGGCTTGGGGGGTGGGGGGGTGGGAGGGGGCCGCGGGGGGGGGGGGGTTTTGGGGGGGGGACCGGGGGGGGTGGGGGGGTTTGGGCCGGGGGTGGGGGGGGGACCGGGGGGGCGGGCCCTTGGTTTGGGGGGGGGGGCCACGCCCCGGGGGGGGGGGGGGTGTAGGGGGGGGGGGGCCCCGGATTTGGGGGGAGTGGCTTGGGGGGGGGGGGGGGTAGGGGGGAAAAGGGGGGGGGGGGGTTCGGGGGGGCGGGGGGGGGGGGGCCCCCCCTTTGGGGGGGGGTGGGGTGGGGGGGGGGGTTTTTTTTTGGGTCTTGCAGGGGGGGGAATCCTTTGGGTTTTCCTTAAAAAAAACCCCAATAAACAGATCTAAAAAAACCCCCAAAAAAAGGGGGAAAAAAAACGAAAAAAAATTTGTAAGCCAAAAATTAAAAAAAAAGTCCTTAAAAAAAACCTCCCCATGGGCTGGTAAAAAAAGGCCACAAAAAAAGGGTTGGAAAAGGAATCCCAGTGGCAAAAAAAAAGGAATTTTTGGCCAAAAAAAAGAAAAAAAAAAGGAATTTTAAAGGTTTAAAAACCAAAAAGGGAGGAAAAAAACTCGAAAAAATAGAAGGGGAAAAAAACCCCTTTTCCCCTCCAGCGGGATTGGTTTTAAAAAAAAAGAAAGTTCCAAAAAAAAAAAATTTGGCCCCCTCCAAAAAAGAAAAAAAAAATCAAAAAAAGGCTGGCGGGAAACCCCCCCGGGGAAAACTTTTATATGGCAATAAGAGAAAAGCAAAACGAAGTATAAAAAGAAAAGAATAATAAATCCACAAGATATGAGCCGGGGAGCCATCTCGCTGCTGCCGGGGAGCCATCTCGCTGCCGCCGCTGCTGCCGGGGAGCCATCTCGCTGCCGCCGCTGCTGCCGGGGAGCCATCTCGCTGCCGCCGCTGCTGCCGGGGAGCCATCTCCATGCCGCCGGGGAGCCATCTCGCTGCCGCCGGGGAGCCATCTCGCTGCCGCCGCTGCTGCCGGGGAGCCATCTCCCTGCTGCCGCTCCCATGTGCAAATACTTGGTTCTTTCCTGCTGCTCCTCTACACTGTCTGGGGCCCGCTCCAGCCTTCCGCCACTCGCCAGCTGTCAGTACCCGAGGTCCTTCCTCGTATCCTGAACTTATGGGGCCTTAGTGCTATGTGGTCACCTGTCTGCTTCTAGACACAGAGGGGAGAGTCCCGCTGAAACGGGTGACCCCCTGACTCCCACTACATTCATAGTTGGGGGCAGTTTTGTTCTGTACCTTCAGGTGCCGCCCCCTGCAAGCTGGAGTCCTGTTATCCTTATTGAGACTAACTCACCACCGTAGTCCTCCCTACAAGTGGGTCCCCTGCATCATCAGCCAGGCTCTGGATTATAGTCCCCTACCTACCCCCACTATGGCCCACTGTAACCGGGTAGTGGAGGGCTTTCTGAAACCAGGGATCCTACATCGCTCACCTGTTGGAATACCTCTTTAATCCCTTGCCTGCCAAGGTATGGTTATAAAAAGGCATGGTAGACAAGGGGTTAAATCACGGCCATGGCGGCTTCTGTGAGCTCAGTAATGGCATTAAGAGCCATAAAAGGGCTTTCTGATAACAGTGATCCGGGCAGCTTTAGAGCCAACTTATCACTTTTCTGGGGCTCTCAAAGTGAACTCCCCTCCCCCCACCCCCACCAGAGGCACCCATGCTGGTTCCCGACTCCCCTGCTCCTCTGGGAGGGGGCCAAGGGCTGTGGGGAAACTTCTGGTACAATGAGAGTGGGAGGAGCTCAGGAAATTGGGTAAATAACCTGCTAAACTGTCAGAGAGGCCTTCATCAGCACAAAGGCACACCCTAACCTTTCAAAGTGGCTAGACGCTTTTTTTCTGGACTCCTAAATTAGCGGACCAACCTCCGCCATACCATGGTGTCCTTACTGGACCAGCGCCACCTTCTGGAAGATCATCGGACGTCAAGCTGTTGGGCTGGGGAGGATGTATGAGTGCATTATGACCTTCTACATCGCTGGATCATCCCCTTTATAGGTTACCTGATCTGGATCCAGTTGGACAATGTTACAGCAATGACCTCAACCATTTAGAAGGAATGTGAGCTCTTGCTGCAAGAGGTATATTTTGGGTTCTGACCTTTATATACCAGACAATGAGTTATCAGTCAGTTGTGCTCAGGCCATCGGACCATTTCATGATGTATTTTGTCCAAGCTTCTCCCTTCACTGCACTTGACTTACAGAGTTATTCCTGATTAGACAGTTGTTGGGTATTATTGGCAGATTCCGTGTAGACATTAGGTCATCAGCCTTGACCCTACCAGTTGGAATGAGTGGAGCTTTATGGGTGATGGTGTCATCTAATGTCTGTGGGCCGCTATGTGTCACCTGACGTCTGTGTGTGTGTGGTGTGGTGTGATGGCTGTGGGCCATGGTTTCGCCCGACGTCTGTGAGTGTTGTTGCTGCCTGATGTCTGTGGGCCGTGGTGTGATGGCTGCGGGCCATGGTGTGGTGTGATGTGATGTCTGTGGGCCATGGTGTGGTGTGATGTCTGTGGGCCATGGTGTGGTGTGATGTGATGTCTGTGGGCCATGGTGTGGTGTGATGTCTGTGGGCCATGGTGTGGTGTGGTGTGATGGCTGTGGGCCATGGTGTCGCCCAACGTCTGTGAGTGTTGTTGCTGCCTGATGTCTGTGGGCCATGGTGTGGTGTGATGGCTGTGGGCCATGGTGTGGTGTGATGGCTGTGGGCCATGGTGTGGTGCGATGGCTGTGGGCCATGGTGTGGTGCGATGGCTGTGGGCCATGGTGTGGTGCGATGGCTGTGGGCCATGGTGTGGTGCGATGGCTGTGGGCCATGGTGTGGTGCGATGGCTGTGGGCCATGGTGTGGTGCGATGGCTGTGGGCCATGGTGTGGTGTGATGTCTGTGGGCCATGGTGTGGTGCGATGGCTGTGGGCCCTGGTGTCACCAGATATCTGTTGAAAACGTACTGCCTTACCATCCTAACCTATCCATAGTTTGCACTCAGAATGGGTGAAATGCAATATAATCTGCCTTGTATTGGCATTTCTGTATAGTGGCAGAAGTTTTAAGCCTTTGTTCTCTGACACCTATTCATTGCTAATCCATTTTGCTTCATCTTCCATTAGATTCCTGGCAAGGTGAGCGGCTGGCAGCCTCTGACAGAAGCATATTCCAGAAGAGCACCGAACCCATACCACCCCCGAAGAGACAGCGGAGATATCCCAGAGTGAACCCCTTCAGGTGGATAAAGAGACACAAGAAGAGTAAAAGTCGTTCTTCCCGAACATCAAGGCGATGGGAGCAGCGAGAGAACGAGAATATTAAAGAGAGTAACTACGAGGCCCCTCCAGTGCGGGGCGATGTCGGCACAGATGGGTACAGCAGGGAGGGGCACTTTGAACTGTACACAGAGGACTCCTCAATCTCTGTGCGGACCAGTGAAAGGGAAATAGAGCAGAGCAGCTCTCACACTGAAGATGGGAACAGAACAACTAAAGACGGTCAAAGTTCTCGGACAGTTCAAATAATGGGCACCAAGTATAAACCAGATCTGAGGGTGACTCTGAGCATCTCAGAGGAGGAACCTGGTAGTGTAGCGGAGAGAGGCGGGGGGATAGCGGACCTGGAACATTACACGCTTCACGCAGCTGAGGCTGAGAGAGCCACGAGCTCATCAAATACGACTCTGTTCCCTCACCGGCACAACACTGATCAGAGGGGTGAGAATGGACACACTCAGAGCTGTAAAGGTGCTGCAAGTTCTCCTCTGTCCTTACCTGAAACCACAGATACTGGGAAGTCTCCTCATCTGAATGAGGAGAGGCACCGAGAAAAGACTAGAATGGATTCTGCATGTGAAGGAATGACTTTGCCACGGAGGAAAGTAAAACACGTCCAGTTCAGTGACACGGTTACCACGTTTATTATTGAGTCGGAAGAAGCCGAAATCGCAGAGAGGGAATTCTTTGATAGCATTAGGCTGCAGAGGAAAATCCGTCCTCGTGTTGTTATTGTGAGTAAGGACATTAAGAGTAGCATCACACCAGAGCCAATCATGGTTACCAAAAGTCAGGACTCCAAGCCTAAAGCCACCCAGCCAGAGTGGAAGACCTCCGCGGTGCGTGGCACTCTGGAAGGAGGGAGCCAAGACCTGAAAAGACCACATTCCGTGAAGTGCAACAAGACGATGAAGACCACAGAGGAGGTTGAAGGATCTCTGCCAAGCGCAGTATGTAGGAGAGACGCTGCAGAGCCATCCCCGTCTACAGGGCCTCCGCTGCAACCAAAGGACAGAGATGAAAGGTCTATGGTCACCAGGAGTCGGGACTCCAAGCCTAACGCCACCCAGCCTGAGCGGAAGACCACCAAGAAACGTGACACTCCGGAAAGAGGAAGCCAAGATCTGAAGAGTCCAAATTCCATTAAATGCAACAAGACGATGAAGACCATGGAGGAAGTTGAAGGATCTCTGCCAAGTGCAGTATGTAGGAGAGACACCGCAGAGCCATCCCCGTCTACAGGGCCTCCGCTGCAACCAAAGAACAGAGATGAAGGGTCCATGGTTACCAGAAGTCAGGACCCCAAGCCTAAAGCCACCCAGCCAAAGCAGAAGACCACCACGGAATGTGACAGTCCGGAAAGAGGAAGCCAAGATCTGAAAAGTCCAAATCCTGTCAAATGCAACAAGATAATGAAGACCACAGAGGAGGTTGAAGGATCTCAGCCAAGCGCGGTATGTAGGGCAGAGACTGCAGAGCCATCCCCGTCTACAGGGCCTCTACTGCAACCAAAGAACAGAGATGAAGAGTCCTTTGTTACCAAGAGCCTGGACTCCAAGCCCAGTGCCACGCAGCCAGAAAGGGAAACCGCAGCGGTGTGTAACATGCTGGGAGGAGAAAGCCAAGATCTAAAAAGTCAAAATTCCATCAACTGCAACAAGATGAAGACAATGGAGGAGGTTGGAGGATCCCCACCAAGTGCAGTATGTGGGAGCGACACTACTGAGCCTCCCCCCTCCACAGAGCCACAGCTGCCGCCAAGCAAAAAGGACGTAGGGACGCAGATAGATCTGTTTCACAAAGAAGAGCTGCAGCAACCAGCAAGTGAGATTCAGCTCACCCCACAACACCCAGCTGAAAACGATCAGAACTTCATGAAATCTTATTCTTGCGCTAATTGTGGCAAAATTACCCACTGGACGAGGCTCAACGACCAGCAAAAAGCCGATGTAGAAAAGTCCTCTCTTCATATGTGCAGAATGTGCAGCAGGCAGAGAGATAAATCAGCCTTTAGTCCAGACAAGGGTACACCAAATACAACTCCCACCAAATGTGCCACCTCAAGTAAAAATGTCGTGACCGGAAGCCCTGCTAGAAAGAGGCCACATTGTTCGCTTCTGGACGATTCCCCTGACACTAGTTCACCTGCTAAGAAGAAGCAAAGGCAAGACGTAAAGGGTGATGCAGAAACACCAAGGAGCTCAACCAATCCCAATGGTCAGCTGAAGAAGGGCGAAGAGGCATCACTGAGGACCCTAACCAGCCATAATGTCCACCCGAAGAAAGGTGAGGCATCACCAAGGACATCAACCAGTGATCATGTTCAGCTGAAGAAGAGCGAGGAGGCATCACTGAGTACCCCAACCAGTCATAATGTTCAACTGAAGAAAGGTGAGGAAGCTTCACCTAAAACTTCAGCCAATCCTAATGCCCAGCTGAAGAAAGGTGAGGCATCGCCGAGGACCTCAACCAGTGATCATTTTCAATTGAAGAAGGGTGAGGAGGCGTCATTGGGGACCTCAACCAGTCATGGTGTTCAGCTAAAGAAGGGTGAGAAGGCTTCACCGAAACCGTCAACCAATCCCAATGTTCAACTAAAGAAAGGTGAGGCATCACCAAGGACCTCAACCAATCATTCTGGCCACCTGAAGAAGGGTGAGGAGGCATCACTAAGGACCCCAACCAGTCATAATGTTCAGTTGAAGAAAAGTGAGGAGGAGTCACAGAGGATCAAAACCAATCCTAATGTCCAGCTGAATAAGGGTGAGGAGGAGTCACTGAGGACCTCAACCAATCAGAATGCCCAGCTGAAGAGTGGAAAGGAATCCTTGTCTAGGACCTCAGCCAATCATAATGTCCAGCTGAAGAAGAATGCGGACAACAACAAGAAGTGTTTAGCAGCACAGAACGCTCCCACTGATAACAATTTCAACCTATGTAGACATTGTGAATTCCCGGAAGATGCTAAAATCCACCACAAAGTAAAAACGATTAAAGCCGCTACGAGAAGCTCTTCTACAAAAGTCCTTTCAAATCCGGATCCTAAAAACGATACACCAGAGAAAAGGAAATCCAACCAAATTCTTCAGAATAAGCAAAGTCCTGTTCAAGAGCAGAAACTCCCATCCAATAAAGGCACCTCGACCCCCCAGGATGAGAAGAATGGTGCTCAGACAAAGAAAGACGAGTGTGTGAAGTGCGGAAAACTGTTTCTGAAGAGACAAAAGACCAAACCCCTGACCAATATTCAGCATAAGAAACCTGTCCGTGGTGGCTCCACCATTTCCACAGATAAAATTCTGAAACTGGGTACAAAATCTGATGCTGTCAGAAAAAAAACGGTGAAGAAATCACTCGGCGAGCCTAAAGTAAAGAAGCCTCGAAACGCTGAGGGCACCAAAAGTCCCAAACCCCCCAGAGGGGGCAGAGATAAGGATCTTTGCACCAAATGTGGTAAAAGATTAGCCTTGCATGTGGCGCCCAGCCAGGACGGCCCAAGCGAGGGAAATGATGAGAATGAATGTGTTGTTCTTCCGAGGAAGAAGCGGAAGCGCCGTCTTGCTGGCATGGAACCTTTCACATGCAGCGACTGCGGAAAAATCTTCACCCGGAACTTCACTCTCCTGCAGCACCGCCTAATACACACCGGGGAGCGCCCCTATGCCTGTAAAGTGTGCAGGAAGACCTTCAGGGACAGCAGCTATCTCATCGTTCACATGCGGTCCCACACCAAGGAGAAGCCATACACATGCACTGAGTGCGGGAAGTGCTTCACGCAGAACTCTGCCCTCCACGTCCACAGCAGGACGCACACCGACGAGCGACCCTTCAAATGCCAGTGCGGGAAGAACTTCACTGACCGATCAACCTACCGCCACCACCAGAGGATTCACACCGGGGAGAAGCCCTATGCCTGCTCATACTGCGGCAAGAAATTCACACAGCAGCCACACATGAAGAGACACGAGACGATCCACACGGGAGAGCGACCCTTCGAATGTTTGCAGTGCGGGAAAAGGTTTATCGAACGGACAAAGCTGCAGAAACATGAACGTGTGCATCAGAAAGGGAAGGACTGAGCACCGGTGACGGGACCGAAAATGTTCCACGAGGACAGAAGATCTCATAGAGAAGGGGGAGAACCTTCCATGGTAGAGGCCCCGTCACAGATCTGTGAGGACTTCTTATGAGGAACACAATGGTGGAGTATTAATGTAGAGAAGGACAAATCCAACGAACCAGAGCACATGGAACGTCCAACTGGTGCCTCACTTTACCGACCGTTATTATAGTCAACGAGCTCCCAGTTGCATTTGTGTGCAGACATATGTGAAACCCCTCCAAACCCACAACGTCCCCAATCCATGAAGAGTTCCAATCTCCCCCTCCATGAAGAGTTCCAATCTCCCCCACAACGTCCCCCTCCATGAAGAGTTCCAATCTCCCCCACAACGTCCCCCTCCATGAAGAGTTCCAATTTCCCCCACAACGTCCCCCTCCATGAAGAGTTCCAATGTCCCCCACAACGTCCCACTCCATGAAGAGTTCCAATGTCCCCCACAACGTCCCACTCCATGAAGAGTTCCAATGTCCCACTCCATGAAGAGTTCCAATCTCCCCCTCCATGAAGAGTTCCAATCTCCCCCAAAACGTCCCCCTCCATGAAGAGTTCCAATCTCCCCCACAACGTCCCACTCCATGAAGAGTTCCAATCTCCCCCAAAACGTCCCCCTCCATGAAGAGTTCCAATCTCCCCCACAACGTCCCACTCCATGAAGAGTTCCAATCTCCCCCAAAACGTCCCCCTCCATGAAGAGTTCCAATCTCCCCCAAAACGTCCCCCTCCATGAAGAGTTCCAATTTCCCCCTCCATGAAGAGTTCCAATCTCCCCCAAAACGTCCCCCTCCATAAAGAGTTCCAATCTCCCCCACAATGTCCCCCTCCATGAAGAGTTCCAATCTCCCCCACATTGTCCCCCTCCATGAAGAGTTCCAATCTTCCTCGCAACGTCCCCCTCCATGAAGAGTTCCAATCTCCCCCACATTGTCCCCCCTCCATGAAGAGTTCCAATCTCCCCCACAACGTCCCCCTCCATGAAGAGTTCCAATTTCCCCCTCCATGAAGAGTTCCAATCTCCCCCCCAATGTCCCCCTCCATGAAGAGTTCCAATCTCCCCCACAATGTCCCCCTCCATGAAGAGTTCCAATCTCCCCCACATTGTCCCCCTCCATGAAGAGTTCCAATCTTCCTCGCAACGTCCCCCTCCATGAAGAGTTCCAATCTCCCCCACATTGTCCCCCCTCCATGAAGAGTTCCAATCTCCCCCACAACGTCCCCCTCCATGAAGAGTTCCAATTTCCCCCTCCATGAAGAGTTCCAATCTCCCCCCCAATGTCCCCCTCCATGAAGAGTTCCAATCTCCCCCACAATGTCCCCCTCCATGAAGAGTTCCAATCTCCCCCACATTGTCCCCCTCCATGAAGAGTTCCAATCTCCCCCAAAACGTCCCCCTCCATGAAGAGTTCCAATTTCCCCCTCCATGAAGAGTTCCAATCTCCCCCACAACGTCCCCCTCCATGAAGAGTTCCAATCTCCCCCAAAACGTCCCCCTCCATAAAGAGTTCCAATCTCCCCCACAACGTCCCCCTCCACGAAGAGTTCCAATCTCCCCCACATTGTCCCCCTCCATGAAGAGTTCCAATCTCCCCCTCCATGAAGAGTTCCAATCTCCCCCACAATGTCCCCCTCCATGAAGTGTTCTCCATAGGATGAAGTTTTCAGCTGCCCCAACCTCCCAGCATGGTGGTTCCCATGTCAGCATGTGGCGCAGTGTTGGTACTCCTATAGAAAAGCACCTTGTTTGTGGGTTGAGGCTTCCCCATATGTATGCAGCTGAGACCTCCGCTTTTTATTTTTTTATTTTATTTTATTGAATAGGCTGTCTAAGACAGCAACCCTCAAAAGTCTTGTAGTAAGAGCCGACCAATGAACATTTTAAGAGTCGGAAATCAGCAAAGTCCCATATAAAGGAGGGCGGCTTCCAAGGCCAGAGCTGCATAGAGACAAACATTTCATAGAACTCTGCTGTGCCGGCTTTGGACTCCCCCCAGAGCTACGAAGGGCCCCGCAGATGGAGATCCCTCAAAAGATTTTCTCTATTTTTATGTGGACTGATAATAATAAACTGTATGGAATAATTTATATTGTTTTATAATCTGTGATTCGGTGTACGGCCTCCGCGAGGGGTTCGTACACGGATATAAGCACTTAAAAAAGAACCCCGGACACAAGCTGACTCTTGTATTGGCCATAGAGATCATGGGCGTGGCCCTGCAACACTTGTAGCAGTTTCATAGGATATACATATATAGGAGTAGATGTATCTCTACTCCTGATCTGATCTGATCTGATCTGATCCAGAGGAATCCCCTTATGAAGTATG
Organism: Lithobates sylvaticus; assembly: GCA_028564925.1. NCBI lineage: Eukaryota > Metazoa > Chordata > Amphibia > Anura > Ranidae > Lithobates > Lithobates sylvaticus. The sequence continues at coordinate 1,851,741 of CM053030.1, forward strand.
TCATCCAGTTGGGATCAAATTCCTTCCTGATCCCCCACTAAAAGCCATTGGATGTTCCCCCTGATTATTAATCTTCAGTATTATTACCTATAGATATTAATAGCCAATCGTGTCCTCAGCCACCCCCCTTTTTTTCTGAGCAATCAACACCATTGGCTAGAGTTGGTTCCAGTTCTTGTTGGAGCTCTTACTGTGGAGAATACTTTCCATAAGTGGATGATTAAACCTCTTCCTCCAGACCCAGTGTCCCCTGGATGATAGGAGAAGGTTGATGAATGTTTCTTGCACAGGAAATGCTTTGATAAGTATTAATATCTAGAATCCCAACCAACCACTACATGACGCTGAAACCCAAACCCGTTCCCCTACAACCAACCCTGCATGACACCCTACTCCATGTCTGACACCCCAACCCGTTCCCCTACAACCAACCCTGCATGACACCCTACTCCATGTCTGACACCCCAACCCGTTCCCCTACAACCAACCCTGCATGACACCCTACTCCATGTCTGACACCCCAACCCGGTCCCCTACAACCAACCCTGCATGACACCCTACTCCATCTCTGACAACTACCACCAGATATGAGTCTGACCCCCCAACCCGGTCTCCTACAACCAATTCTGCTTGAGACCCTACTCCATGTCTCACACCCACCACCAGATATGAGTCTGGCCCCCAACCCAGTCCCCTACAACCAACTCTGCATGACACCCTACTCCATGTCTGACACCTACCACCAGATATGAGTCTGACCCCCCAACCCGGTCTCCTACAACCAATTCTGCTTGAGACCCTACTCCATGTCTCACACCCACCACCAGATATGAGTCTGGCCCCCAACCCAGTCCCCTACAACCAACTCTGCATGACACCCTACTCCATGTCTGACACCTACCACCAGATATGAGTCTGACCCCCCAACCCGGTCTCCTACAACCAATTCTGCTTGAGACCCTACTCCATGTCTGACACCCACCACCAGATATGAGTCTGACCCCCAACCCGGTCTCCTACAACCAACTCTGTATGACACCCTACTCCATGTCTGACACCTACCACCAGATATGAGTCTGACCCCCAACCCGGTCCCCTACAACCAACCCTGCATGACACCCTACTCCATGTCTGACACCTACCACCAGATATGAGTCTGACCCCCCAACCCGATCCCCTACAACCAACTCTGCATGACACCCTACATGTCTGACATCCACCACAAGATATAAGTCTGACCCCCCAACCCGGTCCCCTACAACCAACTCTGCATGACACCCTACTGCATGTCTGACCCCCAACCCGGTCCCCTACAACCAACTCTGCATGACACCCTACTGCATGTCTGACCCCCAACCCGGTCCCCTACAACCAACTCTGCATGACACCCTACTGCATGTCTGACCCCCAACCCGGTCCCCTACAACCAACTCTGCATGACACCCTACTGCATGTCTGACCCCCAACCCGGTCTCCTACAACCAACTCTGCATGACACCCTACTGCATGTCTCACACCCACCACCAGATATGAGTCTGACCCCCAACCCGGTCACCTACAACCAACTCTGCATGACATCCTACATGTCTGACATCCACCACAAGATACAAGTCTGACCCCCAACCCGGTCCCCTACAACCAACCCTGCATGACACCCTACTGCATGTCTGACCCCCAACCCGGTCCCCTACAACCAACTCTGCATGAGACCCTTTGTGTCTGACACCAACCCCCAGATATGAGCCTGACACCCAACCCTTTCCCCTACAACTAACTCAGTGCATGAAACCAGACTCTGTATCTGACACAAACCCCCCAAGTATAAGTCTGACTCCCAACTCTATCCCCCTACAACCAACTCAGTGTATGACACCCAACCCTTTCCCCTACAAACCAACTCTGCATGACACTAAACTGTGTCTGACACGGACCCCCAGATATGAGTCTGACACCCAACCTTGTCCCCTACAACCAACTCTGCATGATACCAGACTCTGTGTCTTACACCCACCCTCAAATATGAGTCCTACTCCCAACTCTGTGCCCTACAACCAACTCTGTGTATGACACCCTACTCCATGTCTGACACCCAATCTTTTCCCCCTACAACCAACTCTGTGCATGACACCAGACTGTCTGACACCGACCTCTAAATATGTGCCTTAAGCCCCATACACACGGTCGGATTTTCGCATGGATTCTGTCCGATCGGACAATGTTGTTGAAAAATCAGACCGTGTGTAGGCACCATCGGACAGTGTACGTCGTATTGTCCGACGGACAAAGTCCTATCTCCTGCTGGATAGATTTTCCGACAACACGGTCCGATCACACCAAATCCGATCGTGTGTATGGTAGTCCGACCGGACAAAGTGCCACGCATGCTCAGATCACATTACAAGACCAAAGCTATTGGCTACTAGCCTCTACGTAGTCCCGTCGTAGGCAACAAACGTCACCACGTTCAGAATGATCGGATTTTCTGACAACTTTGTCTGACCGTGTGTATGCAACACCAACATCGGACAAAGTATGACGGACCTGGTCCTCGGATAATCCGCGCGTGTGTATGGGGCTTAACACCCAACCCCTTCCCCTACATCCAACTCTGCATGATACCCAACTGTATCAGGAAATGAGCCCCCAAATATGAGCCTGACTCCCAACTTTGTGTCTGGAATGAACCCCTATATATGAGTCTGACATCAGACACTGTCTACAATCGACCTCTAAATATAAGTCTGACCCCTGTCTGCTACCTGTGCCTGACAACTTGACCCTGCATGACAACACTAGACAACACCCGACCCTGTGTTTCACTTTGAATTGACTCCTGAATCTCATTCACTTGTTCAACCAATCCTCAATCCTAATGTTCAGTGATGGACACCCAACTCTTCATCTGATATAGGACCCCAAGTAGGAGACCGGCCCCTGCCCCCCAACCCTGTGCCTGACAACCAACCCTGTTCCTGGGTTGGGTGGTTGTCAAAATCAATGAGACGACAGTGACCTCCATACAGACAGCAGATCACTTTGTCCGAATCTTCCCCATAGAGGGGTGAGAATAGCGCTTGTTTCTGCCTCCTATGGGGGTAACGCTTGTACCGCGCCATAGGAAACGTCCACAATTATTGGAGAAATTGTTGGGAACTCAATCGATTTTATTATCCTTGATTTCCAGAATAATGTGTTGGTGATCGTGTGGGTTTTCTCTGTTAGGAAAGGATATGTGAGATGCCACTCCGCAGAGCTGTTGGGGTATTTCTGTATGGGGGGGAGGCACGTGATGAGTGGTGACTGGGAGGGGGGGGGGCACGTGATGAGTGGGGGGGGGGGGGTCCGGTCAGGAATAGTATTACACAAGTATTTAGTGAGCCGTTATGCCTGGTGGTGCCGCCTTCTATCTTCCCCCTGAAGGTGAACTGCGGCTAGGTGCCGCCACATCCAATGAGGTGTGAGACCTCACAGCAGCGCCCCCAGCAGGCAGCGCAGAGACAAGAGCCCAGCACATGGAGGTCTGGAGGATAATTTAGACTAGAATTAGACACGTCGGGAGTCGTCTTTCCCACATATCAGAAACTGACGCCTTGGTTTTTGTATCTGTATGTTGCCTGTGCTTTTATTTTACATGAATAATTTTTATTGTATCTAAAGAAAATGTAATTAAAAAAAAAAAAAAAAATCTCGCCTCCTCCCATCCGATTGGTCTGTCTGTTTCATGTATGAATTGTCTGTGTGCACCAACCACATACAGTACCTCGAAAAAGTATTCATACCCCCTGAAATGTTCCACATTTTGTCATGTTACAACCAAAAGCGTAAATGTATTTTATTGGGATTTTATGTGATGGACCAACACAAAGTGTCACATAATTGTGAAGTGGAAGGAAAATGATACAGATAAATATGTGAAAAGTGTGGGGGGGGGGGCATTTGTATGGCGCCCCCCGGAGTCAATACTTTTTAGAACCCCCTTTCTCTACAAGTCTTTTTGGGGGTGTCTCTACCAGCTTTGCCCATCTAGAGAGGACATTTCTGCCCATTCTTCTTCTTTGTAAAATATCTCAAGCTCTGTCAGATTGGATGGAGAGCGTCTGTGATCAGCAATTTTCAAGTCTTGCCACAGATTCTCGATGGGATTTAGGTCTGGACTGTGACTGGGCCATTCTAACACATGAATATGCTTTGATCTAAACCATTCCATTGTAGCTCTGGCTGTATGTTTCGGGTCGTTGTCCTGCTGGAAGGTGACCCTCCCCCCCAGTCTCAAGTCTTTTGCCGACTCTAACAGGTTTTCTTCTAAGATTGTCCTGTATTTGTCTCCATCCATCTTCCCATCAATGAAGAAAAGCATCCCCACCATGTTTCACGGTGGGGATGGTGTGTTCAGGGTGAAGTGCAGTGTAATGCCGTGTACACACGGCTGGACTTTATCGACAGCAAAGTCTGTCGGACAATTCAATCTTATATGGGCTTCATCGGACCTTTGCTGTCGAAAAATCAGACGGACTTTAGATTTAGAACATGTTTCAAATCTTTCCGACAGACTCGAGTCCAGTAGAAAAATCCATTCATGTGTAGGCTAGTCCGAACGAAAACCGACGCTAGGGCAGCTATTGGCTACTGGCTATTATTCTAGTCCGGTCGTACGTCATCATGTTCGAATCCGTCGGACTTTGGTGTGATTGTGGCCAAGTCCGTTAGTTCAGAAAGTCCGTCGGAAAAACTGTCGGACCTAGTCTGCCGGAAAGTCCGGTCGTGTGTACACGACATTAGTTTCCCCCACACATAGCGTTTTGCTTTTAGGCCATAGAGTAGAATTTTGGTGTCATGTGAGCAGATCACCTTCTTCCACATGTTTGCTCCCCTCCCCCACATGGCTTCTCACAAACTACAAACAGGACTTCTTCTGACTTTCTTTCTCCAATGTCTTTCTTCTTGTCACTCTTCCATAAAGGGCAGATTTGTGGAGAACACGACTAATAGTTGTCCTGTGGACAGACTCTCCCCCCTGAGCTGTGGATCTCTGCAGCTCCTCCAGAGTTCCCATGGACCTCTTGGCTCTTCTCTGATGAATGCTCTCCTTGCCCGGCCCGGTCAGTTTAGGTGGATGGCCGTGTCTTGGCTCTTCTCTGATGAATGCTCTCCTTGCCCGGCCCGGTCAGTTTAGGTGGACGGCCATGTCTTGGTAGGTTTGCAGTTGTGCCATACTCTTTCCATTTTCCGATGATGGATTGAACAGAGCTCCGTGAGATGGTCAAAGCTTGGGAGATTTATTATAACCTAACCCTGCTTTATACTTCTCCACAACTTTATCCCTGACCTGTCTGGTGTGTTCCTTGGCCTTCATGATGCTGTTTGTTCACTAAGGTTCTCTAACAAACCTCTGAGGGCTTCACAGAACAGCTGTATTTATACTGAGATTAAATGACACACAGATGGACTCTATTTACTAATTAGGTGACTTCTGAAGACAATTGGTTCCTCTAGATTTTAGTTATCAGAGTAAAGGGGGCTGATTACAAATGCCCCCCCCCCACACTTTTTCACATATTTATTTGTATCATTTTCCTTCCACTTCACAATTATGTGACACTTTGTGTTGGTCCATCACATAAAATCCCAATAAAATACATTTGTTTTTTTAATTTGGAACATCTTTTATTGATTTTTATATTCAAACAATACAAAACACACAAACATCTCGTGTACATATTTTACAAACAACATATAATCCAAAATCAGGCAAACGAAAAAATAAAATAAAAAAACACACCCCCCCCCCAATAATATCCTAATTATTAATCTATCCAGCTACTCCCAATCTATCTTTTAATCCCAAATTGAGAACCTTTTATTTGTGTTTTCCATTCCGCTAGAGTTGGGGGATGTGATGACATAGATTTTCGTGCGATACGCTTCCGAGCCTGGAACCGACTCCTCACTATTGATGTAAGGGTATTTACAGGGACCCTAGAAGGTATATACCCGGCTCCAGAGGTAGCTCTATCCCATAGATACCATTGATAGTAGATACAACTCGCTGCCAATGTCGGTGGAGTTTGGGGCATCTCCATAACATATGTATTAGGTTAGCCGGGCCCCCGTTACACCAAGGACATGAAGGGGTTTCTCTACGCTTCCATTTAGAGACAACTTCTCTGGTGTATGATGGGACCTATGCAAGATAAAGAGTTGGGTTAATATTTGTGTAGAAGACAGTGTTGCCAACCGCCCGTAAATGCCCGTAGTATCGGGAACGTGCCAGTAAAAATAGCCGTGATCGGGCCGGCTTGGAACTGCGCATGCGCAGTTCCGGAGCTTGCCGAGCAGATCGGATCCTGTATTCGGCCGGCGGGGGGTCGATCTCACAGAGGCTGTGCGGCGCTGGCGAGGCGCGTCATGCGTGACGTATTAGCATGTCCCGATAGGCGTGCCAGCATTCAAAAAGTATGTAACATGGTCACGGACTGGAGCAGCAGCAGGAGGACTCGAGTCGGAGCCTGGTGGGCGGTGGCTAAGCAGCACACGGCGGCAGAATGGAGGAGACCTGCATCAAGGGCCAGGCAATCCAGAATCCACGGGAACCGGCCAGGGGGGAGACGGGGACGGAGTGACACAGCCCAGCCGACGGTGACAGTAGGTGATGGAGGCCGTCTGGCAGAGGGGGATGGAGGCAGATGGTGGCAGAGGGAGATAGAGGCAGTCTGGCAGAAGGGGATGGTGGCAGGGCAGATGGTGGCAGAGGGGGATAGAGCCAGTCTGGCAGAAGGGGATGGTCATGGTGGCAGGGCAGATGGTGGCAGAGGGGGATAGAGGCAGTCTGGCAGAAGGGGTTGGTGGCAGAGGGGGATAGAGGCAGTCTGGCAGAAGGGGGATGGTGGCAGGGCAGATGGTGGCAGAGGGGGATAGAGGCAGTCTGGCAGAAGGGGTTGGTGGCAGAGGGGGATAGAGGCAGTCTGGCAGAAGGGGGATGGTGGCAGGGCAGATGGTGGCAGAGGGGGATGGAGGCAGTCTGGAAGAGGGGGATGGTGGCAGTCTGGCAAAGGGGTTGGTGGCAGGGCAGATGGTGGCAGAGGGGGGTGGTGGCAGTCTGGCAGAGGGGGATGGTCGCAGGGCAGAAGGTGGCAGAGGGGGATGGAGGCAGAGGGGGATGGTTGCAGGGCAGAAGGTGGCAGTGGGGGATGGAGGTAGGGTATGATGGTGGCAGAGGGGGTGGTGGCGAGGGCAATGGAGGAAGGGGGTGTTGGTGGCAGGGGGGGTGGTGGCAGAGGGGGATAGAGGCAGTCTGGCAGAGGGGGATGGTGGCAGAGGGGGGTGGAGGCAGTCTGGCAGAGGGGGATGGTGGCAGAGGGGGTGGAGGCAGTCTGGCAGAGGGGGATGGAGGCAGAGGGGGATGGTCGCAGAGCAGAAGGTGGCAGAGAGGGGTGGTGTCAGAGGGGGGGTGGAGACAGGGTGTGATGTGGCGGAGGGGGATGGAGGCAGGGTATGATGGTGGCAGAGGGGGGTGGTTGCAGGGGGCGATGGAGGAAGGGGTGTTGGTGGCAGGGGGCGATGGTGGCAGAGGGGGATGGAGGCAGGGTGTGATGGTGGCAGAGGGGGATGGTGGCAGGGGGCGATGGAGGAAGGGGATGTTGGTGGCAGAGGGCGATGGAGGTAGGGGATGTTGGTGGCAGAGTAGGATGGAGTCAGGGGGTGATGCAGGAAGGGGGCGATGGTGATGGAGGAAGGAGGTGATTGAACTAGATAATTCGCCCTTATTATGTCGAAAATAACAAATATGTTTTTTTACCTTAATATCTACCTTAAATCACAATACTATTTGCCTAGTGTACTTGTTTGTAGCCTAAATACTTAAATTTGCACCTAAAAATGTAATTTTGGAACTTTTGTGAAATGCCAGTAAATTTTGGGTGCCGTGCCAGTAAATTTCAATCTGGTAGGTTGGCAACGCTGGTAGAAGATAAGGAGACCCTGGCGACTGCACACAGTGCCGCCTCCCATTGGTCGTCCGATACCGACCCCAAATCTCGTTCCCATTGGGCTCTTGCTGGTAGATCCACCTTTTCTTGAAACGTATTGAAAAGTACTCCGTATGGTTGTGATATTACCCCGTTCTTTGCCTCCTGCTTAGACAGCAATGTGATTATTATAGATGTAATAAAGAGGAGTTCCAGTCATAAAAAAATGTTTACACTGTTCAGCTGCATTAAATACAAAGACTAACCTTTGGAAAAAATATTTTTTTACTCACCCTTTCAGATCTGTTGCTAGGGGGTCCCTTGTACTCTGCCTCTTCCTCTCCAAGGCGCCTGACGTCATTTCCTTTGGCGCCCGCGCTCGCTAGTGCTCCTGGGAGATGTCTGTCATTAGACATGTGCAATTCGTTTTTTTTTTTTTTCGTTTTCCGTTAAAATTCGTTATATTCGTTCATTCGTTATCGTACGAATGAACGAACGATTCGCTAAATTTTTTTACGAATAACAAATTATCGAATCGAACGAATATGAAAAACAACGAAAATCCGAAATAACCAAATTAGAAAAACGAATCAACGAAAAAATAACTCTTACGAAAAATACGAATCGTTACGAATACGAACACCGACGACTTACGAAATCAACGGAAACGAACAGAAAAGAAACAAAAATAAACACATTTTTCTGTTGTGCACATGTCTATCTGTCATCATTTCCCAGGAGTCACTGGGCAGCGCCGAGGGCTGTAACTATCTAAGTTGTCATAACAACGGGACGGGACCTTCCTCCGTCGCCAGCACCATTATGGCAACGTTACAAACAATCGGCGCTACGCCGCTGTTGAATCGCGCATGCGCGAGATTGAGAGGTGCATGCTGGTTACCCAGCATGCACCTCTCCATGCATATTCCAGGAAGCGTTCTCAACTGGGCTTCACATGCCCACATTAATGATGGAAACGGCCACAAACGGAGGAAAGAAATATTACAGTAACAAATTGATATCTTTCAATAATCTATCTAGATGATTGTATAATGTTATTTTAATTTCATTAGCAAGAATACTGGGACCCAAAAAATAAAATCGTGCGTGTCTGCGCCTGCAAAGCATGTCTAAGCCTGAAGAAATTGAAAGAATCTTTGGGTTGGAATCCCATATTCCTTACTTCATTGGGCACAAGTTTTTAGCACAATATTATTGTCACGTACCTGGTGGGTGAGCCTGACGTGCGGAGGAAGGCCTCTCGTACGGCTCCGGTTCGTGAGCCGCTGATAGTGAGACAGCGGGCTCGGGAACACGGCGGGGTGAGAGTGCCTTGATCAGTCTAGAAGTCTGTACCAGTAGAGGCCGGGAGCTCACGAGCAGGACGCTGGAACACAGCGGGTAGGCTGAAGAGACGACAGGTGGCTGGTAGACTTGGTAGAAGACTGGCTGAGGTGCACCACCGGGAACTGGAGCTTGATTCAGGCTGGCGGCCAGAGCAGGGTCAGACAGGCCGGGTTGGCAACAGACGGGCGGATCAGGCAGAGACAGCAGACGCGAGTGTAGTTGGGTCACAGGCAGGGTTGGCGGGCCAGAGCAGGGTCAGACAGGCCGGGTTGGCAACAGACGGGCGGATCAGGCAGAGACAGCAGACGCGAGTGTAGTTGGGTCACAGGCAGGGTTCAGCAACGGGTAGGCAGATAGGCAAGACAGCAGGCAGAGACTTAAACGGGTCACAAGCCGGTTCGGCAACAGACGTCGGGTAACAGGAACCGGAGACAAAGATCAGTCCGTGGAAGCCAGAGATCAGGGCAGGAGGCAGGCAGGGGTAAGGAGCGAGCCGGTCCGGTTTCAGAAGTCCCACACACCGGAATCAGGATTCAGGTAACGCTGTAGACCAAGCAGCAGCTTGTCAGTCTTGAAGCCCCGTTTAAATAAGCTAACTGGCGCCAGTCCTGGCAACAGGGGCTTGCACGCGCGCGCCAATGTGCACACGCGCGTGCCTATGCGCGATCGCGCATGCGCGTTAGCAGAAGCGCCAGTGGTTCTGGAAACTCTTGGTTGGCACCTGCGCGCAGGTATGTGCCCGGGGACGGCACCTGTGGTCTGCGGAAGTCTTCCCTGACAATTATGAAATAGTTGGCCTTATAAACCTCACCCCTTTAGTCTTCCATAAATCAAATTCTTCCAGTTTATTTAATTCCCCATAACTAGACAAGCGGTATCCAACGTTTGGTAACTGCTGAGCGGCATTTATACCTCATGGATTCCCCGGTATTCCAATACAGGTGGTTCTCAGGATCTATCAGGATAATCAAGGTACTACATGAGCCTGCTGGAGCGACCACTAACATCAGCATCCTGGTGACCCCCCCAGAGCTTACATTTACGTTTTTGGTTGTAATAGGACAAAATGTGGAAAATTTCAAGGGGTATGAATATATTTTCAAGGCACTGTACACCAGGGAGACCTCCCATTACAGAACCCCCTGCCCCCGATGAAGGGTGGTACATGCCGTCTTCTCTCCGCTTTTATGGACAACTAAAAAGGTTTCCCAATGTGTCTTCAGAATTTATGGTATTAATTCTGTCTGATCATTATGTGCCACCCAACCCTGTCCCATACACCTATCTCTGGGCCTGGCATCGAGCCCCATATATGAATCTGATCCTGGTCCAATACATGTGCCCAGGGCAGGACTTAGGGTGGTGGGGGCCCCTGGGCTTGAGTCACTTTCAGGCCCTACCTTCTATACATTACCGTATTTATCTGCATATAACACGCACACCAAGTTTAGAAGGAAAACAATTAAATTTAAATGCCCATCAATGCAGCCTTATCAGTGTCCATCTGCAGCCTTGCCCATCCATCTGCGGATTTGCCCAGTGTCATCTGCAGCCTTGTCAGTGTAGCCTTGCCCCAGTGTCATTTGCAGCCTTGTCATTTGCAGCCTTGCCCCAGTGTCATTTGCAGCCTTGTCATTTGCAGCCTTGCCCCAGTGTCATTTGCAGCCTTGTCATTGCAGTCTTGAAGTTTAAGTTTGGCGCCGCCGAGATACAGAGTCCTGTGTATCTCGGCGGCTCTCGGGTCCTCTCGCAGTCCCGAGCGGAGCGGAGAGTAGCCGAGTGTACTCGGCTCACAGTCACGCCCAGTCCCTGTGTTATGTCCATCATAGGGCGGGACTGGGTGTGACTGTGAGCGGAGTACACTCGGCTATGTATCTTGGCGGGGGCCCCCTATTGGGCGGGCCCATGGGCTTGAGCCCAGTCAAGCCCAATGGTAAGTCCAGCCCTGCATGTGCCCGACAACACAATCCCATCTCTGACAACCCCCACTCTGCATGACACTCAGATATAAGTCTGCCACCCAACTCTGTCCTGTACAACTATCTATCCCTGGCCTCGAGCCCCAAATATGAATCTGACCCCTGTCTGATTATTCAACTCTCCCTGACAACCCAACCCCAAACCCTTTGTCTGGAACCACCCTCCAAATATGAGTCTGACAACCCAACCCCCGTCCTGTACAACGATCTCTGTGCCTGGCATCGAGCCCCAAATATGAATCTGACCCCTGTCTTATACCTATGCCTGATTACCCAACACTGCCTGACAACACAACTCCAACTCTGTGTCTGGAACCAACCCCCAACTATAAGTCTGACAACCTGACCCCCAACCTTGCATAACCCCCAAATATCAGTCTGACCCTTGTCCAATACATGTGCCTGACAACACAATCCCAACTCTTTGTCTGGGACTAACCCCCAAACATGAGTCTGACACCCAACCCCCATCCCGTACAACTATCTCTGTGCCTGGCATTGAACCCCAAATATGAATCTAATCCCCAACGCACGTGTTACTGAAAATGGCTGAAAAGTGAACAGGTTCGACCACCGGCTGGAGATCGGAAGAACTTCAAGGCAAGGGATATGTCACCAGCACACCATGAACCTCCATGAAAGGGCCCAACTCTTGATTTCTGCTGTGATGTGATCAGATAGCAAGTTTTGGAGCCATGTGTCACGTGTCTGACGAAGGGGTCCTGCGTGGCTCCGAAACGTCGCTATCTTCTGCTGTGATCTGATCAGTCAATAAAGTGCTGGACCCTTTTATGGAGTTCCTTGGTTTGCTGGTGACATATCTCTTGCCAAAAATGAATCTGGCCCTTGTCCAATACCTGATAACCCAACGCTGCCTAAAAGCAGAACCTTAACTCTGTGTCTGGAACCAACCCCCAAATATGAGTCTGACACCGAACCCAACCCTGCATGACACCCATCTCTGTGTCTGGAACCAACCCCCAAATATGAGTCTGACACCGAACCCAACCCTGCATGACACCCATCTCTGTGTCTGGAACCAACCCCCAAATATGAGTCTGACACCGAACCCAACCCTGCATGACACCCATCTCTGTGTCTGGAACCAACCCCCAAATATGAGTCTGACACCGAACCCAACCCTGCATGACACCCATCTCTGTGTCTGGAACCAACCCCCAAATATGAGTCTGACACCGAACCCAACCCTGCATGACACCCATCTCTGTGTCTGGAACCAACCCCCAAATATGAGTCTGACACCGAACCCAACCCTGCATGACACCCATCTCTGTGTCTGGAACCAACCCCCAAATATGAGTCTGACACCGAACCCAACCCTGCATGACACCCATCTCTGTGACTGGAATAGACCCCCAAATATGAGTCTAACACCCGTCCATTGCCCTGAGCTGGATACCCAACCCTGTGCCTGGCATCTGACCTCGTCCCTGTGGGATACCAAACTTTGTTACACCCAACTGCCTTATATGAGCCTGATACCCTACTCTGAGTCTGGAACTGATGAGTGTGTGACATCTAACCCTGTATCTGGTAAAGACCCCCTAATAATGAGTCTGACAATCCAACACTGTGCCTAATATGACCCCAGTCCTGCATTACACCCAACGTTGTGTCTGAAACCTGGTGTCACAGACCTAGCCGGGACACCGGCTTTTTGAGAGGACTAAATGCGAGCCTCCTGCCAACCGATTATGGGCCCTGGATTTTAAGGGGCACAGGGTGAAGGAGAACCCCAGTCAGATTCAATGCCGTATATATATGTATATATAATGTGTGTGGTCTCATGCTGTTGGGACACACACTCTCAGATGCTAGTGTCATGAACTCAAGATGTTAATTGAGAGAGCTGATCACATTGTCCTCTGTACAATGCAGGAGACGGTCCGTCTGTTACTGGTGGTCTCCTGCCATTGTGATGAAATGTCTTGTGGTGGTAATTATGATAATTTATAATCAACTGTGTTTATCTCGGTGACAACAAGTCTGACTTGAAGTGAAATCCTGAGTCACATCGGCTGCTTAAAGGGATTAGTTAATTCGTTTATGTTAAGTTGTTACAGGTGTATTGTTAGAGTAATATGAGCAGGAGGGGGGATCTCCTCTTCTACTCTGTATAAATGTGAGTTTGGCTTTGTAATAAAACAGTCCATGTTGAGCAACTAAAGCAAGTGTCGTCTTGTTTAGTGCTTGGGAGCGGTTGGAATATCTGATATCCGTATCCAGACTTGAAGGAAGTTATATATGACGAACGCACTCAAGAGGAGTGCAGGGACGTTCCGTCACACCTGGATTTGTGTTTTTTTCATGTGTAGCACTGACCCCCGAAGGAGCTGCTGGTTGTATTTGGGCTTACCGTTACCTCGCCTGCTGTAGCTCCGTCTTGGGGATCTCGTGGAAAATGGCCCAAAGGAAAGGTTGAGGCTGACACTGGATCCTTTTAGGTTATTTATTCAGAAAATAGAACACAGTCTCTCGATAAAGGGTAGAGGGTTAGGGGGGAGTTCAGGTACTCAGATTGCAGAATGAAGGTATTGAACAAATCCAGAGAAGTTAACTGTTTCACAAACTGGATTCCTGCAGTCGCCCGGATAGGTCTCTCTCACTAGGCCCAGCAGCCGGTAAGATGCTCGGTAAAGTCTCTGCCACAGACTTGAAGCTATACTTTAGAGTCATTAAAGGATTGGATGAACTTTAAAGAGCTATCATACGGTACCAGTTTCTCTCAGCCGATCCGGCGATACCGTATGAGTGTTGATCCAGGTTGCGTCCTTCAACTAAGCCTCCAGGCTCCTTCCGAGAGGCCAGCCTTGCGCACGGCCTTCTCCTGAAGAGTCCTCCCCTGGGGTACTTCTGTTGCTGGGCCTCTCCATTCCGATGAGACGGCACCGGACCTTCCTTAGATTAGTAGGCTCAGAAAGTCACTCGTTGCCTCGGGCCAGCCAGCCCCGAGACACAGGATGCATGGCTCCGCACCCCAGGCCAGGAGGGCCATGAGGCTGGGTCTGGAGGACCACCAGAACCACGCGGACGTCACGTTACGTGGTGTCGGTACCTTAAATACCCCCCCCAGAATGCACAGCGAAAGAACACTCCCACTGGGATGGTTCCAAGAGGTAAGTGGCATTTAATGCATCCAGCTAGACTGCTTTCTACTCTTGCCGGCGGTGACAGCAACACCTGCGGTCAAGGAGAACCCAGTGCAACCCACCTGGACTGGTACTGAAACCAGAAATTTAGTGAAATTATCCTGAAGCCCAACTGTGACTTCAGGAAACTTAATTTTCTTTTTTTTTTTTTTTAATTCTTTATTTCTTTACAGGAAAACAGAAGTATACAACTTAAGCGTAAAAGAAAAGTACGGCATAGCAGTATTGTTTCACATTACCTTCATGTTACCTATATGCTACTACCTTTCTATATCCTAAATCTGTAGACCTGTATTTTCTTTACATTTCCCTCTTAAATTACCCCCTACTTTATCTGCTATGCTAAAACTAAACCCCCCCCCCCCCAACAAACAAAAAAAAAAAAAAGGTTTCCCCCATCCCCTCCCCCTCCTCTCCCCCTCTCCCGACCCGTCCAATCCACTCTAGGTATACCTCCTGAGTTCTATTTAGGAAACTTAATTTTCAAAAAACAATAGCGCCTGCTCAGGGGGCCAGCGCTACATACTCCCCCCTCCCATTTAGACAATGTCCTCATCATCTGGGAAGAAAAACAAGAGTACCTGAACTCAAAATTTGGAATGGGGAAAGGAAAGGAAGGGTAAACAATTAACACGCAATATGTTGAACAGTTGACATAAACCAATCACATCACATATGAACCCCAATACCTGACTAACTACACCACCCACTCTCCGGTAGCTTGACAGATGATCTTGGTGATTCCTGAAACAAAACACACGGAAGCAACACCAAAAAAAAAACATGTTAAATGTACAGTTACAGGAGGCAAAATTCCATTTCCACCTGGAATTGAAACGTTCTCTCCAGTGTATTTAACCTATGTGTCTACATGCAAATGTCCAACTTTTTTTGCAAACCCCAACCACCTAGTGGCAAGAGTGATGAATTGCAAGTCCATATTTACAAGCGCTGTAGCCGGTAGACGACCTTGACGCGGAGCTTTCCTCTGAGGAACCTGACGCTCACTAACTAGCCCCACAGTCTTTGTACTTTTGCAAATAACTTTTCAGGAAGCAGAAAAAACACCAGTCTCAATAATTACTTTTTAACCACTTCAGCCCCGGACCAATTGGCAGCCAAAGGACCAGGCCCCTTTTTGCAATTCGGCACTGCGTCGCTTTAACTAACAATTGCACGGTCATGCGACGTGGCTCCAAAACTAAATTGGCGTCCTTTTTTTCCCACAAATAGAGCTTTCTTTTGGTGGTATTTGATCGCCCCTGCGGTTTTTATTTTTTGCGCTATAAACAAAAAAAGAGCGACAATTTTGAAAAAAATGCAATATTTTTTACTTTTTGCTATAATAAATATCCCCAAAAAATATATAAAAAAACATTTTTTTTCCTCAGTTTAGGCCGATACGTATTCTTCTACATATTTTTGGTAAAAAAAAATCGCAATTAGCGATTATTGATTAGTTTGCGCAAAAGTTATAGCGTTTACAAAATAGGGGATAGTTTTATAGCATTTTTATTAATATTTTTTTTTTATTAGTAATGGCGGCGATCAGCGATTTTTATTGTGACTGCGACATTTTGGCGGACACATCGGACATTTTTGACACATTTTTTGGGACATTTGTCATTTATACAGCAATCACTGCTATTTAAATAGCACTGATTCCTATGTAAATGACAGTTGTAGTTAGGGGGTTAACCACTAGGAGGCGGGGAGGAGTCAGTGTGACGTGTTGTGTTTTTTTTTTTTACAGTAGGGGGGCGTGGCTGTACGTCCCGATGACAGGGAACCGCTGATCACTGACAGTCAGTGTAGGAAGCGCGGGGAGAGGTTTGTTTACACAGACCTCTCCCCGTTCTTCAGCTCCGTAACCCGATCGCGGGATACCAGCGGCGATCGGGTCCGCTGGTCCCGCGGCCGTGGTCACGGAGCTCCCGACCGGGTCGCACGCACGCCGCTGGCAGCGCGCGCGCGCCCCCCGGGCAGGCAAATTAAAGGGGACGTACAGGTACGTGCTTTTGCCTGCCCGTGCCATTGTGTTGACGTATATCTACATGAGGCGGTCGGGAAGCGGTTAACAATAGAACCGGGGATCTTTTTTTTCCCCAGAGACTGATCGGTAAAGACCCATCGGGTCTGCTGGGTAAAGAGAAAAGAGGTGTAGAGGAGGGAGATTCTCCCGTACCCGTGGTACCCTCTTTTTTTTTTTTTTTCTCTCCCTTTTCTTTTTTCTTCCCTCGTTTCTGTCCCCCCCCTCCCCCTCTGCTCCCCCCCACCGGTCTACCCCGACTACGGCGTCCCATAGAGACAGGGATTCAGATACGCATCATAAAAGTTTGAGCTATCGTAAAGGGAAATAGAAGGGGAAAGACAATCACAAAAACATGTTATCCTATAATGTTAAGGGCCTAAATAGTCCCGAAAAACGTGTAAGAATAATAACAGAACTAAGAAGATTAAAAGCTCATGTAATATTCTTACAGGAAACACATTTTAAAAGTGATGGGATTCCATGGCATAAAAATTTTGATTTCCCAAATATATATCATAGTACTTTAGAAGATTCCAAATCAAGAGGAGTAGCAATCTTAATATCACGATTGATTTCATGGAAACAAATACCCTGTTTCCCCGAAAATAAGACCTAGTGTGATTGTCGGTGATGGCTGCAATATAAGCCCTACCCCCCCAAATAAGCCCTAGTTAAAGTCCTTGTAGGTCTTATTTTCAGGGAAGGGCTTATTTTCGGGCAAACAGAGTAGGACTTATTTGGGGGGGTAGGGCTTATATTGCAGCCATCACCGACAATCTCACTAGGTCTTATTTTCGGGGAAACAGGGTAGGACTGATTACAGATAACGAAGGTCGTCTTATTATAGTAAAAGGGACAATAGGACAACAAAAGATCACTTTGGCAAATGTATATTTGCCAAATGAACATCAGTTCAAAGTATTAGAAGTATTAGAGTCTGTTTACATCTGCCGCTCTATAGAGGTGAATGGAGGGTCTGATTGGGTCCGCCTGAAAAACAGACAGACAGGCAGA
Source organism: Lithobates sylvaticus (assembly GCA_028564925.1). NCBI lineage: Eukaryota > Metazoa > Chordata > Amphibia > Anura > Ranidae > Lithobates > Lithobates sylvaticus. The sequence goes on from CM053030.1 coordinate 1,869,247, forward strand.
CCCGATCGGACCGATCGTGTGAAAGGGGACTGAGGCCCCTTTCACACTGATGCACAGCGGTTTACCTGCATCTCAACTGACCTCAATCTTCACTTCTTCCTCAGGATTCCTGCAGCTGGTTGCTGCTGTCCCCCAGATGGTTATAACTGGTGGCTGCTGCTGGCTGTCCTTCAGGGCTGGTACTGCTGGCGGGTACTGGTACTGGTGACTGGAACTGGTGGCTAGTACTGGTGGTTGGTACTGCTGGCTGGTACTGGTACTGCTGGATGAAACTGCTTGCTGCTACTTGTACTGCTGGCAGGTGCTGGTGGGTACTGGTACTGCTGGTGGGTACTGGTGCTGCTGGTGGGTACTGGTACTGCTGGCTGGTACTGCTGGCGGGTACTGGTACTGCTGGCTGGTACTGCTGACTAGTACTGGTGGCGGGTACTGCTGGCTGGTGCTGGTACTGGTGACTGGAACTGGTGGCTAGTACTGGTGGTTGGTACTGCTGGTGGGTACTGGTACTGCTGGCTGGTACTGGTAGTGGTGATGGTACTGGTGACTGGAACTGGTGGCTAGTACTGGTGGTTGGTACTGCTGGTGGGTACTGGTACTGCTGGCTGGTACTTGTACTGTTGGTGGGTACTGATACTGCTGGCTGGTAATGGTATTGCTGGTGGGTACTGCTGGCTGGTACTGGTGCTGCTGGTGGTTACTGGTACTGCTGGCGGGTACTGGTGACTGGTACTGGTGGCTAGTACTGGTGGCTGGTACTGCTGGTGGGTACTGGTACTGCTGGCTGGTACTGGTGGCGGGTACTGCTGGCTGGTACTGGTACTGCTGGTGGGTACTGATACTGCTGGCGGGTACTGATACTGGTGACTGGTACTGGTGGCTAGTACTGCTGATGGGTACTGGTACTGCTGGCTGGTACTGGTGGCGGGTACTGATACTGCTGGCGGGTACTGGTGACTGGTACTGGTGACTGGTACTGCTGGTGGTTACTGGTACTGCTGGCTGGTACTGGTACTGCTGGCAGGTACTGCTGGCTGGTACTGGTACTGCTGGTGGGTACTGGTACTGCTGGCGGGTACTGGTACTGCTGGCGGGTACTGGTACTGCTGGCGAGTACTGGTGGCTAGTACTGGTGGTGGGCACTGTTACTGCTGGCTGGTACTGGTTGCGGGTACTGCTGGTGGGTACTGATACTGCTGGCAGGTACTGGTACTGCTGGCAGGTACTGCTGGTGGGTACTGGTACTTCTGGCTGGTACTGCTGGCTGGTACTGGTACTGGCACTGCTGGCTGCTGTGAGATTGTAGGAAGCATGCAGCTGCAGTACAGAGCTTCCTGTCACAGGCGGAGCACATTTGATATCACTCCGCCTGTGAAGGAGCCGGCGCTATACAGGAAGCATCGGCTCTGCTTCCTTTAGCGGCGGCTCCATTCTCGCTGATGCTCGGAGATGGCGGGTCGGGGACCCGCGATCAGGGCTTCCCGACCCGCCATCTCAGAGCAAGACGTGGCGGGCCACCTCGGATGGCGCCGTGGGCCACGGGTTGGGCACCCCTGATCTAAAGGCTCATCACACTTGTCATATGCGAAATTAAGCAAGGCAAAGAAAAACCTTTTAGAACTACAGCTAATAGATAGTTGGAGAACTATCCACCCACAAGATAGAGATTATACCTTCTTCTCAACACAATACAAATCCTGTTCAAGAATTGACTATATTTTTGTTTCACAAAATTGAATTTCATCAGTGAAAGAGACAGTAATAGGTCCATTTACGCTGTCAGATCATGCACCAATCATATGTACAATAGAGATTGGGGGAGGAGGAGTCAAGGGAATGGCATTGGAGGATGAATGAATCCTTACTAAAAGATAGCGAATATGAAGATAGGTTAAAATTGGAATTGGATTCCTTCTTGGCCAATAACGATACAGCTGAAATAACACCATTTTGTTTATGGGAGACACATAAATGTGTAATGAGAGGCGTATTTATTGGAAAATACATAAAGCTGCGCCGATATAAACAAAAAAGTTAAAACAGTGAATGAAAGGGAAATCAATGTAGAAATCAATATAAAACAAATGTCCCATCAGAAATGACCGTGAGAAATTACATAAATTGATTTGATCAGTCTGGGCTTTTAGTCTTAAAGCGGTGTTCCGGCCGAAATTATACTTTTTAAATAAAAATACCCCTATAATACACAAGCTTAAAGTATTCTAGTAAAGTTACTCTGTAAACTAAGGCCTGTTTTGTTAGTTTTTAGCAGTAGTTTGTTATTTTATAAACTTGCAGCAGGCCGTGGCCATCTTAAGTGTGGGCATCTGAAGCCAGACTGTATTTCTTCCTGGATCTCATCCTTGCAGATCTCGCACATGCTCAGTGCAGCATAAGCAGTGTAATAGGTCTCAGGTCAGGTTTCCATAGCAACGGCAGTTTGAGAGGAAGTTGCCGCCCCTTCCCAGGAGGCATTGCAAACAGGAAATGATGCGATGGGCCGCGGCCAGGGAGGAGGAAGTGAAAAATGAATACAGCAGATATACAGTCTGTGCTGAAAAAAAAATTTAAAAAATATCCAATTTGTTTACAGTGCACAGTTTAGTGAGGGATGCTGAAGAGTTGTAAAAGTGGGTGGAACTCCACTTTAATAGTCCAGTTTGAGATGATTCTTGACACCAGAAAATGAAATTGGCGTATAGCTGGTAGAAATAGCTTGTTCAAAAAGGAGAAGACACCTCAGTGACAGTTCTATAATTTTCACGCTGTGACATGCAGAGGAAATAGTTGCATCCCGACCACCTATTTGGTTGGAGGCTTACCAGATGGCTATAAGTTTAGGGCATTGTAAACAGAAGCCTGTAGTTGTCCCCGTGGGCGAAAGCTGATAGGGTTAATCAACCCGGGAAAGGATCACTCAAATGGAGGAGGAGAAAAAACACCACACCATCCGCTCCTGATACAGATATCCAGCCAGTTCCCACTAATTTCCTCCAATTACAAAGAAAAAAATGGGGCCGCCCATAGCATAATACTGTTGACAACTCTTTATTCCGCATAAAAGAATAAAAACACTTACATCAAATGTAGTAAAAACGAGCAGAATGTACAACACTGCCGGCCGGTCAGTGTAAACCCGTCCCCAGTTCAATGCGGTCTGCGTGGTGGCGTAGCTGCGTGCCTTCCCATACGACGTTTCGTCAGATGTGACGTTTTCAATGGGGAACGGGCAACGCAGCGACGCACCACCTCTAAATAGCCGACCTCCACCTGAATTGTATGAGGTCAGAAACGGCGCCGCCATCTTACTCATGGGAAAGGATACCATGGCTAGAATGGCTAAAAGCGCCTAATACTAGAAAAGCAACTAATAAATGATATTAAATTAAATTACTGAAGGCTTAATCTGATTTATCCAAACTTTAACCTATTATTAGTCAAGATGACTTATCAGAAAAAACCCAAATAAATAAAAAGGCCCACAAAAAAAATCCCGATCGGTATCACCTATCAAGTGATATGCAAAGGGAAAAGGGAAGTGCAAAAACAGTTTATTTTAGGATGTGATCCATTAAAAAAGTGTTAAATAACAAAAATTTTTTTTTTTTAAATCATGATAAATAGTAATGATATTAAAAAAAAACTACCCTCGAGAGGGAGATGAATTGTAGACATGTGCACAACCAAAAAATTCGTTTATTTTCGTTTCGTTTTTTTCGTTTCCGAAAAAAATTTGTTTTTTTTCGTTTAGTTTTTTCCGTTTCCGTCGATTCGTAACGATTCGTACATTCGTAAGTCGTCGTTGTTCGGATTCGTAACGATTCGTACATTCGTAAGTCGTCGTTGTTCGTATTCGTAACGATTCGTACATTCGTAAGAGTTATTTTTTCTTTAATTCGTTTTTTCGTTAGTTTAATTTTCGGACGCATTCGTAACATTCATAGATTCGTAATCAGAGCATAATTCATAATTTGATGTAATGTGTATGCTATTATTACATTTTAATAATTTACGAATCGAAAAAAAAGTTACGAATTGAAAAAAAAAAAAAAAATTACGAATTGAAAAAAAAGTTACAAATTTTTTTGTTCAATAGAGACACGGAAAATTACAAATCGAAAAAAAAAAAAAAAAAAGTTACGAATCGAAAAAAAGTTACGAATCGAAAAAAAAAAGTTACGAATGTACGAATTTTTTGGTTCAATAGAGACACGGAAAATTACAAAAAAAAAAAAAAAAAAAAAAGTTACGAATCGAAAAAAAAAAGTTACGAATCGAAAAAAAAAAGTTACGAATGTACGAATTTTTTGGTTCAAATAGAGACACGGAAAATTACGAATCGAAAAAAAAAAAAAAAAAAGTTACGAATCGAAAAAAAGGTTACGAATCGAAAAAAAAAGTTACGAATCGAAAAAAAAGTTACGAATGTACTAATTTTTTTGTTCAATCCATTCGAAGCACGTTAAGCAGCACCATTGTAAGGGACACGGAAAATGACCAATTCAACAAAAAAAAAAGTTACGAATTTTTTCGTTCGTTTTCGTTCGTTTTCGTTTTTCGGATTTTCTTCATTAGTACATTCGTTGTTTCTAATTAGTTTTTTTCGGATTTTCGTTGTTTTTCGGATTCGAATGATTCGTTATTCGGATTCGTACGATTCGAACGATTCGTTACGATTCGTTATTTGTATTCGTACGATTCGAACGATTCGTTCATTCGTACGAAAACGAACGAACGAAAATAACGAAAAAAAAACGAAAAAACGAAACTAATTGCACATGTCTAATGAATTGTTTTAATAGTAATAGTGAAATTCTATGAAAATGTGCTAAAAATAGTGTATTTGACTACGAATACTAAAAAGTGAATATGAATAAAAGGATATTTTAATCCGAAAAGTGAAAGTGAAAAATATATATTTCTTCGTGAAGGAAGGGAGGGGGGGAAAAAAAAGGGGAAGTAATCAAATTGCCAATAGTTAATTGAGTCATTAAATGTAAATGACGCCCGTATTTATTGCCATAGGAACACATAGGAAACGTAAAATGAATGCACAAATGGACTTATTGCTGAAACAAATAGGGGAATTCGAAATAAAACACAAAAAAATCCCAAGCGCAAGAGGTAGAAGAAAAATTAACAATATTGAGGGAAAAACTTAATCTCCTACTAACAGATAAAGCCAAATTAACAAGGGGAAGACGAAGTGTGTATGAATTCGGAAATAAACCAGGGAAAATGTTAGCGAATGCACTAAAGGAAACTAAGATACGAAAACACATAGAAAAAATTCAAACAATGGGAGGTGAAATGGTAAATACATCACAAAAAATAGCACAAGCATTTAAAGAATACTATGAAAATTTGTATCAAATAGAGAATAAAGAAACTAGAAAAATAAATACGCAGGAGAAAGAAGAAATCGCCAAGGAATATGTGAAAAGCTCAGATATGCCAAAACTCCCAATAGAAATAACGACAGCCCTCGATGTCCCAATAACAAGAGAAGAATTCATTAAAGCAGTAAAACAATTGAAGCTGGGTAAAAGTCCGGGGCCAGGCGGATACACCCAACGTAGACCTGAAAATATTTACGAGAATATTAGCGACAAGAATAATAGAATACATTCCAGATCTGATACATCCTGATCAGGTTGGTTTTACACCAGGGAGAGAAGGAAGAGAGAATACACAACGGGGTATAGGTACAATCCACCTGGCACAAAGACCAAAGACTCCATTAGTCTTGGTATCAGCGGACGCAGAAAAAGCCTTGGACCGGGTGGATTGGACATATCTGAAAGCAGTACTGGAACATATAGGACTGGGGGGAGGAATGATGGAATGGATATTAAGTATTTATTCAGAACCAAGTGCAAGGGTAAAAATTGCTGACAGAATCTCAGAGCCGTTCCTCATACAAAATGGGACACGACAAGGGTGCCGCCTCTCACCCCTGATCTTTATCCTGCTGGTAGAGCCGTTCCTAAGGAAAATACGTGCTAATGTTAATATAAGAGGAATAAAAACTGGAAAAGTGGAACAAAAATTGGCAGCGTATGCGGAAGATTTAATTTACTTTGTCACCTCTCCGATAATATCACTACCCTCACCGCTAAAAGAATTAGAGGAATATGGTAGAATATCGAACTTTAAGATTAATAAAGGGAAATCTGAAGCAATGGGGATAGAGATAAATACGACTGTACTAAATCTGATTATGTCTCAGTTCAAGTTTAGATGGACGGAGAGATATACTGTATCAGTAGGTATAGCGGGGTGCCTGGTATCGGATAAGAAATAAACTTTTTTTTGGCCAACCTTGCATTAAAGACACACTACTGAGGGCAGTGGCAGCACCTTCGCAAAAAAGTGTCCCATCCTCGCCTCACACACAGCAAGCAAGGTATGCCCTCAGGGCCACCATCAGGGGGGTACAGCTCATACACCTGTAAGGGGCCCGAGTGTCTGGGTGGGCCTGGCCAGATGGGAGAAGGCAGAGGCGGGTGAAGGGGAGCTCCGTGGCTGCGCTGGCTTTTGGAGTGAATGTGAGTCGGCAGCTGTATCACTGAGCTTGCATCGGGCTCTTTGCTGCCACCTCTGGCAAATTCCTGCATGTGCACTCCTCGTGTGTGCACAAGAGATGGGACCAGGAACACCACCTTACAAGTAAGGACTGTTCTACAAGTGAAAGGGGGGGGGGGGGGGTTACATGTGTGTGTGATCAATGGGTACATGTGTCTGTACATGTGTGTGTGTGATCAATGGGTACATGTGTGTGTGTGATCAATGGGTACATGTGTGTGTGTGATCAATGGGTACATGTGTGTGTGTGATCAATGGGTACATGTGTGTGTGTGATCAATGGGTACATGTCTCTGTGTCTCTGTATGTGTGTATTTGTCTGTGTACATGTCTGTCTGTGTCTGCGTGTCATATATACACATTAGGGATGAGCCGAACACCCCCGGGTTCGGTTCGAACCAGAACCTTCGAACGGACCGAAAGTTCGCGCGAATTTTCGAACCCTATACGTTATAATGGACGCGAACGTTCGAAATCAAAAGTGCTAATTACAACGGCCAATATGCATGTTAATGTCATAAAACAGGTTTGGGGACCCGGGTCCTGCCCCAGGGGACATATATCAATGCAAAAAGAACTTTTAAAAACTAACGTTTTTTCGGGAGCAGTCATTTTAATGATGCATAAAGTGAAAAAAAATTGAAAAAAAAAAAAAAGTGACATTTTCCTTTAAATATGGTACCTGGGGGGTGTCCAAAGTATGCCTGTGAAGTGGCATGTGTTTCCCGTGTTTAGAACTGTCCTTGCACAAAATGACATTTGTAAAGGAAAAAAAGAAGCCATTTAAAACCACTTGCGGCTTTAGGTTTGATCTTAAGTAGAATCTGAACAGGTACATTATGAAGTGTAGCTCCATCCCAAAAAAATCTATTTTTAAGCTTTTTGGAGAACATAGGGAGGGGTTATCACCCCTGTAACATTTGCTGTCTTTGCACATCTGTTCAGAACATGTCACCTCACTTTCCGTCCCAATGACAAATGTTTTTGGAAAAGTGGGGTTTTAATTGAAACAAGGATTGGTGATAAAGTATCAGTAGAGAGGAGATACCTTTTTCCCAAATTAAATCTAACAGGATAGAATTTCCCTTCCTAGGGGTAGATTTCCTCTCACTTCCTGTTTTCTCTTTCCATTTGCAAGTAGGAGTCGTTTGTAAGTTGGATGTTTGAAAGTAGGGGCCTGGCGTATATACTCTGCAGAAATTTGCCCTATTAGATGTTGGTGTAGCCACAAGACTGGTGGGCACAGGAATGGGCCCTGCTGTGAGTTAATAGATCAAGATTTGTAATTGCAAGCACCTGATGAACAGGGCAGAAAAATTGGGGGTGGTGGTGGTGGTGGTGGACGGTGTTGCCACAAGACTGTAAGCTCTCGCAGTTACTCTTGGTGGGCGCAGGAATGGGCCCTGCTGTGAGTTATTAGATCAAGATTTGTAATTGCAAGCACCTGATGAACAGGGCAGAAAAATTGGGCCTTTGGCGGTGGTGGTGGACGGTGTTGCCACAAGACTGTAGGCCCTCATAGTTACTCTTGGTGGGCGCAGGAATGGGCCCTGCTGTGAGTTATTAGATCAAGATTTGTAATTGCAAGCACCTGATGAACAGGGCAGAAAAATTGGGCCTTTGGCGGTGGTGGTGGACGGTGTTGCCACAAGACTGCAGGCCCTCATAGTTACTCTTGGTGGGCGCAGGAATGGGCCCTGCTGTGAACTATTAGATCAAGATTTGTAATTACCCGCCCCTGTTAAACAGGGGCTGAAAAATTGTGCCTTAGGCACTGGTGCTGGTGCCACAACACTGCAACCCCTCACAGAGACTGTACTTGGAGCACAGCAGTCACACGTGTTGCGAAGCTTTTTTTTAAAAAATTGTAAGTACACGCCCCTGTTAAACAGGGGCTGAAAAATTGTGCCTTAGGCACTGGTGCTGGTGCCACAACACTGCAACCCGGCCCTCACAGATACTGTACTTGGAGCACAGCAGTCACACGTGTTGCGAAGCATTTTTTTTAAAAAATTGTAAGTACACGCCCCTGTTAAACAGGGGCTGAAAAATTGTGCCTTAGGCACTGGTGCTGGTGCCACAACACTGCAACCCGGCCCTCACAGATACTGTACTTGGAGCACAGCAGTCACACGTGTTGCGAAGCATTTTTTTAAAAAAATTGTAAGTACACGCCCCTGTTAAACAGGGGCTGAAAAATTGTGCCTTAGGCACTGGTGCCACAACACTGCAACACGGCCCTCACAGAGACTGTACTTGGAGCACAGCAGTCACACGTGTTGCGAAGCATTTTTTTTTAAAAATTGTAAGTACACGCCCCTGTTAAACAGGGGCTGAAAAATTGTGCCTTAGGCACTGGTGCTGGTGCCACAACACTGCAACACGGCCCTCACAGAGACTGTACTTGGAGCACAGCAGTCACACGTGTTGCGAAGCATTTTTTTTAAAAATTGTAAGTACACGCCCCTGTTAAACAGGGGCTGAAAAATTGTGCCTTAGGCACTGGTGTGGTGGCATGGATCATTGAGGAGGAGGAAGAGGATAGTCAGTGAACATAAGAGGACAGTCACTCAGCATCAGCATAGGCAGTCTTGAAGGGATGTGACATTAAAAATTATTCGGTTATATCCGCCTCAGGTGCCTGGTAGCTGGTGGTGATCCAAGACTGATTCATTTTGATGAATGTCAGTCGATCAACCGAGGCGGTGGACAGGCGCACCCTATGATCAGTCACAAATCCTCCAGCAGCACTGAATGTGCGTTCGGAAAGAACGCTGGAGGCAGGACAGGCCAGTAGCTCAATTGCATACTGTGCAAGCTCTGGCCAGTGATCCATCCTCAGGACCCAGTAAGCCAGAGGATTTTCGGTGGGAAAGGTGTCCAAGTCTGACCTTGCCCCAAGGTATTCCTGCACCATGTATATCAGACGCTGGCGATGGTTGCTGGAACCGATCATACCTTGGGGCTGCGGACTAAAAAATTGTCTGAACGCATCGGTCAGACGTCCACCTTCCCCACCGCTCCTTCTGCCACTGACCGAAGCCTCAGCAACTCGTCGCCCAGGACCAGGAGTTTGTAGCCTCCCAGTTTCTGGGAACGCGTTGCACAGACCTTTCTGCAAGGCCTCCCTGAGATGTCTCATCCTCTGCTCCCTCTGCGACGGCAAGATAAGGTCCGCAACCTTACCCTTGTACCGCGATCAAGGAGAGTGGCCAGCCAGTAATGGTCCCTCTCCTTGATCCGAAGAACACGAGGATCCTTCCGCAGGCTTTGCAGGATCAGGAGGCCATGCAGCGTAGGTTAGCTGAGGCATTCGGTCCGGAGTCTTCTGGGTCACTGAGGATGACATGATCGCCAGCCACCTCCTCCCAGCCACGTACAAGTCCACTGGCTTGTTGGGACTGTACATCATCCCTAAAAGACTGCTGCTGCTGATGCTGAGTGCCAGGCTCCACCTCCATGCTCACACAATCCTCCTCCTCCTCCTCCTCCTCCTCATCCTCTTCCTGTGTGATGGGTGGGGACAGAAGGAACACTGTCCGGATAAAGGGGGCCTTGAGAGGCAAGGAAGTCCTCCTCTTCCTGCCTCTGTTCTGCCTCAAGTGCCCTGTCCATTATCCCACGCAGCGTATGCTCCAACAGGTGGACAAGAGGGACAGTGTCACTGATGCATGCACTGTCACTGCTCACCATCCTCGTGGCCTCCTCAAATGGTGAGAGGACAGTGCATGCATCCCTGATCATGCTCCACTGACGTGGGGAAAAAAAACCAAGCTCCCCTGACCCTGTCCTGGTGCCGTAGTCGCAAGGTACTCATTGATGGCCCTCTGCTGCGTGTGCAGTCGCTGCAGCATGGCCAACGTTGAGTTCCACCTGGTGGGCATGTCAGATATTAGGCGGTTCTTGGGCAGGTTCAGCTCCTTTTGCAGCTCAGTCAGCCGAGCACTGGCATTATAAGATCGGCGGAAATGCACACAGACTTTCCTGGCCTGCCTCAGGACATCCTGTAAGCCTGGGAACCTGCCCAAGAACCGCTGCACCACCAGGTTGAGGACGTGAGCCATGCAGGGCACATGGGTGAGCTGCCCCTGTCGCAGGGCGGAGAGGAGGTTGGTGCCATTGTCAGAAACGACCATTCCTGGCTTAAGCTGACGTGGCGTCAACCACCTCTCGGCCTGCCCCTGCAGAGCTGCCAGAACCTCTGGCCCAGTGTGGCTCCTGTCCCCAAACACACCAGCGCAAGCACGGCATGGCATCTTTTTGCCTGCGTACTTGCGTAGCCCCTTGTACGCCTACGGAGCACCGCTGGTTCCAAGGACAGAGCACTGGAGGAAGAAGAAGAGGAGGGGGTGGAGGAGAGAGGTGTGTCACAACCAGTAGCAGTAGTCGCGTTTTGGAGGCGTGGTGGCGGAACAACCTCCAACACTACTGCACCTTGTCCTGCATCCCTCCCAGCTGCCAATAGAGTGACCCAATGGCCGTGAAAGAAAGGTACCGTCCCTGTCCATGCCTGCTGGACCATGAGTCAGCGGTAATATGCACCTTACCGCTGACCGCCCTGTCCAGCGAGGCATGGACATTGCCCTCCACATGCCGGTAGAGAGACGGAATCGCCTTCCGCGAGAAAAAGTGGCGTTTGGGAACCTGCCACTGAGGAACCGCACATTGAACAAACTCACGGAAGGGGGCCGAGTCTACCAACTGAAAAGGCAGCAGTTGAAGTGCTAGCAATTTAGCAAGGCTAGCATTCAACCGCTGGGCATGTGGATGGCTGGGAGTGTACTTCTTTCTACGGTCCAGCAGCTGGGGCAGGGAAATTTGCCTGCTGCATTCGGACGTCGGTGTACTGCAAGTACTTGGTTGTGACACACCGAATTCTACACCTTCAGTCCTCTCAGAGCAGCTTTCAGAGAGGACTGAAGGTGTAGTGGGGATGGAGATCCCAGCTGAGGAGGAGCAAGGAGAGGTCCGCTTAGTTCTTTGGTGTGGGTCTTTTATGTGTGCCTGCCAACGAGCTGCATGGCAGGTCGCCATATGTCTGGTCATGCTTGTCGTGCCCAAGCGGCTGATGTTTTGGCCACGCGAGATACGCTTGAGACAAATATTGCAAATAGCAGTGGTGCGATCTGCTGCACTCGTCTCAAAAAAGGCCCACACCAAAGAACTTTTCTGATAACGTGCAGAGGCAGCGCCCTGCACAGGCGGAGCTCTGCGGTGTTGTACAGTTGCTGTGCTGGCCTCTACCTGGCCTCCAGGGGGCATCCTGCCTCGTTGGACATGTGACGCCGCATCCTCCTCCTCCTCGTCCTCCTCCTCATCCTCTCTCCCTTGAGGCACCCACGTGGAGTCAGTGACCTCATCATCCCCTCCCTCTTCACCACTAGAGCAAACCTGGCAGTAAGCTGCAGCTGGTGGAACTGTACTGCCAGATTCCTCAAGCTGGGTATCGTCATCCGAGCCTTCGAATCGTTGGGCATCCTCCTGGAGCATGTACCCAACACTGTGCTCAAAGAGTTCGGGGGACTCCTCAGGAGGACATGGTGGGTCTAGGGAAGGGGTGGCTGATGATGCTCTGTCAGTACCCTGAGCCTGGGTGAGAGAGGATGAGGAGGATGAGGAGGGCTTGGTCATCCATTCTACCAAGCCTTCAGCATGATGCGGCTCCACATGTCCAGCTGCCGAAAACAAAGACGCGCGTGTCCCATGGCCACGTGCTGATGACGATGCACGACCACGTCCACGTCCACGGCCACGTCCACTAGAAACAGAGCCTGCCTGCCCTGTGTTCTTGGCTCTGCACGCTCTGCCTCCCCTTGGCGGTCTTCCAGCCATTGTAGTCGGTAGTCCTGTGGGTGCTGCTGAGAAGAAAATATAGGAGCTCTGTGTGATGCCACTAACACACTAGAAGTCCTATGGGTGCTTCTGCAAAGAAAATAGAGGAGCTCTGTGTGATGCCACTAACACACTAGAAGTCCTGTGGGTGCTGCTGAGAAGAATATATAGGAGCTCTGTGTGATGCCACTAACACACTAGAAGTCCTGTGGGTGCTGCTGAGAAGAATATATAGGAGCTCTGTGTGATGCCACTAACACACTAGAAGTCCTATGGGTGCTTCTGCAAAGAAAATAGAGGAGCTCTGTGTGATGCCACTAACACACTAGAAGTCCTGTGGGTGCTGCTGAGAAGAATATATAGGAGCTCTGTGTGATGCCACTAACACACTAGAAGTCCTATGGGTGCTTCTGCAAAGAAAATAGAGGAGCTCTGTGTGATGCCACTAACACACTAGAAGTCCTGTGGGTGCTGCTGAGAAGAATATATAGGAGCTCTGTGTGATGCCACTAACACACTAGAAGTCCTATGGGTGCTTCTGCAAAGAAAATAGAGGAGCTCTGTGTGATGCCACTAACACACTAGAAGTCCTGTGGGTGCTTCTGCAAAGAAAATAGAGGAGCTCTGTGTGATGCCACTAACACACTAGAAGTCCTGTGGGTGCTTATGCAAAGAAAATAGAGGAGCTCTGTGTGATGCCACTAACACACTAGAAGTCCTGTGGGTGCTGCTGAGAAGAATATATAGGAGCTCTGTGTGTGTAATGGGACTAACACACTTCAAGTCCTATAGGTGCTTCTGGGAACAAAATATAGCTCTGTGTGTGTGATGGGACTAACACACTTCAAGTCCTATAGGTGCTTCTGGGAAGAAAATATAGCTCTGTGTGTGTAATGGGACTAACACACTTCAAGTCCTATAGGTGCTTCTGGGAAGAAAATATAGCTCTGTGTGTGTAATGGGACTAACACACTTCAAGTCCTATAGGTGCTTCTGGGAACAAAATATAGGAGCTCTGCCTGCCTGCCACGAACACACTACAAGCCCCTCTTTGTCAATCAATCTCTGTAAGTGAATCTCTCTAACTATCTAAATCCAGCAGAGTGTCACAGAAACAGCCTGCTCAATCTGCGCCGGAACAGCATGTGACCGGCGCAGACGGCGTGGCGGCGTTTTATAGGGGGGGGCGTGTACTACAGCCCCTGAGCTGTAATTGGCTACAGGCGTCCTGCCTGTAGCCAATTATGGCTCTTCGAGTTTCCGGGGCTGTGATTGGCCAAGCATGCGGGGTCACAGTGCATGCTTGGCCAATCATCAGCCAGCAATGCACTGCGTCGGCCGCGCCGGCCGCAATGCATTGCGGGGCCGCTCGCATCACACGAACGTGATGCGAGCGGCCAAAATAGTTCTGGGCTCGCCGAGCGAGCGAACGCCCGGTGCTCGATGCGAACGTGGGTTCGCATCGAGCACCGGGCCCATCCTTAATACACATGTGAGGGGTAGGGTTGCCACCTGTCCAGGATTCACCCGGACAGTTCGGGTTTGGAATCCTGTGTCCGGGTTTCACTCTGCCTGACGGGACAGATTATTTAGACAGGGCTGTGGCTCCCCAAGTAACTGAGATAGTCACACAAAAATCTGTTGCCATCTGGGAGCTGCGGGCCACTGTCTGAGGGCAGGTTTGGCATCACTGGGGGGGGGCGATAATGTCAGCAGGAGCAGTTTGGCCACACCCACTGTTCGCCGCAGCGCTCTGCATTACCGCTCTCCTTGAGGCACCCAAAAGGTGTCCCAGTTCTTTTATAATCCTATAGTATATACCAGGGATGTGCAATTAGCGGACCTCCAGCTGTTGCAGAACTACAAGTCCCATGAGGCATAGCAAGACTCTGAGAGCCACAAGCAGAGGCATGATGAGACTTGTAGTTTTGCAACAGCTGGAGGTCCGCTAATTGCATATCCCTGGTATATACTAAGGAAAAAAAATAAAATAAAACCCTGTAAAGTGTTCGGGTTTGACTTGAAGAAAAGATGGCAACCCTAGTGAGGGGGCTGAGAGAATTCAGGTGTGGGGGGGGGGGGCAAGAGCGTACAGGTGTGAGGGGGGGGCTGTGAGCATACAGGTGTGAGGGGGGACTGCAAGCGTACAGGTGTGAGGAGGGGCTGCGAGCATACAAGTGTGAGGGGGACTGCGAGCGTACAAGTGTGAGGGGGACTGAGAGCATACAGGTGTGAGGGGGGCAGAGAGCATACAGGTGTGAGGGGGGGCTGCAAGCGTACAGGTGTGAGGGGGGGCTGTGAGCATACAGGTGTGAGGGGGGCTGTGAGCGTACAAGTGTGAGGGGGGCTTTGAGCATACTGGTGTGAGGGGGGGCTGAGAGCATTCAGGTGTGGGGGGGCTGAGAACGTACAAGTGTGAGGGTGGCTGCGAGTGTATAGGTGTGAGGGGGGACTGAGAGAATTCAGGTGTGGGGGGGGCTGAGAGCATTCAGGTGTGGGGGGCTGCGAGTGTATAGGTGTGAGGGGGGCTGAGAGCGTACAAGTGTGAGGGGGGACTGAGAGAATTCAGGTGTGGGGGGGGCTGAGAGTGTACAAGTGTGAGGGGGGCTGAGAGCATTCAGGTGTGGGGGGCTGAGAGTGTACAAGTGTGAGGGGGCCGTGAGCGTACAGGTGTGAGGGGGGGCTGTGAGCATACAGGTGTGAGGGGGGGCTGTGAGCATACAGGTGTGAGAGGGGGCTGTGAGCGTACAGGTGTGAGGGGGGGCTGTGAGCGTACAAGTGTGAGGGGGGCTTTGAGCATACTGGTGTGAGGGGGGGCTGAGAGCATTCAGGTGTGGGGGGGCTGAGAACGTACAAGTGTGAGGGTGGCTGCGAGTGTATAGGTGTGAGGGGGGGCTGAGAGCATTCAGGTGTGGGGGGCTGAGAGCATATAGGTTTGCTGGATCTGGATGTCTCTTTTTGGCAGATATAATTTCCTACTGTTAAACCTTGAACGCACTAATGACTTATAATACATTGTGCATTTTCATATATGACATTGTATGAGTGATAACATAAAAGTGTGTGCACTGAAGGACTTGGTGGGATAGCTAGTGGGTGGATTCGGTGGGATGGCCAGTGGGGGGGGGGGGGGGCTCTGGGAAATGTTGGTGGTCAGGCCTGAGGGGGGGGGGGGGGGGGGGGGGGGGGGGGGGGGGGGGGGGCCCAGGCCTCAAGCTGTCTAAGGGGCCCCACAAAGAGGACTGTAAGAATGTAAACATGTTTTTTTCTTCAAGGAGCCACATCCTTGTTTATTATTATACTAAGCCTACTGGCTGAATTTCAAAACCAGGAGGAGGCTCCTTTAAGAAAAATTGTCAGTTAGAGGACCACCAGGAGATTTGAAAGGTTCCCATGACAACACACTACTCTGTGATTTGAAAAAAAATAAACAAAAAGGTTCCCATGACAACACACTACTCTGTGATTTGAAAAAAAAAAAAGGTTCCCATGACAACACACTACTCTGTGATTTGAAAAAAAAAAAAAAAAGGTTCCCATGACAACACACTACTCTGTGATGTCATCGGCTGCTCTCAGATAAGGAACACTCAGCTGGGATCCGGTCAGTTGCTTTGTTGACTCTGAACGGGTAACACGAGCTTCTTTGGCGAGTTTTTTCTTGTGATCTGATCCGATTTTATCCGATTTGATTGCGAATTTAATTCTCGCCCATTTCAAGCGCATTTCATTATTCTGCATAATGAACAGATTTAACCTTAAAAAGGTTGTTTCTCAAAATAAGACCAAAGAGAAGCCCCCCATTGGAGGAGGAGCTATGGGAGGAGATATCAGTGTCCATCCTGCAGATATCCCAAGGAAGAAGCCCACAATGAAGAGGAGGACGCGGGCTCTTATGCGCGGCTGCTTCAGAGCCGTGATTGGATGCTTTGGTGCCGGCTGTAAAGTCAATGGCCGACAGCAGAAAACAGAAGAAGACCTGAATGGTAAGTTTTTTTGGATATTGATAGATACAAGACAAAGGAAACCCTTTCATTGGATCCTTTTCTCCTATTAATGACGGGTCACATTCCCATAGGAGGTACATAGGTTGTTTTTTGTTTTTTTTATATCAAATCCTTTTTTAATTACAATCAACACAAGACAGACACACCGCCCATGGAATTATTGTATAATCATAATAAACACACATTTATAAGAAATATTTAAAGTGGTTTTAAATATTTTTATATTTTAAAGTGTGTACATGTATGTGTATACCATGTGATTATATACTGTGTGTATGTGTATACTGTGTGGCCCCATAATCTCCTATTGCCCGGGGGCCCCATAATCTCCTATTGCCCGGGGGCCCCATAATCTCCTATTGCCCGGGGGCCCCATAATCTCCTATTGCCCGGGGGCCCCATAATCTCCTATTACCCGGGGGCCCCATAATCTCCTATTGCCCGGGGGGCCCCATAATCTCCTATTGCCCGGGGGCCCCATTATTTTCTTTTGCCCGGGGGGCCCCATAATCTCCTATTGCCCGGGGGCCCCATTATCTCCTATTGCCTGGGGGCCCCATAATCTCCTATTGCCCGGGGGCCCCATAATCTCCTATTGCGCGGGGGCCCAGTAATCTCCTATTGCCCGGGGGCCCCATTATCTCCTATTGCCCGGGGGCCCCATAATCTCCTATTGCGCGGGGGCCCAGTAATCTCCTATTGCCCGGGGGCCCCATAATCTCCTATTGCCCGGGGGCCCCATAATCTCCTATTGCCCGGGGGCCCCATAATCTCCTATTGCCCGGGGGCCCCATAATCTCCTATTGCCCGGGGGCCCCATAATCTCCTATTGCCCGGGGGGCCCCATAATCTCCTATTGCTCGGGGGCCCCATAATCTCCTATTGCCCGGGGGCCCCATAATCTCCTATTGCCCGGGGGCCCCATAATCTCCTATTGCCTGGGGGCCCCATAGTCTCCTATTGCCCGGGGGCCCCATAATCTCCTATTGCCCGGGGGCCCCATAATCTCCTATTGCCCGGGGGCCCCATAATCTCCTATTGCTCGGGGGCCCCATAATCTCCTATTGCCCGGGGCCCCATAATCTCCTATTGCCCGGGGGCCCCATAGTCTCCTATTGCCCGGGAGCCCCATAATCTCCTATTGCCCGGGGGCCCCATAATCTCCTATTGCCCGGGGGGCCCCATAATCTCCTATTGCTCGGGGGCCCCATAATCTCCTATTGCCCGGGGGCCCCATAATCTCCTATTGCCTGGGGGCCCCATAATCTCCTATTGCCCGGGGGCCCCATAGTCTCCTATTGCCCGGGGGCCCCATGAGTCGTCAGTCCGCCCCTGCTGCCATGTAAACAATTTCTCAGGGGTGTGATAAGTCCTGTGTGAAATGAATAGTTGGGTTCATTTCTGTGTGGAAGATAAAGAGCCCATGGGCAGTGCGGGCAATGCCGCCCCCCAATGATCCTCCCATATGGGACCCACATCTCTTCCCCACTGTCTCTTTGAAGGTTTCATTTTGATTGCCACTCTGTAGTCATATGTGTCAATCTTTTGTTTTTATCTCCAACAATCGGCGTGTACACACTACTGGGGGGCCACACACATGCAGATGGACGGTTATAGATCTCTTATTGGCACCGTCTCCCCGTGATTTTGTACTTGCTGAAAACCAGAAGATTACTTAGCAGTGCCCCAAAGAAAACATGAAATAGTCCCTCCTGTTCCATGCTGAATGGACAAAAAAGAATGGATTGTCTGAAATGTCTTAGGGCTCATTTAAACACGTTGTGCCCTCTGAACAGCAATCCACATTCAGGTCGCTCTTCAGAAGGCATTTGACAGGTGGTAAGAAGGTGTTATATTGCCTCCTCACCCCCTGGTTAAACATGACACATTATATGCACATAGTAAACGTGCTGTAAGGTTTTATACCCCTTACACTGCTAGGAAAATGTTGTCACAGCCTAATTTCTTCACAGAGCACACCGCCTCCTTTTCCTCTGCTGGCTGAATGTGAGCTGGGGGGGGGGGGGGGCAGGTTCAGGCCCCGGCTCTTATAGGTGGAGGGGGCCCAGTCATGCAAGCTGTATGGGGCCCCATGATTTCTAACAGCGGGCCTGGGTGTGGGGGGCGAATGGCCCTGAATGCAGACTGTGTGTGTCATATTAGGAGAAGTGGCTGCGGGTGCAGCTGTGCCTTCTAATCATTTTCAATGGACTGCCTGCATGCAGCACCTGGAAGTTACAGATGTTGCAGAAAACGTCCCGTTCATGTTATACGGCCTCATCACCCTTGTAAACACGGCCATACAGAGACAAAATGACTACAAATAAAACCGCGCTAATTAATTATCCATCAACATTTTATTATGCACTATGCCTTTAACCAAAGTGCTGTAATTAAAAGTGTCTGTGCTCCTAAAGCCGGCGATAGACCGTTCCAATCTCGGCCGGTTCAGCAGGGACCAGCCGAGATTCTAACCATGAATGGGCAGGCTAATTACGGGCTGTGTACAACCAGCCTGTCTGATTTTTCATGCGATTATTGCCAGCCAGTGGGTCGGGATGAGTGGCAGGCAACCAGCATTTTTATACGAAGGCCAACATTAGCCATCCTTGTGTCCCTGTCATGTCGACTTTATTCATTGTCTCTGGCACAAGCGTTTTGAACGTTTCTCTCTATAATTTGATGTTGTACCAAGAAAAATATATGAAATGTAGGTGAAGGTGCTAAATCTAATTCCTCTCTTTTTTTGTTTTTAGATGTACGCGGTATTGACTACACGCAAGGCTCACGCGGCAGGTCTGTCCACCAAGACATTGAGACGCCGCCAAAAAGTGAAGTTCAAATTAGGACTCCACCAGGACTCCACCAGGACTTGGCCACTCCACCAGAGTGCCACCAGGACTTGGCCACTCCACCAGAGTGCGACCAGGACTTGGCCACTCCACCAGAGTGCCACCAGGACTTGGCCACTCCACCAGAGTGCGACCAGGACTTGGCCACTTCACCAGAGTGCCACCAGGACTTGGCCCCTCCACCAGAGTGCCACCAGGACTTGGCCACTCCACCAGAGTGCGACCAGGACTTGGCCACTCCACCAGAGTGCCACCAGGATTTGGCCACTCCACCAGAGTGCGACCAGGACTTGGCCACTCCACCAGAGTGCGACCAGGACTTGGCCACTCCACCAGAGTGCCACCAGGACTTGGCCACTCCACCAGAGTGCCACCAGGACTTGGCCACTCCACCAGAGTGCCACCAGGACTTGGCCACTCCACCAGAGTGCCACCAGGACTTGGCCACTCCACCAGAGTGCGACCAGGACTTGGCCCCTCCACCAGAGTGCCACCAGGACTTGGCCACTCCACCAGAGTGCGACCAGGACTTGGCCACTCCACCAGAGTGCCACCAGGACTTGGCCACTCCACCAGAGTGCCACCGGGACTTGGTCCCTCCACCAGAGTGCGACCAGGACTTGGCCACTCCACCAGAGTGCCACCAGGACTTGGCCACTCCACCAGAGTGCCACCAGGACTTGGCCACTCCACCAGAGTGCCACCAGGACTTGGCCACTCCACCAGAGTGCGACCAGGACTTGGCCCCTCCACCAGAGTGCCACCAGGACTTGGCCACTCCACCAGAGTGCGACCAGGACTTGGCCACTCCACCAGAGTGCCACCAGGACTTGGCCACTCCACCAGAGTGCCACCAGGACTTGGCCACTCCACCAGAGTGCGACCGGGACTTGGCCACTCCACCAGAGTGTCACCAGGACTTGGCCACTCCACCAGAGTGCCACCAGGACTTGGCCACTCCACCAGAGTGCCACCAGGACTTGGCCACTCCACCAGAGTGCCACCAGGACTTGTCCACTCCACCAGAGTGCCACCAGGACTTGGCCACTCCACCAGAGTGCGACCAGGACTTGGCCACTCCACCAGAGTGTCACCAGGACTTGGCCACTCCACCAGAGTGCCACCAGGACTTGGCCACTCCACCAGAGTGCGACCAGGACTTGGTCACTCCACCAGAGTGCGACCAGGACTTGGCCCCTCCACCAGAGTGCGACCAGGACTTGGCCACTCCACCAGAGTGCCACCAGGACTTGGCCACTCCACCAGAGTGCGACCAGGACTTGGCCACTCCACCAGAGTGCGACCAGGACTTGGCCACTCCACCAGAGTGTCACCAGGACTTGGCCACTCCACCAGAGTGCCACCAGGACTTGGCCACTCCACCAGAGTGCGACCAGGACTTGGTCACTCCACCAGAGTGCGACCAGGACTTGGCCACTCCACCAGAGTGCGACCAGGACTTGGCCACTCCACCAGAGTGCGACCAGGACTTGGCCACTCCACCAGAGTGCGACCAGGACTTGGCCCCTCCACCAGAGTGCGACCAGGACTTGGCCCCTCCACTAGAGTGCGACCAGGACTTGGCCCCTCCACCAGAGTGCGACCAGGACTTGGCCCCTCCACTAGAGTGCGACCAGGACTTGGCCCCTCCACCAGAGTGCGACCAGGACTTGGCCCCTCCACCAGAGTGCCACCAGGACTTGGCCACTCCACCAGAGTGCGACCAGGACTTGGCCCCTCCACCAGAGTGCGACCAGGACTTGGCCCCTCCACCAGAGTGCGACCAGGACTTGGCCCCTCCACCAGAGTGCGACCAGGACTTGGCCACTCCACCAGAGTGCGACCAGGACTTGGCCCCTCCACCAGAGTGCGACCAGGACTTGGCCCCTCCACCAGAGGGCGACCAGGACTTGGCCACTCCACCAGAGGGCGACCAGGACTTGGCCACTCCACCAGAGGGCGACCAGGACTTGGCCACTCCACCAGAGGGCGACCAGGACTTGGCCACTCCACCAGAGGGCGACCAGGACTTGGCCACTCCACCAGAGGGCGACCAGGACTTGGCCACTCCACCAGAGGGCGACCAGGACTTGGCCACTCCACCAAAGGGTGACCAGGACTTGGCCACTCCACCAGAGGGCGACCAGGACTTGGCCACTCCACCAGAGTGCAACCAGGACTTGGCCACTCCACCAGAGTGCGACATTCACATGGAAAACCCACTAGAATGTGACGTTCACGTTGATAGGCAGATACTAGTGGTAGGGGATTCAGTTATTGGAAGGATACAGAGGGCAATCTGTCCCAAATACCCTCATCGCCGGACAGTATGTTGTATACCGGGCGCTCGGGTTCGGAACATTGTAGATTGCGTGGACACATTGTTGGATGGGGCTGGAGTGGACCCAGCTGTCATGGTATATATCGGTGCCAATGACAAAGTTCGAGAAAGATGGAGCGCCCTACAAAAGGATTTCAGGGAATTAGGGGCCATATTGAAGAAAAGGACCTCCAAGGCAGTATTTTCAGAAATATTGCCTGTACCTCGAGCCACACCGGAGAGGCAGCAGGAGCTTATGGATCTAAACAACTGGCTGAGGAACTATTGCAGAGAGGAGGGGTTTGGCTTCATGGCGAACTGGATGGACTTTTCATTTGGTTGCCGTCTTTATAGCAGTGATGGATTGCACTTAAATGGAAGGGGTGCAGCTTTTTTGGGAGTGAAGATGAGCAAAACGTTGGAAAAAATTTTAAACTAGGAGATGAGGAGGAGCGATCAAGCCATCATCACCGGAGTCCACTACCAAGTCAAGCCATCATCACCGGAGTCCACTACCAAGTCAAGCCATCATCACCGGAGTCCACTACCAAGTCAAGCCATCATCACCGGAGTCCACTACCAAGTCAAGCCACCATCACCGGAGTCCACTACCAAGTCAAGCCATCATCACCGTCATCGCTCTCTTGAAAGATTCTCATCGGCACCTATCTTCAAGAGAGCAATACCTTCAGCTATCTTCACCAACAGGAGTGCCACATTATCTTTTCTGCATAGTCCAAGTTTTGTGCTTGGGGATAGAGTGTTATAGGACTCAATGGAAAGCTTGAGGAACCCTCCCAGGGACCAGGTACGGCTGCACCAACCCAGTTTCCTACACTGGGGGGCAGCTGCCACTCCAGTAACTGGAGGGTCTTCCCATCAGCCCTCTACTTCCCTTTCTGCAGCTTCTGAATCACCAACTATCAAAGTAGTTGGATAAAGAACCGGAGGGTCCTCCCATCAGGCCTCCATTTTTGTTTTTGGAGCTTCTAAATCACCATCGATGTAGCTAGACAAACAAGACAATTGGCTGTTCCTAGCAGAAGACTCAACAAAAAGTCTGAGGAACCCTCCTAGGGACCAGCTACGGCTGTACCAACACAGGTCCCTACACTGGTGGCGGCTGCCACTTCAGTAACCGGAGGGTCTTCCCATCAGCCCTCATGGGGGGTAACCGAACCAAGTCCTCCAAAATCTGCCTCATCTAAAAGTTGCCAAGAATGTAAATGTAGACCTTAAGCTTTAAGGTTAATCAAAAATATCACATTCTAAAGGGAAAGGTAGAACAAGGGGGAGTATGGAAGAGGGAGAGAGGGAGGAAAAGGGGGGAGGGAAGGTTGGAGGAAGAAGGGGGTGAGGGTTGGGGGGAACCCCCACACCCCTTCCTTACCCAAAAACCTACCCCCCCTTTCCTCCCTCTCTCCCTCTTCCATACTCCCCCTCCCCCTTGTTATACCTTTCCTTTTAGAATGTGATATTTTTGATTAACCTTAAAGCTTAAGGTCTACATTTACACTCTTGGCATCTTTTGGATATGGGGTGGCTTTTGGAGGACTTGGTTTGGTTCCCCCCGGGCCTAGCAGGCTGTTTACCACCAACATTTCAGACTCTTTTTTACAGATGATTATGCAGGCCTTAGAGAACAGAGGCCGCATATGGGCAGCACAGAGGCTTAGGGGTTAGCCTTGCAGCACTGGGGTCCATGGTTCATATCCTGACCAGGACACTATCTGCATGGAGTTTGCATGTTCTCCCTGTGCTTGCGTGGGTTTCCTCCGGGTACTCCGGTTTCCTCCCACACATACTACCTTGCGTTGGTGGTGCAGTGGTAAGCATAGCTGCCTTTCAAGCAGCTGACCCGGGTTCGATTCCCGGCCAACGCCATCTCCAATAGTTGGAGTCCTCAGAGAGAAAAGCGCTATACAAGGTCAATGCGGAGTGTATATTAGCAGTGGAATAAAGAATGAAGCGAATGTGTGGAATGTTTGAGGAAGAAAATCTTCTCCCAGAATCTATAGAAGGTGAACCCAGCAACAGATAGAAGATGCTTAGGCTGCGATCACACCTAGGAGTTTCGCATCGCGGGCGGAATTACTGCGATTCACAAATTGCCGCAAAACGCTTGACATGTTTGTGATCCCTTTACCTCCAATGGCACCCCAATCATGGGACAATATTGTCACCTGACAAATCGCGAAAAAAACTAAATTGCAGGATGCCCGTTTCCCAAAAGCAATCCTGCAAATTTGTCGTAATTTGTCAGGTGACAAAAATTTGTCTTGAATGGGTTGATATTGAAAGTAAAGGGATCGCAAGCGTGTGCCGCGTTTTGCAGCGATTTGGGAATCCGGAACACCTGCACAGACATCCCCCCCAGCAGGAATATTACATCCGAAATTCCCCCCAGCAGGAATATTACACCCCCCCAGCAGGAATATTACACCCATACACACCTCTATATCTGGGTATATATGGTGGATATAGTACATAGCGATATATATGACAGTGGATATATAGTATATACAGAGAGTACACATTTCACACCTCTAGATCTGGGTATATACGGTGGATATAGTATATAGAGATACATACGGTATATAGGATAGTGATCCCTTCCTGGTTATGTCCTGGTCAGAGATCACTATGAACCTACCATAGGGGCCATGTGATCCCTTCCTGTCTATGTCCAGGTCGGAGATCACTATGAACCTACCATAGGGGCCATGTGATCCCTTCCTGACTATGTCCTGGTCGGAGATCACTATGAACCTACCATAGGGGCCATGTGATCCCTTCCTGACTATGTCCAGATCGGAGATCACTATGAACCTACCATAGGGGTCATGTGATCCCTTCATGTCTATGTCCAGATCGGAGATCACTATGAACCTACCATAGGGGCCATGTGATCCCTTCCTGTCTATGTCCAGATCGGAGATCACTATGAACCTACCATAGGGGCCATGTGATCCCTTCCTGGTTATGTCCTGGTCAGAGATCACTATGAACCTACCATAGGGGCCATGTGATCCCTTCCTGTCTATGTCCAGGTCGGAGATCACTATGAACCTACCATAGGGGCCATGTGATCCCTTCCTGACTATGTCCTGGTCGGAGATCACTATGAACCTACCATAGGGGCCATGTGATCCCTTCCTGACTATGTCCAGATCGGAGATCACTATGAACCTACCATAGGGGCCATGTGATCCCTTCATGTCTATGTCCAGATCGGAGATCACTATGAACCTACCATAGGGGCCATGTGATCCCTTCCTGTCTATGTCCAGATCGGAGATCACTATGAACCTACCATAGGGGCCATGTGATGCCTTCCTGTCTATGTCCAGATCGGAGATCACTATGAACCTACCATAGGGGCCATGTGATCCCTTCCTGTCTATGTCCAGATCGGAGATCACTATGAACCTACCATAGGGGCCATGTGATCCCTTCCTGTCTATGTCCAGATCGGAGATCACTATGAACCTACCATAGGGGCCATGTGATGCCTTCCTGTCTATGTCCAGATCGGAGATCACTATGAACCTACCATAGGGGCCATGTGATGCCTTCCTGTCTATGTCCAGATCGGAGATCACTATGAACCTACTATAGGGGCCATGTGATGCCTTTCTGTCTATGTCCTGGTCGGAGATCACTATGAACCTACCATAGGGGCCATGTGATCCCTTCCTGTCTATGTCCAGATCGGAGATCACTATGAACCTACCATAGGGGCCATGTGATGCCTTTCTGTCTATGTCCTGGTCGGAGATCACTATGAACCTACCATAGGGGCCATGTGATCCCTTCATGTCTATGTCCAGATCGGAGATCACTATGAACCTACCATAGGGGCCATGTGATCCCTTCCTGTCTATGTCCTGGTCGGAGATCACTATGAACCTACCATAGGGGCCATGTGATCCCTTCCTGTCTATGTCCAGATCGGAGATCACTATGAACCTACCATAGGGGCCATGTGATCCCTTCCTGACTATGTCCTGGTCGGAGATCACTATGAACCTACCATAGGGGCCATGTGATCCCTTTATGTCTATGTCCAGATCGGAGATCACTATGAACCTACCATAGGGGCCATGTGATCCCTTCCTGACTATGTCCAGATCGGAGATCACTATGAACCTACCATAGGGGCCATGTGATCCCTTCATGTCTATGTCCAGATCGGAGATCACTATGAACCTACCATAGGGGCCATGTGATCCCTTCATGTCTATGTCCAGATCGGAGATCACTATGAACCTACCATAGGGGCCATGTGATCCCTTCCTGTCTATGTCCTGGTCGGAGATCACTATGAACCTACCATAGGGGCCATGTGATCCCTTCCTGTCTATGTCCTGATCGGAGATCACTATGAACCTATAAAAAGTGAGAATACTGCGCTGTCTATTAGACCACTCTACAATATAATGTGATAAATGTGTAAATACTGCTGCAACTTAAAATGTGAGACACACACAATATTAGGGATTTGCAAAGGAATAAGCTGCGCTAAGAGAAATGATTGTAGTGAAATGAATATGGTGACATATATTCACATATGGATTTTACCTAAGGAGACTATACTAGCTCCCAAAACACTCGATGAACAATGTTACTGCCAAATATGAACATAGAGCGAGAACAGTTACAGTTGTAATACTAGAAACATGTAGAACACGGATCTCAGTTCTTTGAGGGCTGTAAAACTCTATTTCAGAAGTCCGCACCCAAATTAGTATAGAGACCAAACATTTCTATATTAAAATATTTCCAGAAAAAGATTTTTTTTTTCTGGAAATATTTTAATATAGAAATTTTTGGTCTCTATACTCCATCGGACAAACTTTCTGGCAGCAAAAGTCCGATGGAGCAAAGTCCGATCGTGTGTACAGAAAACCATAGGACTTTTGTTCAAAGTACAAACACGCATGCTCAGAACCAACGCAAAAGATCAGACAACAATACAGAAGTTGACCAAAAGGTGGCGGTAAAGAGCAGAAAAACCATGTGATTTGGTGAAAGTTGGCTGAGAAAGTCCTGCCGTGTGTATGCAATACAAGTTCACGGCCTACGCCCTTTGTACAAAAATCCACGGGAAAGTTTGTACAAAGTCCGATCGTGTGTGTGAGGCTTTACAGTGTAAATTAGCTGTCCCCTCAAAATAACTCGACACACAGCCATTAATGTCTAAACCGCTGGCAACAAAAGTCAGTACACCCCTAAGTGAAAATGTCCAAATTGGGCCCAAGGTGTCAATATTTTGTGTGGCCGCCATTATTTTCCAGCACTGCCTTAACCCTCTTGGGCATGGAGGTCACCAGAGCTTCACAGGTTGTCACTGGAGTCCTCTTCCCCTCCTCCATGATGACATCACAGAGCTGGTGGATGTTGGAGACCTTGTGCTCCTCCCCCTTCCATTTGAGGATGTCCCACAGATGATCAATAGGGTTTAGGTCTGGAGACATGCTTGGCCAGTCCTTCATCTTTACCCTCAGCTTTTTTAGCAACACAGTGGTCCTCTTGGAGGTGTGTTTGGGGTGGTTATCATGTTGGAATACTGCCCTGCGGCCCAGTCTCTGAAGGGAGGGGATCATCCTCTGCTTCAGTATGTCACAGTACATGTTGGCATTCATGGTGCCCTCAATGATCTGTAGCTCCCCAGTGCCGGCAGCACTCATGCAGCCCCAGACCATGACCCTCCCACTACCATGACACTCCCCCCACCATGACACTCCCACCACCATGACACTCCCACCACATGACACTCCCACCACCATGACACTCCCACCACCATGACACTCCCACCACCATGACACTTCCCCCACCATGACACTCCCCCACCATGACACTCCCACCACATGACACTCCCACCACCATGACACTCCCCTCACCATGACACTCCCACCATGACACTCCCACCACCATGACACTCCCCCCACCATGACACTCCCCCACCACCATGACACTCCCCCCACCATGACACTCCCCCCACCATGACACTCCCCCCACCATAGATAAAGTAATTATCTCTGCGCTGCCCTTATGTGTAGTAGTGTGGTGGATACTGCGGCAAACACTGAAAGGAGTTTTCCCATCCGAATAGTGAGATAAATAAAAAGGTAGTGCTGCGCTGTATAATGAGGGTATCGTGTGTATATACCAAACAAATAAAATATATAGTGCTTGAAGAGACAACATTCATTTATATGTGCAAAGTGACTCCTCGTGCATCAGGTGCAGATCAATAAAATCGGTAAATGAGAGTATAATCTCATGTGCAAATAACTTAGTGACAGCGCTATTCCAAGTAAGAAAATGGCCGATATGCTGCTAGTAGGGAATCTTCAGGTAAAAAGTTCATAAGAGATCATAGTATATAGAAGGATATAGGTAAAATCGCATAAAATTCAATAAATCGCATATGGTCACATATAATCGCATACAGTCACAATCAAATTGCATAATAAAAACGTAGATAAAAATGGTGATCAGTGTAAAGTGACTCCTCGTGCATCAAGTGCAAATAGATAAAATCAATAAACGAGAGAGAAAATCTCATGTGCAAATAACTTAGTAGCGGTGCTATTCCAAGTATGAAATTGACCGATATGCTGCTAATAAGGAATCTTTAGATAAAAAGTTCATAGGAGATCATAATATATAGAAGGGTATAGATAAAATCGCATAAAATTCCATAAAATTCAATAAATCGCATATGGTCACATGGTATCGCATAAAATCGCATATAAAAAAATATATGATAAGTGAACAATAATGAATAGTAGTGGTGAAGGTCCGTGAGGTAAATCCTATCTCAACTTGACCTAAGGTGCAGTATATTGTGGTTTCAGTGTCCTAAAGAACCGTTGCAGGTGAATGAAAGGTGATGCCGCTGGTGCATGGGTATTTGTTCTCCAAGGGGTGGTGCATTCAGTGACTTAGTAATTTTCTGTTCTTCTCCTGGTTAGAGTAAAGATGTCCCCTCACCTCACCGCTGTAAGATGTGTGAGCTCCAGGCGGGCCTTTGCTTTGCCTCGGTGACGTCCCCCCACATAAGCAATTCCTCTGTTTTTTGGGTCCTGGTCCTAGTGGGTCCTGGTCCTAATGGGCGTCCCCTCTGTCAGGTGGCCCCTCTGCTACCTGGTGCTGGTGTATATGTACCTCACAGGGTGGGGGAGGGTAGAGAAGGAATCTCGATAGTGCAGTATTGTTTGTATATAAAAAAAAAATGTATTTTCAAAGTATAAACAAAACACTCACATTTAGAATTGGTAGATAGGTGTATAGAAACGAGCTCAGGGATCCACTGATGAAGTCACGTGACCGTGACGAACACGCGTCGGGACGCCACTGAGACACAGAGATACCGGAAGTGAGGGTACGAGCTCGCCGCTCGTTTCTATACACCTATCTACCAATTCTAAATGTGAGTGTTTTGTTTATACTTTGAAAATAAAAAAACTTTTTATATACAAACAATACTGCACTATCGAGATTTTGATGTGACTGTATGCGATTATATGTGACCATATGCGATTTATTGAATTTTATGCGATTTTACCTATATCCTTCTATATACTATGATCTCTTATGAACTTTTTACCTGAAGATTCCCTACTAGCAGCATATCGGACATTTTCTTACTTGGAATAGCACTGTCACTAAGTTATTTGCACATGAGATTATACTCTCATTTACCGATTTTATTTATCTGCACCTGATGCACGAGGAGTCACTGAGCATCAAACAGAGTGCAGTGCAGAGGGACTACTTGTAAAGTTGGAGCTGTAGTAGGGAGCCACATAATCTGATGCCTCCTCTGTAGTGCCGGCTCCTGTCCCATGCGGAGTGATACCGTATATACTCGAGTATATCACTCGGCATGGGACAGGAGCCGGCGCTACAGAGGAGGCATCGGATTATGTGGCTCCCTACTACACCTCCAACTTTACAAGTAGTCCCTCTGCACTGCACTCTGTTTGATGCTCTGGGATGGCGGGTCAGCAATCTACCAGTCACCTGGATCTACTGGTTGCTGACCCCCGCACTAAGCCATGACTTATTTGTTCTGATGAACCCTTGCTATTATGGACAAGGCTTTTATATACCGTATATACTCGAGTATAATCCAAGTTTTTCAGCACATTTTTTGTGCTGAAAATGCCATCGGCTAAGGCCCCCATGCACACGAGACGCAGATGCCAACTCTGCTGAACGCATGTTTTAAAAAGCAGAAACCTGCGTTTAAAAACGTGCGTTTTGCCGCGTTTTCATGCCGCGTTTGCGTCTATAAGCGTTTGTAAAGATAACATCATATAGACCCTCCCCTAGCTCAGAAAGCATGTATTATTAACTATTTCTGCTGTTTTGATCAGAGTGAGCAGCAGAGAGAGCCGTTGTACACTTGTATTTGCCTCTCTTCCTGTGGGTTCTTTTTGGAAATGGATCCCATATTGAATAGATGTCAGGAAATGCTCCTGGTGTCGCTCTTGATGAGGCAGCAACGTCGTCGCAAATTGCGTGAGAGGTCCAGAGTCCGAGCTCGTCGATATTGGACCCATCTGTTGATGGCACAGCGAATGTCCGTTGGATATTTCACAAACATGTATACATTAGTGAATATATACGCTCTATGAACTATCTAAACTAGTTACCACATTTTATACCAATTAAACCAATTTTTTATGGTTTACCATCATATTTCTGAGTTTTCTGGTCCAAAAAATTGGGTTCCTTTAACCACCTTGCGACCGCCGGCTGTCAAATGACGGCCAGGCGGCGCTGCTCTCAGCGTGGGAGGGCGTCATATGACGTCCTCCCCTTCTGTGCACTCCAGGGAGCGCGCGCTCTCGCCGTGTCACTGGGCACCCGATGCGCGTGCCCAGCGGCCGCGATGTCTGCTGGGCACCCGCGATTGCCCAGTAACACAGCGGGACCGTGGATCTGTGTGTGTAATGATGGGGTGTAAACACACAGATCGACGGTCCTGTCAGAGGAGAGGAGCCGATGGTGTGTTCTCAATACAGAGAAACACCGATCGGTCTCCTCCCCTTGTGAGTCCCCTCCCCCCACAGTAAGAATCACTCCCAGGGAACATAATTAACCCCTCCCCGCCCCCTAGTGGTTAACCCCTTCACTGCCAGTGTCATTTACATAGGAATCAGTGCATTTAAATAGCAGTGATTGCTGTATAAATGACAATGGTGCGAAAAATGTGTCAAAAGTGTCCGATGTGTCCGCCATAATGTCGCAGTCACAATAAAAATCGCTGATCGCCGCCATTACTAGTAAAAAAAAAAAAAATATTAATAAAAATGCTATAAAAAACTATCCCCTATTTTGTAAACGCTATAACTTTTGCGCGAACTAATCAATAATTGCTAATTGCGATTTTTTTTGTACCAAAAATATGTAGAAGAATATGTTTCGGCCGAAACTGAGGAAAAAAAATGTTTTTTTATATATTTTTTGGGGATATTTAGTATAGCAAAAAGTAAAAAATATTGTTTTTTTTTTTTTAATTTGTCGCTCTTCTTTTGTTTATTGCGCAAAAAATAAAAAACGTAGAGGTGATCAAATACCACCAAAAGAAAGCTCTATTTTGTGGGGAAAAAAATTATAACAATTTCATTTTGGGTACAGTGTTGTATGACCGCGCAATTGTCATTCAAAGTGCGTCAGCGCTGAAAGCTGAAAAATGGCTTGGTCAGGAAGGGGGTGAAAATGCACTGTACTGAGGTGGTTAAAAAGGCTTATAAACGCAAATGGGTGCTGCGTTTTGCGTCTGAAACGTGGAAAATCAAATTGTCTGAACGAGTTTTTTTGCTTCTGGAAAAACGAGGTTAAACACAACTGCATAAAAACGGGTAAAAAAAACGAGACTCTCGTGTACACGGACACATAGGATAACATTGCATGCGTTCAGGGGCAGGTGACAAAAGTGTCCAACTGCCTCTGAACGCGCGTTTAACAGCGTCTCGTGTGCATGGGACCTTATACTTGAGTCAAGCACTTTTCTGCAGCAGAGAATGACATTTTCCGACCCGAATTGGGGCCCCGTATCTCGGGGCCACTTGGTGCTAGGAACCCCCCAATTTTGTGTTCAAATCCAGTGGAAGTAGCCCTACAACATATCCAAATATTGGGTTCCTAGCACCAAGTGGCCTTGAGATACGGGGCCCCAAATTCAGTTCGGAAAATGTCATTCTCTGCTGCAGAAAAGTGCTTGACATTTACATTTTTCCAAACTGACTTTGGGCCCCGTATCTCGGGGGCCACTTGGTGCTAGGAACCCCATCTCCGCATTGGATATGTTGTAGTGCTAGTTCCACTGGGTTTGCGCACCAAATATGGGGTTCCTAGCACCAAGTGGCCCCCGAGATACGGGGCCCAAAGTCGGTCAACTGCGTCCATCTGCAGCAATGTCATTTCGGGACCCTTTGGGTGCAGAGACCCCACATTTTGGCTGCAGGAACCCTTAACTACCAAGTTTGAAGTTTGGGGGGACCTATGGCTGCAAATGGGCACAGTGAGGCTGCAATGGGCATTGTTGACCCTCTTTTCCACTTACAGTAGCTGCGCATTTCTCACCCTAGGCTTATACTCGAGTCAATACGTTTTCACATTTTTTTGTGGTAAAATTAGGGGCCTCGGCTTAACCCCAACACAGCCCAGCCAGACTGATGCCAAAGTTAACCTTCACAATTAACCCTCAGAACCCCAATACTGTTCTGAGGTAAAAACTAAATTTCCACACATAGCGCACA
Organism: Lithobates sylvaticus; assembly: GCA_028564925.1. Lineage (NCBI taxonomy): Eukaryota > Metazoa > Chordata > Amphibia > Anura > Ranidae > Lithobates > Lithobates sylvaticus. The sequence goes on from CM053030.1 coordinate 1,901,618, forward strand.
CCTTGTAAAAGTGTGACCGCTACACACTCCCCCTGGTTATTTACATAGTTAGCTAGGCCGAAAAAAGACACAAGTCCATGCAGTTCAACCATAAATAAAAATAAAATATATCGTACAATCCAATAAACCCCATTCTATACCCACAGTTGATCCAGAGGAAGGCAAAAAAAAAAAAAAAACGATGTCCTCCTCATCGTCCAGGCAACAACCAGAGAAAAAATCCTAACAAATTTACAAAAACTATGCGGTGCCCGAGTTTTAAACGAGTGTTGGGATAAGGAGGGGAAGGAAACACAATAAAATGTTTGACATTTTCACAACAACATTTTACATACTGTACATGTACCACCCAGACTAACTGACTACCCCACCCAATCTCCGGTGAGCTTGACAGTCGATCCCGGTGCATCCTGAAAGAAAAACAACAGACAAACACAATACTATACACTGTACAATATTTTTAGAAAGCGAAATTCCACCCAACTCTCAGTGGAATTCCTTTCTCTAAAGACACATTTTTTTTTTAAATCACTAACCAATATCTGAAATGTAAAAGAAAGTTCTCACTACTCCTGAACTTTTTCTGCCGACTCATGCCACCTAGTGGTCAGAGCCGCTGTAACTACAAGTCCCATTGAGTCGAGCACTGTGGGCCGGAATTGTAGGTCTTGACGCGTAGCTCCATCTGCAGCAACTACCTATCTGTCTAAACCCCACAGTCCTTGAAATTTCTGTAGAAAATCACAAAATACTGAAGACCCGAAGAAGTTCTTTTTGCAAAATTCAAACACTTGACTCTGGAACAGTTCACCGATAGAAACGCGGGTCGGGCAAAACCAAGTCTTTACCCGTTTGGACATCATAAGTAGTGATGTAGTACACAGCACTGTCTACAGATCACAACCTTGTCACAATCGATGTGTCGACTCCAATGCAACAGACATCCTTGGAATCGATAAAACATTTCACGGGAGAAAGATTTCTTCCGCAGTGGCTTTGGGACCTTAAAGCGGTGTTCCGGTGTTCTATCACGAAGTGTCCGGCTGTCACTAGGTGTCCAAAGTGTACTGCGCATGCGCAGCACGGAGCATGAAGATTTTCGGAAATTGTCGGAAGATGAACGGCGCCTGCGCCGTGAGTCGAGGTGAAGCCCCCACCATCCAAGCGGACATAGGGTTAGTCAAACTTAGAGGGCTGCGCTCGGCTCTTTTATATTCTGACTCTATGTCCACTTGGATGGTGGGGCTTGAAAGTGGACTCACGGCGCAGGCGCCGTTCATCCTCTGCAATTTTCGGAATCAGGGTGTCCTGTGTACTGCGCATGCGCAGTACACAGCGGACACTTCGTGATGGGGGACGGCTAATGATACAACACCGGCCGAAATTATAATTTTTAAATAAAAATACCCCTATAATACACAAGCCTGATGTATTCTAGTAAAGTTAGTCTGTAAACTAAGGTCCGTTGTGTTAGTTTATAGCAGTAGTAATTTTATAAACTTGCAGAAGGCCGTGGCCATCTTAAGTGTGGGCATCTGAAGCCAGACTGTATTTCTTCCTGGATCTCATCCTTGCAGATCTCGCACATGCTCAGTGCAGCACAAGCAGTGTAATAGGTTTCAGGTCAGGTTTCCATAGCAACGGCAGTGTCAGAGGAAGTTGCCGCCCCTTCCCAGGAGGCATTGCAAACAGGACATGATGCGATGGGCCGCGGCCAGGGAGGAGGAAGTGAAAAATTAATACAGCAGATATACAATTCGTTTACAGTGCTGAAGAGTTGTAAAAGTGTGTGGAACTCCACTTTAAGGTAGTCCCAGACATCTTCCGCATACCACTTCTTCCGATTCGCTTCCACAATTTCCATGACTTCCTTAGGCACGTAAGGGAAGTCAAGTCCATACTCTGTTGCCACCCGCTGTATAAAGTCTCAGGGACCCAAATTGCCCCCGTCATAATCGGGCAGCGTTTCTAGTTCAGGCAACAGAATGGTCAAAGCTTAAAAGCCTTTAAAAAGTCTAAAACTTGTACTCGCGGCAACTTGGGTTCGAAGTGCCAATCGTCTCCTTCATCGGAGCCGGAACCAGTCAGTGAATCCAGCGTTGAATCCCCTGCAGGCCGATAGTTTTCCGCGACAGCATTTGCAATTCCCCGTGGTCTGTTTTTAAAAACTTTCCACCAAATGTCCGGTCCGGGGATGCGAGAGGCCGATCTGCTTCTGCGGCGGCAAGGGGGTGTTGATTCGCTCCTTCTCCTGAGCGCCTGTCGCTGCAGTGGCAACATTTTCCAGGACAGTCTCTGGAACCTCAGAGGGGGCAGGATCCCCTCTGGCAATCCGAGCCCCAAAGGAGGATGCCGGGGCATACACAATCGACTCCTCGGTGTAGTGATCTAATATGTAGTTCGTAGATGGTTTGTAGATATTAATAAGTTTTGTCCCCGCAGCAAACCCAATTCTCCAGAGAGGCGCACTTTATTAGCTTCCAAAACAGAACAGTCTAAAGCCCCATACACACGCGCGGATTATCCGCGGACCAGGTCCGTCGGATCATGTCCGTCATACTTTGTCCGATGTTGGTTTTGCGTACACACGGTCGGACAAAGTTGTCGGAAAATCCGATCATTCTGAACGTGGTGACGTTTGTTGCGTACGACGGGACTACGTAGAGGCTTGTAGCCAATAGCTTTGGTCTTGTAATGTGATCTGAGCATGCGTAGCACTTTGTCCGGTCGGACAACCGTACACACGATCGGATTTGGTGTGATCGGACCGTGTTGTCGGCAAATCTATCCAGCAGGAGATAAGACTTTGTCCGTCGGACAATCCGACGTACACTGTCCGATGGTGCATACACACGGTCTGATTTTTCAACAACATTGTCCGATCGGACAGAATCCATGAAAAAGTCCGACCGTGTGTATGGGGCTTTACAGATGACAAAATCAGTCTTGTAGTAGATGACAATCCAACAGGGCATAATCACGACAGTGCTGGTAAATATTTAGAGCCCCATGAAAACATGTGACTCTTGGTGCCTTCATAAGAACACACACTTCTAAACAGATTGAACGTCCTGTTATATCCCCCACACACACTGAATGGCTGAGCAATTTGATTGGCCGTTTCCATTAAATGCTTTGATCTGCTCCTGTCATTCAGAGTGACAGGAGATCACCCCAAGCTTTGAACAGCTGTAGTCCTAAAACTGCCCCAATCTGAATTCTTGCATATTCCCCTTTGATATGTGTGAATACTGATTAGATTAAGATAATCATTATCTGTTCCCCTTTGATATGTGGAGTAAATCTTGTTTGGCCACTTCTCCTTTGTTTAACAAACCCTCTTTTAATATGCGCAATTAGATTAACAGCTACCAATGGGGCCTGCCTAGAATAAACTTGTCTTAGAATGCCTAAATAAAATGCCTATATGAAATACATAAAAAAAACACTACATATATCTAATATATATATATATATATATTAGATATAACATACTACACTCGGTTGCGATGCCCATGGCCCAGTCAAACCGGAAGGCCCGGGGTTGTGCGGTGGGCTGCTCAACTTTAAACGTGTACTTGCCGCACCTTCGGCACCTGGCGAACGGCCAGGGGTTTGCGACCAACCCGTCACATTTCCCACACAACATTCCGAGGGCCTCCGTATCTCCAATGGTGCACAAAACGAACCGCCGCTGCGGCAGCAGACGAAATGCCCGTGTCTGTGATCACGGTGCCGGGCATCTGTACGCTTGCTGGACCCCTCGCTGTAGGCATCCTGGGTCCAGATGCGGGCTGCATATTCGGAAAACGGTGCATCTTGATGAGAAGGTATTGGTATCTTTTTTCTCCAACTTCCGAGACGTCAACCAAACCTCTTCTCCTTCTGCAACACACTCTCAGGCGGTGCCTCGTGCGGGGAAGGATCAGCATAAACTCCTCCCACTGGGCGCTGGTGCTGTGTAACTTTGCGGCCTTTTCAGTACAGGCTCCTCCCACGCTTACGCACCACAGTGAAAGTCTCTCCAAGATGGCGCTGATCTTTGATGGTGCAGTTCAAAAAAACACTTCACCCTCTATTCCAATGCACTTGTGAGGTAACTGTAAATCCCGGACTACGAGCCCCCATGTGTAGCGGCCATAACCCTCAATGGGGCGGCCTTGACTTTTGGGTTACCTCCGCTTGGCTTGTCGGTGAATGTCCGGGGGTTCCCAGGGTTTGTACCCAAACACTTTGGATGCTGACACAATAAAAGTCCTTTTTGAAGCTTTTTATTCTTGCAGTGGTAACATCCAACAGTCTCAATAGGAATAGAGGGCAAGGGGTGAAGAAACTCAGGCGCCTTGAACTGCTGACATCCACAAATGTCCTTAATCAAACCCAGAGAGTAGCCACTCGCAGCTGGGTACTTCAAAGTCAGATATGCCTCTAGCCAGAGATTATGGCATCCAACAATGTGATCCGGAAACTTAGTAAAAGTCTCTGGCACAGAATGAACTTGCAACCGAAGGTGAATAGGAACCTTTCCCACAGTACCTGGAACTTTCTCTGTCTCCTTGTCAGTACTGTGGAATTGTGGATTCTTTAGTGTCCATACAACTCAGCTCCCAGGCTCTTCTTGGGATGCCAGCTTGTTGGCCCTCCACCGAAGAGTCCTCCCCCGGTCACCTATACGAGCTGTGGTGCCCCTCCAGTGATGAGAGCACACCGGGACGCCTTGAATCCTCCTTCAGTTACTGGGCCTCGGGCTGACCGGCTCCGAGACTCGGGAACAGACGGATCCCCACCCCCGACCAGGCGGGTCTCTGGGGCTGGTCAGACTGACCATGTTTGCGGGATGGCAAACGTTCCCAGGCCCGGGACCCCTCGGGGGGCTACCCGGTCCAGAACCAGGAAACAGGACTGTGGCCAAACCCCGATCACGTGACTTCAGCACCTTAAGTACCCTTCCCCAGACTACACAGCGGGGCCAGACGCACCCGCTGATTGGCTCCGGGGAAGACTGATACCTAAGACGTCCAACCAGGCCTGGTTCTAGGCCTGTCATGGGCACCTCACTGTACCCATGACCAGACAGAACCCCAACACAGCCCAGCCAGACTGATGCCAAAGTGAACCTGCACAATTAACCCTCAGAAACCCCATTACTGTTCTGAGGGAAAAAAATAAATTTTAACATATAGCGCACACCTTGTAAAAGTGTGACCGCTACATGTTGTTACAGGGGAAAGCGGACATCTTGGTACACCCCGCACTCCTCTACAGTAAGGATACAGTGAGAAGGAAAGCGGACATCCTGGTACACCCTGTACTCCTCTATAGTAAGGATACAGTGAGAAGGAAAGCAGACATCTTGGTACACCCCGTACTCCTCTATAGTAAGGATACAGTGTTAAGGAAAGCGGACATCTTGGTACACCCCGTACTCCTCTATAGTAAGGATACAGTGAGAAGGAAAGCGGACATCTTGGTACACCCCGCACTCCTCTATAGTAAGGATACAGTGAGAAGGAAAGAGGACATCCTGGTACACCCCGTACTCATCTATAGTAAGGATACAGTGAGAAGGAAAGAGGACATCCTGGTACACCCCGCACTCCTCTATAGTAAGGATACAGTGTTAAGGAAAGCGGACATCCTGGTACACCCTGTACTCCTCTATAGTAAGGATACAGTGAGAAGGAAAGCAGACATCTTGGTACACCCCGTACTCCTCTATAGTAAGGATACAGTGTTAAGGAAAGCGGACATCTTGGTACACCCCGTACTCCTCTATAGTAAGGATACAGTGAGAAGGAAAGCGGACATCTTGGTACACCCCGCACTCCTCTATAGTAAGGATACAGTGAGAAGGAAAGCGGACATCCTGGTACACCCCGTACTCCTCTATAGTAAGGATACAGTGAGAAGGAAAGCAGACATCTTGGTACACCCCGTACTCCTCTACAGTAAGGATACAGTGTTAAGGAAAGCGGACATCTTGGTACACCCCGCACTCCTCTACAGTAAGGATACAGTGAGAAGGAAAGCGGACATCTTGGTACACCCCGCACTCCTCTACAGTAAGGATACAGTGAGAAGGAAAGCGGACATCCTGGTACACCCCGTACTCCTCTACAGTAAGGATACAGTGAGAAGGAAAGCGGACATCCTGGTACACCCCGTACTCCTCTATAGTAAGGATACAGTGAGAAGGAAAGCGGACATCCTGGTACACCCCGTACTCCTCTATAGTAAGGATACAGTGAGAAGGAAAGCGGACATCCTGGTACACCCCGTACTCCTCTATAGTAAGGATACAGTGAGAAGGAAAGCGGACATCTTGGTACACCCCGTACTCCTCTATAGTAAGGATACAGTGAGAAGGAAAGCGGACATCTTGGTACACCCCGTACTCCTCTATAGTAAGGATACAGTGAGAATGAAAGCGGACATCTTGGTACACCCCGTACTCCTCTATAGTAAGGATACAGTGAGAAGGGGAAGGCGGACATCTTGGTACACCCAGCGGAGTTTTGCATTTTACACTTATTTATAACAGTAAAGTCAGTTTATAAAGTGATATTCAGGACTTAGAACTCCGTCTGACTGGTTACATGTTGAATTTTAAAAGCAGCGGCGAGCCTGCGGATCTCACAGGTTTGCTAATCTGACAGAAGTTCGCTGCTTTTAAAAAAACATCTAACCGGTCAGACGGAGTTCTAAGTCCTGAATATCACGATATAAGCTGCAGATAAAAGCAACTAGGCAAGCGGGACAACGAGCCCGCCTCATCTCCCTGTCACAATGTCCCCGGATGATGCCCGTGTGGGCTGCCCGCCTCATCTCCCTGTCACAATGTCTCTGGATGATGCCCGTGTGGGCTGCCCGCCTCATCTCCCGGTCACAATGTCCCCAGATGATGTCTGTGTGGGCTGCCCGCCTCATCTCCCTGTCACAATGTCCCTGGATGATGCCCGTGTGGGCTGCCCGCCTCATCTCCCTGTCACAATGTCCCCGGATGATGCCCGTGTGGGCTGCCCGCCTCATCTCCTTGTCACAATGTCTCCGGATGATATCTGTGTGGGCTGCCCGCCTCATCTCCCTGTCACAATGTCCCCGGATGATGCCCGTGTGGGCTGCCCGCCTCATCTCCCTGTCACAATGTCCCCGGATGATGCCCGTGTGGGCTGCCCGCCTCATCTCCTTGTCACAATGTCTCCGGATGATATCTGTGTGGGCTGCCCGCCTCATCTCCCTGTCACAATGTCCCCGGATGATGCCCGTGTGGGCTGCCCGCCTCATCTCCTTGTCACAATGTCTCCGGATGATGTCTGTGTGGGCTGCCAGCCTCATCTCCCGGTCACAATGTCCCCAGATGATGTCTGTGTGGGCTGCCCACCTCATCTCCCGGTCACAATGTCCCCAGATAATGCCCGTGTGGGCTGCCCGCCTCATCTCCCGGTCACAATGTCTCCGGATGATGCCCGTGTGGGCTGCCCGCCTCATCTCCCGGTCACAATGTCCCCAGATGATGTCTGTGTGGGCTGCCCACCTCATCTCCCGGTCACAATGTCCCCAGATAATGCCCGTGTGGGCTGCCCGCCTCATCTCCCGGTCACAATGTCACCGGATGATGACCGTGTGGGCTGCCCGCCTCATCTCCCGGTCACAATGTCTCCGGATGATGTCTGTGTGGGCTGCCCGCCTCATCTCCCGGTCACAATGTCCCCAGATGATGTCTGTGTGGGCTGCCCGCCTCATCTCCCGGTCACAATGTCTCTGGATGATGTCTGTGTGGGCTGCCAGCCTCATCTCCCGGTCACAATGTCCCCAGATGATGTCTGTGTGGGCTGCCCACCTCATCTCCCGGTCACAATGTCCCCAGATAATGCCCGTGTGGGCTGCCCGCCTCATCTCCCGGTCACAATGTCTCCGGATGATGCCCGTGTGGGCTGCCCGCCTCATCTCCCGGTCACAATGTCCCCAGATGATGTCTGTGTGGGCTGCCCACCTCATCTCCCGGTCACAATGTCCCCAGATAATGCCCGTGTGGGCTGCCCGCCTCATCTCCCGGTCACAATGTCTCCGGATGATGCCCGTGTGGGCTGCCCGCCTCATCTCCCGGTCACAATGTCTCCGGATGATGTCTGTGTGGGCTGCCCACCTCATCTCCCGGTCACAATGTCCCCAGATAATGCCCGTGTGGGCTGCCCGCCTCATCTCCCGGTCACAATGTCTCCGGATGATGCCCGTGTGGGCTGCCCGCCTCATCTCCCGGTCACAATGTCTCCGGATGATGTCTGTGTGGGCTGCCCGCCTCATCTCCCGGTCACAATGTCCCTGGATGATGTCTGTGTGGGCTGCCCGCCTCATCTCCCTGTCACAATGTCCCCGGATGATGCTCATGTGGGCTGCCCGCCTCATCTCCCTGTCACAATGTCCCCGGATGATGCCCGTGTGGGCTGCCCGCCTCATCTCCCTGTCACAATGTCTCCGGATGATGCCCGCATGGGCTGCCCGCCTCATCTCCACATCACAATGTCCCCGGATGATGCCCGCCTCATCTCCCGGTCACAATGTCTCCGGATGATGTCTGTGTGGGCTGCCCGCCTCATCTCCCGGTCACAATGTCCCCGGATGATGCCCGTGTGGGCTGCCCGCCTCATCTCCCTGTCACAATGTCTCCGGATGATGCCCGTGTGGGCTGCCCGCCTCATCTCCCTGTCACAATGTCTCCGGATGATGCCCGTGTGGGCTGCCCGCCTCATCTCCACATCACAATGTCCCCGGATGATGCCCGCCTCATCTCCCGGTCACAATGTCTCCGGATGATGTCTGTGTGGGCTGCCCGCCTCATCTCCCGGTCACAATGTCCCCGGATGATGCCCGTGTGGGCTGCCCGCCTCATCTCCCTGTCACAATGTCTCCGGATGATGCCCGTGTGGGCTGCCCGCCTCATCTCCCGGTCACAATGTCCCCGGATGATGCCTGTGTGGGCTGCCGCCTCATCTCCCTGTCACAATGTCTCCGGATGATGCCCGTGTGGGCTGCCCGCCTCATCTCCTTGTCACAATGTCTCCGGATGATATCTGTGTGGGCTGCCCGCCTCATCTTCCGGTCACAATGTCCCCGGATGATGCCCGTGTGGGCTGCCCGCCTCATCTCCCTGTCACAATGTCTCCGGATGATGTCCGTGTGGGCTGCCCGCCTCATTTCCCCTTCAAAATGTCCCCAGATGATGCCCGAGTGGGCTGCCCGCCTCATCTCCCGGTCACAATGTCCCCGGATGATGCTCATGTGGGCTGCCCGCCTCATCTCCCTGTCCCAATGTCTCTGGATGATGCCCGTGTGGGCTGCCCGCCTCATCTCCCTGTCACAATGTCTCCGGATGATGCCCGTGTGGGCTGCCCACCTCATCTTCCGGTCACAATGTCCCCGGATGATGTCTGTGTGGGCTGCCCGCCTCATCTCCCTGTCACAATGTCCCCGGATGATGCCCGTGTGGGCTGCCCGCCTCATCTCCCTGTCACAATGTCTCCGGATGATGCCCGCATGGGCTGCCCGCCTCATCTCCACATCACAATGTCCCCGGATGATGCCCGCCTCATCTCCCGGTCACAATGTCTCCGGATGATGTCTGTGTGGGCTGCCCGCCTCATCTCCCGGTCACAATGTCCCCGGATGATGCCCGTGTGGGCTGCCCGCCTCATCTCCCTGTCACAATGTCTCCGGATGATGCCCGTGTGGGCTGCCCGCCTCATCTCCCTGTCACAATGTCTCCGGATGATGCCCGTGTGGGCTGCCCGCCTCATCTCCACATCACAATGTCCCCGGATGATGCCCGCCTCATCTCCCGGTCACAATGTCTCCGGATGATGTCTGTGTGGGCTGCCCGCCTCATCTCCCGGTCACAATGTCCCCGGATGATGCCCGCATGGGCTGCCCGCCTCATCTCCACATCACAATGTCCCCGGATGATGCCCGCCTCATCTCCCGGTCACAATGTCTCCGGATGATGTCTGTGTGGGCTGCCCGCCTCATCTCCCGGTCACAATGTCCCCGGATGATGCCCGTGTGGGCTGCCCGCCTCATCTCCCTGTCACAATGTCTCCGGATGATGCCCGTGTGGGCTGCCCGCCTCATCTCCCTGTCACAATGTCTCCGGATGATGCCCGTGTGGGCTGCCCGCCTCATCTCCACATCACAATGTCCCCGGATGATGCCCGCCTCATCTCCCGGTCACAATGTCTCCGGATGATGTCTGTGTGGGCTGCCCGCCTCATCTCCCGGTCACAATGTCCCCGGATGATGCCCGCATGGGCTGCCCGCCTCATCTCCACATCACAATGTCCCCGGATGATGCCCGCCTCATCTCCCGGTCACAATGTCTCCGGATGATGTCTGTGTGGGCTGCCCGCCTCATCTCCCGGTCACAATGTCCCCGGATGATGCCCGTGTGGGCTGCCCGCCTCATCTCCCTGTCACAATGTCTCCGGATGATGCCCGTGTGGGCTGCCCGCCTCATCTCCACATCACAATGTCCCCGGATGATGCCCGCCTCATCTCCCGGTCACAATGTCTCCGGATGATGCCCGCCTCATCTCCCCTTCACAATGTCTCCGGATGATGTCTGTGTGGGCTGCCCGCCTCATCTCCCGGTCACAATGTCCCCGGATGGCTCTCGTCTCTTTCGCCATCAGCATACGGATTCCATTGAGTACACATGTATTTCAGGGGGGTTGATATATACGATAGACTATCTTTATACCTTTAAATTACATATGCACTGCACACTTTCTCCTGATGAGTGGCACCAAGCCGCGAAACGCGTCGAGCTACCAGATGCTGTCAATATGTTTGTTACGTTCAATAAACATTTTATCTATCCACCAATCTATCAAATTGCAAACCAGATGCTTCACTTAACCACTTCCAGACTGCTGCACGCCGATATACGTCCTAACTTTGAAGAGGAATATTGTTGTTATGCCATAACCCTGGTATCCTCTTCTTCGGCCGGCGGTCCGCTTTACGATAAGAGTGGTCTCTGCGGTGGATTCGCCGCAAGATCACTTTTATTGACGGCGGGAGAGGGGGCGACCCCACCCATCCCTCCTCACTCCCGTGCCCTCCGCCGCTTAACGGAGCCGTCGACAGCAGCGGAGGCGATCGGATCTTCACCCTTGCTGGGCATGAAGATGAATGAGGGGTAGATGGCCCCCACCCGTCTCCATAACAATGTAGGGCAGAAGAGACTTCAAAACATCACTTCCGCCCATAGCTCTTTAAAGGCAATTTTTATTTTATTTATTTTTTAAATGACAATTATTTTTTTATTGCCTTTTAGTGTAAATATGAGATGTGACGTCTTTTTGACCCCCAGATCTCATATGTAAGAGGACCTGTCATGCTTTTGTCTATTACAAGGAATGTTTACATTTTATTTATTTTTTAAAACAGTGTCAAAATAAAAAATAAAAGGTAAAATAAAAAGGAATAAATAAATAAACATTTTTTAAACGCGCCCATTCCGCCGATCTCACGTGCAGAAGCGAACGCATACGTGAGTAGCGCCCACATATGAAAACGGTGTTCAAAACCACACATGTGATGTATCGCCGCGATCGTTGGAGCGAGAGCAATAATTCTGTCCTCAGACCTCCTCTGTAACTCATAACATGCAACCTGTAGACTTTTTTAAACGTCGCCTATGGAGATTTTTAAGGGTCAAAGTTTGTCGCCATTCCACGTGCCAGCGCAATTTTGAAGCGTGACATGTTGGGTATCAATTTACTCGGCGTAACATCATCTTTTACCATTTAAAAAAAAAAATTGGGCTAACTTTACTGTTGTCTTATTTTTTAAATTAAAAAAAGTGTATTTTTTCCAAGAAAAGTGCGATTGTAAGACCGCTGCGCAAATACGGTGTGAGAGAAAGTATTGCAACAACCGCCATTTTATTCTCTAGGGTGTTAGAGAAAAAAAAGGTGTAATGTTTGGGGGTTCTAAGTAATTTTCTAGCACAAAAAAAAAAAAATGTTAAACAGCAAATCTCAGAAAGAGGCTCGGTCCTTAAAGAGGAGTTTCCATTAAAAAAAAAATGAAAAGTCAACAGCTACAAAATACTGCAGCTGCTGACTTTTAATAATCGGACACTTACCTGTCCCGGGGTCCAGCGATGTGGGGGATTGAAGCCCCGTTCGTCTCCCCCTCCGCGGCGCAAGCATTGTAACTGTGGGCACCCGGCTGTGGCTTCACCCACTGTGCATGCGCGAGCGGCTCCGCGCGCCGTGATTGGCCACACAGTCATCTGGGACCTGTCACATGACTGACAGGAGGGAGGGGGCAAAGCTGAGCCCTTCCTGCGCCGAGGGGAAGTGATGTCACCAGCCCAGGCACTGAAGGAGGCAGACTACGAGGGACCCCCTAGCAACAGCCATTTAGAGGATAGTTAAAAAAAAAATTTCCAAATGTTTTTTTTTTTTTTTTTTTTTAGGAATTTTAATGATTTTTTTTTGTGTGCAACCCCACTTTAACGGTTAAAGTCCTGCCCCCTTGTCGCTTTTTTCTGTCACGTTGACAGGCATTGAAATTACCAGGTGATTTCACTTAACCACTTCCCTACCGCCCACTGTCATATGACGCCCACAGGGTGGATCTCCCATCCTGGGTGGGCGTCATATGACGTCCTCCCATTCACGGCCGCCTAGGGGGCGCGCGCGCCGCCGGCGTCGCTCGGGACCCGGTGCGAGTGCCTGGCGGCCGCGATGTCCGCTGGGCAGCCGCGATTGCCCGTTAAAACAACGGGACCGTGCGGGACCGTGGAGCTGTGTGTGTAATGATGGGGTGTAAACACACAGCTCCACGTCCTGTCAGCGGAGAGGAGACCGATCATGTGATCCCAGTACGGAGGAACACCGATCGGTCTCCTCCCCTTGTCAGTCCCCTCCCCCCACAGTTAGAATCACTACCTTAGGGAACACATTAACCCCTGCAGCGCCCCCTAGTGTTAACCCCTTCCCTGCCAGTCACATTTACACAGTAATCAATGCAATTTTATAGCAACGATTGCTGTGTAAATGTGAATGGTCCCAAAAATGTGTCAAAAGTGTCCGAAGTGTCCGCCGCAATGTCACAGTCACGGGAAAAAAAATCGCAGATCGCCGCCATTACTAGTAAAAAAAAAAACTGCAATAAATCTATCCCCTATTTTGTAGACGCTATAACTTTTGCGCAAACCGATCAATATACGCTTATTGCGATTTTTTTTACCAAAAATATGTAGAATAATACGTATCGGCCTAAACTGAGGAAAAAAATCGTTTTTTTTTAAAAAAAAATTGGATATTTATTATAGCAAAAAGTAAAAAAATATTGTGTTTTTTTTCAAAATTGTCGTTCTTCTTTTGTTTATAGCGCAAAAAATAAAAACCGCAGAGGTGATCAAATACCATCACAAAAGAAAGCTTTATTTGTGGGAAAAAAAAGGACGTCAATTTTGTTTGGGTGTAACGTCGCACGACCGCGCAATTGTCATTTAAAGCGACGCAGTGCCGAATCGCAAAAAGTGCTCTGGTAAGGAAGGGGGTAAAATGGCCCGGTGCTGAAGCGGTTAAAGATGTATTCCACTCTAAAGTGGAACTTCCGCTCATCGGAACCCTCCCCCCCTCCGGTGTCACATTTGGCACCTTTCAGGGGGGAGGGGGGTGCAGATACCTGTCTAAGACAGGTATTTACACCCACTTCCGGGCATAAACTCCCACAGCAGTCTATGCCACCTCCTGTCCCAGCGCGCTGTCTGCCGGGACACACGCGGGTCCCAGAGACATTGCGGGTGATTCTCATTGCGCTGCGCAACTCGCGCATGCGCAGTAGGGAACCGGGAGGTGAATCCGCAACGCTTCACTTCCTGATTCCCTCACTGAGAATGGCGCCGGCAGCAGCAGAGAGCCGAGTGATTGATCGTAAGTGTCCATTTATTAAAAGTCAGCAGCTGCAGTATTTGTAGCTGCTGGCTTTTAACAAAAATATTTCAGGTACAGTCCCTCTTTAAAGTCCCCAAATCCGCTCTTCACTCTACAATCACTATATAAGCTGATTTTTCTGTTAAAAACAAGTGTGAAATGCAAAACACCGGTGGGTGTAACAAGATGTCCGCTTGTCGACATCTCACTGTTTCCTTACCGTGGAAGACTGCGGGGTGTAGCAAGATGGCGGCGACGGAACGTCACTTCCGTAACAATTTCTGACGGGTCGCCGAATCTGATGAAACACCGGGTTGTAGAAAATGACAGAATACCGGCAACGAAGGGCGGGGGTTTCCGCCGCTATCTACACCGATCAAGTTTGCAATTCAAACTCAACCGGACTCTACTACACCTTATACATAAAGGTGTACCAAGATGGCTGACACACCGATTCCCCCGCCCCTTCTCCATGGTAACGGCCCACCCCGCTGAGAATTTGTCTTTTAAAAAAAAATAATCCCATGTCAGAACGCGCACGCGCGGATTTGTGGGGCTCCGCCCTCGTTATCAGTGACGGCCGCGGGCGGAGCTTCGTTGTGCGCGTGCGCAGTACGAGGGAGGAGGCGAGAGTGGAGGATGCAGAAGTACGAGAAGCTGGAGAAGATCGGAGAGGGTGAGGGGAGAGCGGGGGCTGGGAACTACGACAGGCCGGGGATGTGAGGCCTACCGACCAGGGGGGGAAAACACCGGGGATATGAGGCCTGCAGACCGGGGGAGAGATTACTACAGACCGGGGATATGAGGCCTCCTCCACTGACATTGTATGAGAGAGAAGAGACCATTCTACCCCCCCCCCACCACTCTGTATGGATCTTTCTTAGAGAAATCACAGGAAACCTCCATAGTGATCACCGCTCTATATTCCCACCATCGCTCCCCATGAGACGAAACATGTTGGGACGGAGCTAATGTGACGTCACCCCGCATATGGAAATGTCTGTCGCTAGGGCGGAGTGAAACACAGGGGCGTGGCCTGGTTGGATCACAGGGGGGCGGAGTGAAACACGGGGGCAGGGTGAAACACAGGGGGTGTGGCCTGTTTGGATCCCGGCGGGGGGAATGAAACACGGGGCGGAGTGTAACACAGGGGGCGTGGCCTGGTTGGATCCCGGGGGCGGAGTGTAACACAGGGGGCGTGCCTGGGGGGGCGGAGTGTAACACAGGGGGCGTGCCTGGTTGGACCCCGGGGCGGAGTGAAACGCGGGGGGCGGAGTGTAACACAGGGGGCGTGCCTGGTTGTATCCCGGGGGCGGAGTGTAACACAGGGGGCGTGCCTGGTTGTATCCCGGGGGCGGAGTGTAACACAGGGGGCGTGCCTGGTTGGATCCCGGGGGGCGGAGTGAAAAACAGGGTGTGTGGCCTGGTTGGATCCCGGGGGCGGAGTGTAACAC
Source organism: Lithobates sylvaticus (assembly GCA_028564925.1). Taxonomy (NCBI): domain Eukaryota; kingdom Metazoa; phylum Chordata; class Amphibia; order Anura; family Ranidae; genus Lithobates; species Lithobates sylvaticus. Next base: position 1,917,018 of record CM053030.1, read on the forward strand.
AGGGGGCGTGGCTGGTTGGATCCCGGGGGTCGGAGTGTAACACAGGGGGCGGAGTGTAACACAGGGGGCGTGCCTGGTTGGATCCCGGGGGGCGGAGTGTAACACAGGTGGCGTGCCTGGTTAGATCCCGGGGGGCGGAGTGTAACACAGGGGGCGTGCCTGGTTGGATCCTGGGGGGGCGGAGTGTAACACAGGGGGCGTGCCTGGTTGGATCCTGGGGGGGCGGAGTGTAACACAGGGGGCGTGCCTGGTTGGATCCCGGGGGTCGGAGTGTAACACAGGGGGCGGAGTGTAACACAGGGGGCGTGCCTGGTTGGATCCCAGGGGGCGGGGTGTAACACAGGGGGCGTGCCTGGTTGGATCCTGGGGGGGCGGAGTGTAACACAGGGGGCGTGCCTGGTTAGATCCTGGGGGGGCGGAGTGTAACACAGGTGGCGTGCCTGGTTGGACCCCGGGGGCGGAGTGTAACACAGGTGGCGTGCCTGGTTGGACCCCGGGGGCGGAGTGTAACACAGGTGGCGTGCCTGGTTGGATCCCGGGGGGCGGAGTGTAACACAGGGGGCGTGCCTGGTTGGACCCCGGGGGGCGGAGTGTAACACAGGTGGCGTGCCTGGTTGGACCCCGGGGGCGGAGTGTAACACAGGTGGCGTGCCTGGTTGGATCCTGGGGGGCGGAGTGTAACACAGGGGGCGTGCCTGGTTGGATCCTGGGGGGGCGGAGTGTAACACAGGGGGCGTGCCTGGTTGGATCCTGGGGGGGCGGAGTGTAACACAGGGGGCGTGCCTGGTTAGATCCTGTGGGGCGGAGTGTAACACAGGGGGCGTGCCTGGTTAGATCCCGGGGTCGGAGGCTCTCATTTCATCACAGGGTTTTCCTGTGATGTGTGACTTGTAGGACTTCCTGTTCCTATGAACAATACTCACATTAAACAGCGTTGTTCCCCAGCACCGGGTATAAGTGTTCAATCACTGACCACCTCGGCTCCATCGCCTAGCCTGGTGACAGACGCTTCCGTATGATGTCACGTTATAGCTCCGCCCCAACATGTTTCGCCTCATGGGGAGCGATGGTTTGAATATAGTGGCTGAGCGGTGAGCACTATATACGTTTCCTGTGATTTCTCCTACATGCCAGCATCCCGGGGGAGGGGAGAGTTCTACATTCGCTGATAAAGAGGCGGAGAGACACAAGAAAGATCCTGGTGGGCAAATCCTTAAAGAGTGGAGGAGGGGCGGGACCCTCGTGTATAAGAGTGTGGAGAGAGAGAGAGGAGGAAGAGCGCTGACACCTAGAGTGGTGGAACCTTTCTGTGGGTTTTAGAATCTGGTGAGCGTCTCCTCTGGCGGGACGTCGTCCCGGGGGGAGCGTCTCCTCTGGCGGGACGTCGTCCCGGGGGGAGCGTCTCCTCTGGCGGGACGTTGTCTCAGGGGAAGCGTCTCGTCTTGAAGTGTGGGATCTCTGGTTGTCATGGTGATGTAGGCGGGTCTTTTATTGATTTGGATATTTCCTCTTCCTGTACTCAGGGACGTACGGCACGGTGTTTAAGGCGAAGAACCGGGAGACTCATGAGATTGTGGCCCTGAAGAGAGTGCGCCTGGATGATGATGACGAGGTGAGGCTGGTGGGGGGTAGAGATCAGGGTGCTTGGGGGGGGGGGGCGGGGTCCGTCCTGCTTATAGTGATGTCATTGTCTCCTCCCCCAGGGGGTCCCGAGCTCTGCGCTCCGTGAGATCTGCCTACTGAAAGAGCTGAAACACAAGAACATCGTCAGGTAAGGAGGGCGGAGCATGTCCTCTCTGCCCCACCCATATCCTGTCCTTTTGGCCACACCCACATCCTATATATAACGGCAAATGTTTTACTCTCAGCCCCACCCCCACACACTTTAATGTGGCCCCACCCACTCCGTACACTCAGCCCCACCCACACCTATCAGCGGAGCTGCCAGAAGAAATAATGGGGCCCCGTACAACCTTCCACAGAGGTCAGATCCCCCCTCCCCCATTCACCTCCCCCACCCCCGCCGTAGCTTTGTGTCCCCCCGGGGTCCTGTAACCCGCTCTCCCGTGGGGAGGATTGCAGAGCTGAGTGTGGATTTCTCTGTTGCAGGTTACATGACGTCCTTCATAGTGATAAGAAGCTGACGCTGGTCTTCGAGTTCTGCGATCAGGTACCGTCCCGCTCTGATGATGGGGCGTCTAGGGGGGTGGGGGATGGGTAATTCTGGCAGATTTTTCTGACATTTATCTTAAATCCCAGAACATAGAGGGTCTCCTATTCATTATGATCGGGTTATGCTGCCACCCCCCCCTCCCCTGCAGGCCTATTGGGGCTCTCCATCTCTCGGGGGGGATTGGGACCCCATACTGGACTATATGTAATGCTGCTGCCTGCCCTGGACCCTGCGGAACTGGACTCTGTAGAATAATATACGGGTGTGGGGGTGTTGAGTCCCTGAAGTCTTTTAGTGGCAGAATCTGTTGTGCTGGGTGAAGACTGGACCCCCCCCCCCCCCCATGGTAGCCCTGCTGGCATCACCCCACGCTGGTCCAGTGCCCCCCATATGTGATTGGCAGACACTTTATTTATTTTTTATGTCGTCTTTTCACAATGTGGAGAGGCTCCCAGGATGCCCCAGAGGGTCACATAGTGACGGCCGAGCCGCGGGCACGAGCAGTGCAGCAGGTGATGTCACAGGTGGGGAGGAGCACCTGGGTGGCAGCCATCTTGGATCTCCTGTAAACAGGCCCTGGTGATGGACTCCCAGCAAAGGATTTTACAGTTAAACCACAAATCCCATTTATTGGATATTTTCCTTTCAAGTTGTGAAGTTGTCATTGAATAGAATTCCTCCTTCGTACACCCGCTGTGATTGGTTAGGTTCTCTCCCTATTAACCGATTGTCAGCGCTTCTTCTTTTCTCAGGACCTGAAGAAGTACTTTGACAGCTGCAATGGGGACCTGGACCCGGAAATTGTAAAGGTGAGACTTCTGCCACTCCGGGACCCTCGACCGAGGACTGCCTGACAGTGCTGGGACCCCGGACCCTTCAGTACAGAATAAGTGCCCCCCCCCCTGGAACCCCGGACCCTTCAGTACAGAATAAGTGCCCCCCCGGGACCCCGGACTCCTCAGTACAGAATAAGTGCTCCCCCCCCGGGACCCCGGACTCCTCAGTACAGAATAAGTGCTCCCCCCCCCGGGACCCCGGACCCTTCAGTACAGAATAAGTGCCCCCCCCCGGGACCCCGGACCCTTCAGCACAGAATAAGTGCCCCCCCTGGGACTCCGGACTCCTCAGTACAGAATAAGTGCCCCCCCCACCCCCTGGACCCCGGACCCACCCTTCAGTACAGAATAAGTGCCCCCCCGGGACCCCGGACCCTTCAGTACAGAATAAGTGCCCCCCCTGGGACTCCGGACTCCTCAGTACAGAATAAGTGCCCCCCCCGGACCCTTCAGTACAGAATAAATGCTCCCCCTGGGACCCCGGACCCTTCAGTACAGAATAAGTGCCCCCCCCGGGGCCCCGGACCCTTCAGTACAGAATAAATGCCCCCCCCCCCGGGACCCCGGACTCCTCAGTACAGAATAAGTGCCCCCCCCCGGGACCCCGGACCCTTCAGTACAGAATAAGTGCCCCCCCCTGGGACTCCGGACTCCTCAGTACAGAATAAGTGCCCCCCCCTGGGACTCCGGACTCCTCAGTACAGAATAAGTGCCCCCCCCCCCCCGGACCCTTCAGTACAGAATAAATGCTCCCCCTGGGACCCCGGACCCTTCAGTACAGAATAAGTGCCCCCCGGGACCCCGGACCCTTCAGTACAGAATAAATGCCCCCCTCCCTGGGACCCCGGACCCTTCAGTACAGAATAAGTGCCCCCCCCCGGGACTCCAGACCTCTTTCAGTACAGATTGAGTGCCCCCCCCCCCCCTGTGCAATGCTGGGACTCCGGACCCCCTCAGTACAGATTGTGTGTGTGATGCAGACATGGTGCTAATGGCAGCTTTGCATGCTCTGTTTCTGGAGGGTGTGGCGTTTGCAGGATATATATGAAGTATGCGGCGTGCCTTGGGTGGATGTGGCGAGCGGCGTGCCTTGGGGGGATGTGGCGGGCGGCGTGCCATGGGGGGATGTGGCGGGCGGCGTGCCATGGGGGGATGTGGCGGGCGGCGTGCCTTGGGGGGGTGTGGCGGGCGGCGTGCCATGGGGGGATGTGGCGGGCGGCGTGCCTTGGGGGGATGTGGCGGGCCTTGGGTGGATGTGGCGGGCGGCGTGCCTTGGGTGGATGTGGCGGGCGGCGTGCCTTGGGTGGATGTGGCGGGCGGCGTGCCTTGGGGGGATGTGGCGGGCGGCGTGCCTGGGGGGGATGTGGCGGGCGGCGTGCCTGGGGGGGATGTGGCGGGCGGCGTGCCTGGGGGGGATGTGGCGGGCGGCGTGCCTTGGGGGGATGTGGCGGTCGGCGTGCCTGGGTGGATGTGGTGGGAAGAATATTGTGCGGCGCGGTTTGGGGGTCTGGAGTCCGGTTATCATATTTAGTCTCTATTTGTTCTTTTCTCTTTCAGTCCTTCATGTATCAGCTGCTGAAGGGTCTGGCCTTCTGTCACAGCCGGAACGTCCTTCACCGAGACCTGAAACCACAGAATCTGCTCATCAACAGGGTGAGGGTGAAGGGATGATGGGAGGGCAGAGGGATAAGAGGGATGATGGGAGGGAAGGGGGGTGATGGGATGATGAGAGGGGAGACGGAGGGAGGGTGAAGGGATGATGGGAGGGCAGGGGGGTGAAGGGATGATGGGAGGGGAGACGAACGGAGGGAGGGTGAAGGCATAATGGGAGGGCAGGGGGGGGTGAAGGGACGATAGAAGAGGAGCCCCACAAAGACCCGAGAGATGATAGGAGGGAAGGCTTATTATTAAGGGGGGAGGGAAGAGCCTGATCCGGAAAGGTCTTCTATACTGTATTGGGCTGGAAGTAATGAAATGACATCAAATCCTGGGGGGTATTGAAGGAGGTTTGGCTCTCGGTAATCCACCACTTACAATCCTTGATGATAATAATGGTGTAAAGGACATGAAGTGGTAAAACCAGCTTGATATCTTTTCCTTCAGCCGGCCGTCATCTGTTGGGTACAAGTCATCCCTTTACAGTAGTGAGAAGGGCAGAGGCCTCCATCTGCCACCATACAGTGCTTTCCTCCGGGGTCTCAGTAAATTGTCCAGGCTGTGAGAGTGGGAGATCCGGGAACATCGGTTCCTCCATCTCTTCTGGGGGTAATGAAGCCAGAAGCAGCAGGCATTTCATCACTTCCAGCTTACAGTTGCCGGGGAAGAGGCTAGTCAAGCATGGATCTGTACTTGATTAGCTGCAGGGGAGACATTGGAGATCATAGACCCCTGATGTCTCCATAACGAGGACCTGTCACCTGCTCATGCTATCATAGGCTTGCTGGTTTCCTTGCAATAGCAATAAAGGTAAACATAGTTTAAAAAAAAAAAATTGTTGCGAAATGGAAATAATATAAAAAAGTAAAAGTTATTTTCTAAGCAAAAATACAGATTTTCACACGTGAAAAATTAAGTTAATAATCTTGTTCTGAGTTGTGATTATATGAAAATAACTCCTTTGGGGGATAATCCGCTGCTCTTGTAGGATGAAGATAGAATTTGCCCCCTCGGTTGGTGGGAGGGTGTGTAGGAAATGTCAGTCAGGTTGTCACCTTCCTGTTGGGGTCACCAGTGTGGGGGTCCTCTCCTCGCTCAGGGACTCCTCTTCATAGTCCTCCTCTCTCTCTCTCTGTAGAACGGGGAGCTGAAACTTGCAGACTTCGGCCTGGCGAGGGCGTTCGGTATTCCGGTTCGCTGTTACTCTGCGGAGGTGAGTTCTCATTGGTGCACACGTTGGGGGAGATTTACTAAAACTGGAGAGTGCAGAATCTGGTGCAGCTCTGCATGGGAGCCAATCGGCTTCTAACTTCAGCTTCTTCTATTAAGCTTTGACCATAAAACCCGGAAGCTGATTGGCTTCTATGCAGAGCTGCACCAGATTCTGCACTCTCCAGTTTTAGTAAATCTCCCCCCATTGTCTGGTCATTGTATTGGATGTCTGATGGTGATATTCTCTGCCCCCCCTGCAGGTGGTGACACTGTGGTATCGCCCTCCTGACGTGTTGTTTGGTGCCAAACTTTACTCTACCTCTATAGACATGTGGTCAGCCGGCTGTATCTTTGCAGGTGAGGATCTGGGGCGTACGCCCCCTATGCCCCCCCCCCACCCCCATATTAGATTCCTCTACTCTTTGTACAATGTCTGATGAGAGATGATGAATGAGGTCGGGGTGTGTCTGGAGATGATGAATGAGGTCGGGGTGTGTCCGGAGATGATGAATGAGGCCGGAGCGTGTCCGGAGTTGATGAATGAGGTCGGAGTGTGTCCAGAGATGATGAATGAGGTCGGGGTGTGTCCGGAGAGGATGAATGAGGCCGGAGCGTGTCCGGAGTTGATGAATGAGGTCGGGGTGTGTCCGGAGATGATGAATCAGGTCGGGGCGTGTCCGGAGATGATGAATGAGGTCGGGTGTGTCCGGAGATGATGAATGAGGTCGGAGTGTGTCCGGAGATGATGAATGAGGTCGGGTGTGTCCGGAGATGATGAATGAGGTCGGGTGTGTCCGGAGATGATGAATGAGGTCGGGGCGTGTCCGGAGATGATGAATGAGGTCGGGGCGTGTCCGGAGATGATGAATGAGGTCGGGGTGTGTCCGGAGAGGATGAATGAGGTCGGGGTGTGTCCGGAGAGGATGAATGAGGTCGGAGCGTGTCCGGAGATGATGAATGAGGTCGGGTGTGTCCGGAGATGATGAATGAGGTCGGGTGTGTCCGGAGATGATGAATGAGGTCGGGTGTGTCCGGAGATGATGAATGAGGTCGGGTGTGTCCGGAGATGATGAATGAGGTCGGGTGTGTCCGGAGATGATGAATGAGGTCGGGTGTGTCCGGAGATGAGGTCGGGGTGTGTCAGGAGATGATGAATGAGGTCGGGGCATGTCCAGAGATGATGAATGAGGTCGGAGCGTGTCCGGAGATGATGAATGAGGTTGGGGCGTGTCCAGAGAGGATGAATGAGGTCGGGGCGTGTCCGGAGAGGATGAATGAGGTCGGGGCGTGTCCGGAGAGGATGAATGAGGTCGGGGAGTGTCCGGAGATGATGAATGAGGTCGGAGCGTGTCCGGAGATGATGAATGAGGTCGGGGCGTGTCCGGAGATGATGAATGAGGTCGGGGCGTGTCCGGAGATGATGAATGAGGTCGGGGTGTGTCCGGAGATGATGAATGAGGTCGGGGCGTGTCCGGAGATGATGAATGAGGTCGGGGCGTGTCCGGAGATGATGAATGAGGTCGGGGCGTGTCCGGAGAGGATGAATGAGATCGGGGTGTGTCCGGAGAGGATGAATGAGGTCGGAGCGTGTCCGGAGATGATGAATGAGGTCGGGGTGTGTCCGGAGAGGATGAATGAGGTCGGGGTGTGTCCGGAGAGGATGAATGAGGTCGGGGCGTGTCCGGAGAGGATGAATGAGGTGGGGGCGTGTCCGGAGATGATGAATGAGGTCGGGGTGTGTCCGGAGAAGATGAATGAGGTCGGGGTGTGTCCGGAGATGATGAATGAGGTTGGGGTGTGTCCGGAGATGATGAATGAGGTCGGGTGTGTCCGGAGAAGATGAATGAGGTCGGGGTGTGTCCGGAGATGATGAATCAGGTCGGGGCGTGTCCGGAGATGATGAATGAGGTCGGGGTGTGTCCGGAGATGATGAATGAGGTCGGGGTGTGTCCGGAGATGATGAATGAGGTCGGGGTGTGTCCGGAGATGATGAATGAGGTCGGAGCGTGTCCGGAGATGATGAATGAGGTCGGGGTGTGTCCGGAGATGATGAATGAGGTCGGGGCGTGTTCGGAGATGATGAATGAGGTCGGAGCGTGTTCGGAGATGATGAATGAGGTCGGAGCGTGTTCGGAGATGATGAATGAGGTCGGGGCGTGTCCGGAGATGAGGAATGAGGTCGGGGTGTGTCCGGAGAGGATGAATGAGGTCGGGGCGTGTCCGGAGATGATGAATGAGGTCGGGGTGTGTCCGGAGATGATGAATGAGGTCGGGTGTGTCCGGAGATGATGAATGAGGTCGGGTGTGTCCGGAGATGAGGTCGGGGTGTGTCAGGAGATGATGAATGAGGTCGGGGCATGTCCAGAGATGATGAATGAGGTTGGGTGTGTCCGGAGATGATGAATGAGGTCGGAGCGTGTCCGGAGATGATGAATGAGGTCGGGGCGTGTCCGGAGATGATGAATGAGGTCGGGGCGTGTCCGGAGAGGATGAATGAGATCGGGGTGTGTCCGGAGAGGATGAATGAGGTCGGAGCGTGTCCGGAGATGATGAATGAGGTCGGGGTGTGTCCGGAGAGGATGAATGAGGTCGGGGCGTGTCCGGAGAGGATGAATGAGGTCGGGGCGTGTCCGGAGATGATGAATGAGGTCGGGGTGTGTCCGGAGAAGATGAATGAGGTCGGGGCGTGTCCGGAGATGATGAATGAGGTCGGGGTGTGTCCGGAGATGATGAATGAGGTCGGGGCGTGTCCGGAGAGGATGAATGAGATCGGGGTGTGTCCGGAGAGGATGAATGAGGTCGGAGCGTGTCCGGAGATGATGAATGAGGTCGGGGTGTGTCCGGAGAGGATGAATGAGGTCGGGGCGTGTCCGGAGAGGATGAATGAGGTCGGGGCGTGTCCGGAGATGATGAATGAGGTCGGGGTGTGTCCGGAGAAGATGAATGAGGTCGGGGTGTGTCCGGAGAGGATGAATGAGGTCGGGGTGTGTCCGGAGATGATGAATGAGGTCGGGGTGTGTCCGGAGATGATGAATGAGGTCGGAGTGTGTCCGGAGATGATGAATGAGGTCGGGGTGTGTCCGGAGATGATGAATGAGGTCGGGGTGTGTCCGGAGAGGATGAATGAGGTCGGGGCGTGTCCGGAGATGATGAATGAGGTCGGGGCGTGTCCGGAGAGGATGAATGAGGTTGGGGTGTGTCCGGAGATGATGAATGAGGTCGGGGTGTGTCCGGAGAAGATGAATGAGGTCGGGGTGTGTCCGGAGATGATGAATCAGGTCGGGGCGTGTCCGGAGATGATGAATGAGGTCGGGGTGTGTCCGGAGATGATGAATGAGGTCGGGGTGTGTCCGGAGATGATGAATGAGGTCGGGGTGTGTCCGGAGATGATGAATGAGGTCGGAGCGTGTCCGGAGATGATGAATGAGGTCGGGGTGTGTCCGGAGATGATGAATGAGGTCGGAGCGTGTTCGGAGATGATGAATGAGGTCGGAGCGTGTTCGGAGATGATGAATGAGGTCGGAGCGTGTTCGGAGATGATGAATGAGGTCGGAGCGTGTTCGGAGATGATGAATGAGGTCGGGGCGTGTCCGGAGATGAGGAATGAGGTCGGGGTGTGTCCGGAGAGGATGAATGAGGTCGGGCGTGTCCGGAGATGATGAATGAGGTCGGGGTGTGTCCGGAGATGATGAATGAGGTCGGGGCGTGTCCGGAGATGATGAATGAGGTCGGGGCGTGTCCGGAGAGGATGAATGAGATCGGGGTGTGTCCGGAGAGGATGAATGAGGTCGGAGCGTGTCCGGAGATGATGAATGAGGTCGGGGTGTGTCCGGAGAGGATGAATGAGGTCGGGGCGTGTCCGGAGAGGATGAATGAGGTCGGGCGTGTCCGGAGATGATGAATGAGGTCGGGGTGTGTCCGGAGAAGATGAATGAGGTCGGGGCGTGTCCGGAGATGATGAATGAGGTCGGGGTGTGTCCGGAGATGATGAATGAGGTCGGGGCGTGTCCGGAGAGGATGAATGAGATCGGGGTGTGTCCGGAGAGGATGAATGAGGTCGGAGCGTGTCCGGAGATGATGAATGAGGTCGGGGTGTGTCCGGAGAGGATGAATGAGGTCGGGGCGTGTCCGGAGAGGATGAATGAGGTCGGAGCGTGTCTGGAGATGATGAATGAGGTCGGGGTGTGTCCGGAGATGATGAATGAGGTCGGAGCGTGTCCGGAGATGATGAATGAGGTCGGGGCGTGTCCGGAGATGATGAATGAGGTCGGGGCGTGTCCGGAGATGATGAATGAGGTCGGGGCGTGTCCGGAGATGATGAATGAGGTCGGGGCGTGTCCGGAGATGAGGAATGAGGTCGGGGTGTGTCCGGAGAGGATGAATGACGTCGGAGCGTGTCCGGAGATGATGAATGAGGTCGGGGCGTGTCCGGAGATGATGAATGAGGTCGGGGTGTGTCCGGAGAGGAGGAATGAGGTCGGGGCGTGTCCGGAGATGATGAATGAGGTCGGGCGTGTCCGGAGATGATGAATGAGGTCGGGGCGTGTCCGGAGATGATGAATGAGGTCGGGGCGTGTCCGGAGAGGATGAATGAGATCGGGGTGTGTCCGGAGAGGATGAATGAGATCGGGGTGTGTCCGGAGAGGATGAATGAGGTCGGGGTGTGTCCGGAGATGATGAATGAGGTCGGGGCGTGTCCGGAGATGATGAATGAGGTCGGGGCGTGTCCGGAGAGGATGAATGAGATCGGGGCGTGTCCGGAGAGGATGAATGAGGTCGGAGCGTGTCCGGAGATGATGAATGCGGTCGGGGCGTGTCCGGAGAGGATGAATGAGATCGGGGTGTGTCCGGAGAGGATGAATGAGATCGGGGTGTGTCCGGAGAGGATGAATGAGGTCGGGGTGTGTCCGGAGATGATGAATGAGGTCGGGGCGTGTCCGGAGATGATGAATGAGGTCGGGGCGTGTCCGGAGAGGATGAATGAGATCGGGGCGTGTCCGGAGAGGATGAATGAGGTCGGCGCGTGTCCGGAGATGATGAATGAGGTCGGGGTGTGTCCGGAGATGATGAATGAGGTCGGGCGTGTCCGGAGATGATGAATGAGATCGGGGTGTGTCCGGAGAGGATGAATGAGATCGGGGTGTGTCCGGAGAGGATGAATGAGGTCGGGGTGTGTCCGGAGATGATGAATGAGGTCGGGGCGTGTCCGGAGATGATGAATGAGGTCGGGCGTGTCCGGAGAGGATGAATGAGATCGGGGCGTGTCCGGAGAGGATGAATGAGGTTGGGGTGTGTCCGGAGATGATGAATGAGGTCGGGGTGTGTCCGGAGAGGATGAATGAGGTCGGGGTGTGTCCGGAGATGATGAATGAGGTCGGGGCGTGTCCGGAGATGATGAATGAGGTCGGGGCGTGTCCGGAGAGGATGAATGAGGTCGGGGTGTGTCCGGAGATGATGAATGAGGTCGGAACGTTTCCGGAGAGGATGAATGAGGTCTGGGTGTGTCCGGAGATGATGAATGAGGTCTGGGCGTGTCCGGAGATGAGGAATGAGGTCGGGGTGTGTCCGGAGATGAGGAATGAGGTCGGAGTGTGTCCGGAGATGAGGAATGAGGTCGGGGTGTGTCCGGAGATGATGAATGAGGTCGGGGTGTGTCCGGAGATGATGAATGAGATTGGGGTGTGTCCGGAGAGGATGAATGAGATCGGGGTGTGTCCGTTGATGAGGAATGAGGTCGGAGTGTGTCCGGAGATGAGGAATGAGGTCGGGGCGTGTCCGGAGATGAAGAATGAGGTCGGGGCGTGTCCGGAGATGAGGAATGAGGTCGGGGCGTGTCCGGAGAGGATGAATGAGGTCGGGGTGTGTCCGGAGATGATGAATGAGGTCGGGGGGTGTCCGGAGATGATGAATGAGGTCGGGGCGTGTCCGGAGATGATGAATGAGGTCGGGGCGTGTCCGGAGAGGATGAATGAGATCGGGGTGTGTCCGGAGATGATGAATGAGGTCGGGGCGTGTCCGGAGAGGATGAATGAGATCGGGGTGTGTCCGGAGATGATGAATGAGGTCGGGGCGTGTCCGGAGATGATGAATGAGGTCGGGGCGTGTCCGGAGATGAGGAATGAGGTCGGGGCGTGTCCGGAGAGGATGAATGAGGTCGGGGTGTGTCCGGAGATGATGAATGAGGTCGGGGCGTGTCCGGAGATGATGAATGAGGTCGGGGCGTGTCCGGAGATGATGAATGAGGTCGGGGCGTGTCCGGAGAGGATGAATGAGATCGGGGTGTGTCCGGAGATGATGAATGAGGTCGGGGCGTGTCCGGAGAGGATGAATGAGATCGGGGAGTGTCCGGAGATGATGAATGAGGTCGGGGCGTGTCCGGAGATGAGGAATGAGGTCGGGGCGTGTCCGGAGATGAGGAATGAGGTCGGGGCGTGTCCGGAGATGATGAATGAGGTCGGGGAGTGTCCGGAGATGATGAATGAGGTCGGGGTGTGTCCGGAGAGGATGAATGAGGTCGGAGAGTGTCCGGAGATGATGAATGAGGTCGGGGTGTGTCCGGAGAGGATGAATGAGGTCGGGGTGTGTCCGGAGATGATGAATGAGGTCGGGGCGTGTCCGGAGATGATGAATGAGATCGGGGCGTGTCCGGAGATGATGAATGAGGTCGGGGCGTGTCCGGAGATGATGAATGAGGTCGGGGCGTGTCCGGAGATGATGAATGAGGTCGGGGCGTGTCCGGAGATGATGAATGAGGTCGGGGCGTGTCCGGAGATGATGAATGAGATCGGGGTGTGTCCGGAGAGGATGAATGAGATCGGGGTGTGTCCGTAGAGGATGAATGAGGTCGGGGTGTGTCCGGAGATGATGAATGAGGTCGGGGTGTGTCCGGAGAGGATGAATGAGGTCGGGGTGTGTCCGGAGATGATGAATGAGGTCGGGGCGTGTCCGGAGAGGATGAATGAGATCGGGGTGTGTCCGGAGAGGATGAATGAGATCGGGGTGTGTCCGGAGAGGATGAATGAGGTCGGGTGTGTCCGGAGATGATGAATGAGGTCGGGGCGTGTCCGGAGAGGATGAATGAGCTCGGGGTGTGTCCGGAGAGGATGAATGAGGTCGGAGCGTGTCCGGAGATGATGAATGAGGTCAGGGCGTGTCCGGAGATGATGAATGAGGTCGGGGCGTGTCCGGAGATGATGAATGAGGTCGGGGCGTGTCCGGAGATGATGAATGAGGTCGGGGCGTGTCCGGAGATGATGAATGAGGTCGGGTGTGTCCGGAGATGATGAATGAGGTCGGGGCGTGTCCGGAGATGATGAATGAGGTCGGGGCGTGTCCGGAGATGATGAATGAGGTCGGGGCGTGTCCGGAGAGGATGAATGAGATCGGGGTGTGTCCGGAGAGGATGAATGAGGTCGGAGCGTGTCCGGAGATGATGAATGAGGTCGGGGTGTGTCCGGAGAGGATGAATGAGGTCGGGGTGTGTCCGGAGAGGATGAATGAGGTCGGGGCGTGTCCGGAGAGGATGAATGAGGTGGGGGTGTGTCCGGAGATGATGAATGAGGTCGGGGTGTGTCCGGAGAAGATGAATGAGGTCGGGGTGTGTCCGGAGATGATGAATGAGGTTGGGTGTGTCCGGAGATGATGAATGAGGTCGGGGTGTGTCCGGAGAAGATGAATGAGGTCGGGTGTGTCCGGAGATGATGAATCAGGTCGGGGCGTGTCCGGAGATGATGAATGAGGTCGGGGTGTGTCCGGAGATGATGAATGAGGTCGGGGTGTGTCCGGAGATGAAGAATGAGGTCGGGGTGTGTCCGGAGATGATGAATGAGGTCGGAGCGTGTCCGGAGATGATGAATGAGGTCGGAGCGTGTCCGGAGATGATGAATGAGGTCGGGGTGTGTCCGGAGATGATGAATGAGGTCGGGGCGTGTTCGGAGATGATGAATGAGGTCGGAGCGTGTTCGGAGATGATGAATGAGGTCGGAGCGTGTTCGGAGATGATGAATGAGGTCGGGGCGTGTCCGGAGATGAGGAATGAGGTCGGGGTGTGTCCGGAGAGGATGAATGAGGTCGGGGCGTGTCCGGAGATGATGAATGAGGTCGGGGTGTGTCCGGAGATGATTAATGAGGTCGGGGCGTGTCCGGAGATGATGAATGAGGTCGGGGCGTGTCCGGAGAGGATGAATGAGATCGGGGCGTGTCCGGAGAGGATGAATGAGGTCGGAGCGTGTCCGGAGATGATGAATGAGGTCGGGGTGTGTCCGGAGAGGATGAATGAGGTCGGGGCGTGTCCGGAGAGGATGAATGAGGTCGGGGCGTGTCCGGAGATGATGAATGAGGTCGGGGTGTGTCCGGAGAAGATGAATGAGGTCGGGGCGTGTCCGGAGATGATGAATGAGGTCGGGGTGTGTCCGGAGATGATGAATGAGGTCGGGGCGTGTCCGGAGAGGATGAATGAGATCGGGGTGTGTCCGGAGAGGATGAATGAGGTCGGAGCGTGTCCGGAGATGATGAATGAGGTCGGGGTGTGTCCGGAGAGGATGAATGAGGTCGGGGCGTGTCCGGAGAGGATGAATGAGGTCGGGGCGTGTCCGGAGATGATGAATGAGGTCGGGGTGTGTCCGGAGAAGATGAATGAGGTCGGGGTGTGTCCGGAGAGGATGAATGAGGTCGGGGTGTGTCCGGAGATGATGAATGAGGTCGGGGTGTGTCCGGAGATGATGAATGAGGTCGGGGGGTGTCCGGAGATGATGAATGAGGTCGGTGTGTGTCCGGAGATGATGAATGAGTTCGGGGTGTGTCCGGAGATGATGAATGAGGTCGGGGTGTGTCCGGAGAGGATGAATGAGGTCGGGGCGTGTCCGGAGATGATGAATGAGGTCGGGGCGTGTCCGGAGAGGATGAATGAGGTTGGGGTGTGTCCGGAGATGATGAATGAGGTCGGGGTGTGTCCGGAGAAGATGAATGAGGTCGGGGTGTGTCCGGAGATGATGAATCAGGTCGGGGCGTGTCCGGAGATGATGAATGAGGTCGGGGAGTGTCCGGAGATGATGAATGAGGTCGGGTGTGTCCGGAGATGATGAATGAGGTCGGGGTGTGTCCGGAGATGATGAATGAGGTCGGTGCGTGTCCGGAGATGATGAATGAGGTCGGTGTGTGTCCGGAGATGATGAATGAGGTCGGAGCGTGTTCGGAGATGATGAATGAGGTCGGAGCGTGTTCGGAGATGATGAATGAGGTCGGAGCGTGTTCGGAGATGATGAATGAGGTCGGAGCGTGTTCGGAGATGATGAATGAGGTCGGGGCGTGTCCGGAGATGAGGAATGAGGTCGGGGTGTGTCCGGAGAGGATGAATGAGGTCGGGCGTGTCCGGAGATGATGAATGAGGTCGGGGTGTGTCCGGAGATGATGAATGAGGTCGGGGCGTGTCCGGAGATGATGAATGAGGTCGGGGCGTGTCCGGAGAGGATGAATGAGATCGGGGTGTGTCCGGAGAGGATGAATGAGGTCGGGGAGTGTCCGGAGATGATGAATGAGGTCGGGGAGTGTCCGGAGAGGATGAATGAGGTCGGGGCGTGTCCGGAGAGGATGAATGAGGTCGGGGCGTGTCCGGAGATGATGAATGAGGTCGGGGTGTGTCCGGAGAAGATGAATGAGGTCGGGGCGTGTCCGGAGATGATGAATGAGGTCGGGGCGTGTCCGGAGATGATGAATGAGGTCGGGGCGTGTCCGGAGAGGATGAATGAGATCGGGGTGTGTCCGGAGAGGATGAATGAGGTCGGAGCGTGTCCGGAGATGATGAATGAGGTCGGGGTGTGTCCGGAGAGGATGAATGAGGTCGGGCGTGTCCGGAGAGGATGAATGAGGTCGGAGCGTGTCTGGAGATGATGAATGAGGTCGGGTGTGTCCGGAGATGATGAATGAGGTCGGAGCGTGTCCGGAGATGATGAATGAGGTCGGGGCGTGTCCGGAGATGATGAATGAGGTCGGGGCGTGTCCGGAGATGAGGAAGGAGGTCGGGGCGTGTCCGGAGATGATGAATGAGGTCGGGGCGTGTCCGGAGATGAGGAATGAGGTCGGGGTGTGTCCGGAGAGGATGAATGACGTCGGAGCGTGTCCGGAGATGATGAATGAGGTCGGGGCGTGTCCGGAGATGATGAATGAGGTCGGGGTGTGTCCGGAGAGGAGGAATGAGGTCGGGGCGTGTCCGGAGATGATGAATGAGGTCGGGGCGTGTCCGGAGATGATGAATGAGGTCGGGGCGTGTCCGGAGATGATGAATGAGGTCGGGGCGTGTCCGGAGAGGATGAATGAGATCGGGGTGTGTCCGGAGAGGATGAATGAGGTCGGAGCGTGTCCGGAGATGATGAATGAGGTCGGGGTGTGTCCGGAGATGATGAATGAGGTCGGGGTGTGTCCGGAGATGATGAATGAGGTCGGGGCGTGTCCGGAGATGATGAATGAGGTCGGGGCGTGTCCGGAGAGGATGAATGAGATCGGGGCGTGTCCGGAGAGGATGAATGAGATCGGGGTGTGTCCGGAGAGGATGAATGAGGTCGGGGTGTGTCCGGAGATGATGAATGAGGTCGGGGCGTGTCCGGAGATGATGAATGAGGTCGGGGCGTGTCCGGAGAGGATGAATGAGATCGGGGCGTGTCCGGAGAGGATGAATGAGGTCGGAGCGTGTCCGGAGATGATGAATGAGGTCGGGGCGTGTCCGGAGAGGATGAATGAGATCGGGGTGTGTCCGGAGAGGATGAATGAGATCGGGGTGTGTCCGGAGAGGATGAATGAGGTCGGGGTGTGTCCGGAGATGATGAATGAGGTCGGGGCGTGTCCGGAGATGATGAATGAGGTCGGGGCGTGTCCGGAGAGGATGAATGAGATCGGGGCGTGTCCGGAGAGGATGAATGAGGTCGGAGCGTGTCCGGAGATGATGAATGAGGTCGGGGTGTGTCCGGAGATGATGAATGAGGTCGGGGCGTGTCCGGAGATGATGAATGAGATCGGGGTGTGTCCGGAGAGGATGAATGAGATCGGGGTGTGTCCGGAGAGGATGAATGAGGTCGGGGTGTGTCCGGAGATGATGAATGAGGTCGGGGCGTGTCCGGAGATGATGAATGAGGTCGGGGCGTGTCCGGAGAGGATGAATGAGATCGGGGCGTGTCCGGAGAGGATGAATGAGGTTGGGGTGTGTCCGGAGATGATGAATGAGGTCGGGGTGTGTCCGGAGAGGATGAATGAGGTCGGGGTGTGTCCGGAGATGATGAATGAGGTCGGGGCGTGTCCGGAGATGATGAATGAGGTCGGGGCGTGTCCGGAGAGGATGAATGAGGTCGGGGTGTGTCCGGAGATGATGAATGAGGTCGGAACGTTTCCGGAGAGGATGAATGAGGTCTGGGTGTGTCCGGAGATGATGAATGAGGTCTGGGCGTGTCCGGAGATGAGGAATGAGGTCGGGGAGTGTCCGGAGAGGATGAATGAGGTCGGAGTGTGTCCGGAGATGAGGAATGAGGTCGGGGTGTGTCCGGAGATGATGAATGAGGTCGGGGGGGGGGGGGGGGGGGGTGTGTCCGGAGATGATGAATGAGATCGGGGTGTGTCCGGAGAGGATGAATGAGATCGGAGTGTGTCCGTTGATGAGGAATGAGGTCGGAGTGTGTCCGGAGATGACGAATGAGGTCGGGGCGTGTCCGGAGATGATGAATTAGGTCGGGGCGTGTCCGGAGATGAGGAATGAGGTCGGGGCGTGTCCGGAGAGGATGAATGAGGTCGGGTGTGTCCGGAGATGATGAATGAGGTCGGGCGTGTCCGGAGATGATGAATGAGGTCGGGGCGTGTCCGGAGATGATGAATGAGGTCGGGCGTGTCCGGAGAGGATGAATGAGATCGGGGTGTGTCCGGAGATGATGAATGAGGTCGGGGCGTGTCCGGAGAGGATGAATGAGATCGGGGTGTGTCCGGAGATGATGAATGAGGTCGGGGCGTGTCCGGAGATGATGAATGAGGTCGGGGCGTGTCCGGAGATGATGAATGAGGTCGGAGCGTGTCCGGAGATGAGGAATGAGGTCGGGGCGTGTCCGGAGAGGATGAATGAGGTCGGGGTGTGTCCGGAGATGATGAATGAGGTCGGGGCGTGTCCGGAGAGGATGAATGAGATCGGGGTGTGTCCGGAGAGGATGAATGAGGTCGGAGCGTGTCCGGAGATGATGAATGAGGTCGGGGTGTGTCCGGAGAGGATGAATGACGTCGGGGCGTGTCCGGAGAGGATGAATGAGGTCGGGGCGTGTCCGGAGATGATGAATGAGGTCGGGGTGTGTCCGGAGAAGATGAATGAGGTCGGGGCGTGTCCGGAGATGATGAATGATGTCGGGGCGTGTCCGGAGATGATGAATGAGGTCGGGGCGTGTCCGGAGAGGATGAATGAGATCGGGGTGTGTCCGGAGAGGATGAATGAGGTCGGAGCGTGTCCGGAGATGATGAATGAGGTCGGGGTGTGTCCGGAGAGGATGAATGAGGTCGGGGCGTGTCCGGAGAGGATGAATGAGGTCGGAGCGTGTCTGGAGATGATGAATGAGGTCGGGTGTGTCCGGAGATGATGAATGAGGTCGGAGCGTGTCCGGAGATGATGAATGAGGTCGGGGCGTGTCCGGAGATGATGAATGAGGTCGGGGCGTGTCCGGAGATGATGAATGAGGTCGGGCGTGTCCGGAGATGATGAATGAGGTCGGGGCGTGTCCGGAGATGAGGAATGAGGTCGGGGTGTGTCCGGAGAGGATGAATGACGTCGGAGCGTGTCCGGAGATGATGAATGAGGTCGGGGCGTGTCCGGAGATGATGAATGAGGTCGGGGTGTGTCCGGAGAGGAGGAATGAGGTCGGGGCGTGTCCGGAGATGATGAATGAGGTCGGGGCGTGTCCGGAGATGATGAATGAGGTCGGGGCGTGTCCGGAGATGATGAATGAGGTCGGGGCGTGTCCGGAGAGGATGAATGAGATCGGGGTGTGTCCGGAGAGGATGAATGAGGTCGGAGCGTGTCCGGAGATGATGAATGAGGTCGGGGTGTGTCCGGAGATGATGAATGAGGTCGGGGTGTGTCCGGAGATGATGAATGAGGTCGGGGCGTGTCCGGAGATGATGAATGAGGTCGGGGCGTGTCCGGAGAGGATGAATGAGATCGGGGTGTGTCCGGAGAGGATGAATGAGATCGGGGTGTGTCCGGAGAGGATGAATGAGGTCGGGGTGTGTCCGGAGATGATGAATGAGGTCGGGCGTGTCCGGAGATGATGAATGAGGTCGGGGCGTGTCCGGAGAGGATGAATGAGATCGGGGCGTGTCCGGAGAGGATGAATGAGGTCGGAGCGTGTCCGGAGATGATGAATGAGGTCGGGGCGTGTCCGGAGAGGATGAATGAGATCGGGGTGTGTCCGGAGAGGATGAATGAGATCGGGGTGTGTCCGGAGAGGATGAATGAGGTCGGGTGTGTCCGGAGATGATGAATGAGGTCGGGGCGTGTCCGGAGATGATGAATGAGGTCGGGGCGTGTCCGGAGAGGATGAATGAGATCGGGGCGTGTCCGGAGAGGATGAATGAGGTCGGAGCGTGTCCGGAGATGATGAATGAGGTCGGGGTGTGTCCGGAGATGATGAATGAGGTCGGGGCGTGTCCGGAGATGATGAATGAGATCGGGGTGTGTCCGGAGAGGATGAATGAGATCGGGGGGTGTCCGGAGAGGATGAATGAGGTCGGGTGTGTCCGGAGATGATGAATGAGGTCGGGGCGTGTCCGGAGATGATGAATGAGGTCGGGGCGTGTCCGGAGAGGATGAATGAGATCGGGGCGTGTCCGGAGAGGATGAATGAGGTTGGGGTGTGTCCGGAGATGATGAATGAGGTCGGGGTGTGTCCGGAGAGGATGAATGAGGTCGGGGTGTGTCCGGAGATGATGAATGAGGTCGGGGCGTGTCCGGAGATGATGAATGAGGTCGGGGCGTGTCCGGAGAGGATGAATGAGGTCGGGGTGTGTCCGGAGATGATGAATGAGGTCGGAACGTTTCCGGAGAGGATGAATGAGGTCTGGGTGTGTCCGGAGATGATGAATGAGGTCTGGGCGTGTCCGGAGATGAGGAATGAGGTCGGGGTGTGTCCGGAGATGAGGAATGAGGTCGGAGTGTGTCCGGAGATGAGGAATGAGGTCGGGGTGTGTCCGGAGATGATGAATGAGGTCGGGTGTGTCCGGAGATGATGAATGAGATCGGGGTGTGTCCGGAGAGGATGAATGAGATCGGAGTGTGTCCGTTGATGAGGAATGAGGTCGGAGTGTGTCCGGAGATGACGAATGAGGTCGGGGCGTGTCCGGAGATGATGAATGAGGTCGGGGCGTGTCCGGAGATGAGGAATGAGGTCGGGGCGTGACCGGAGAGGATGAATGAGGTCGGGGTGTGTCCGGAGATGATGAATGAGGTCGGGCGTGTCCGGAGATGATGAATGAGGTCGGGGCGTGTCCGGAGATGATGAATGAGGTCGGGGCGTGTCCGGAGAGGATGAATGAGATCGGGGTGTGTCCGGAGATGATGAATGAGGTCGGGGCGTGTCCGGAGAGGATGAATGAGATCGGGGTGTGTCCGGAGATGATGAATGATGTCGGGGCGTGTCCGGAGATGATGAATGAGGTCGGGGCGTGTCCGGAGATGAGGAATGAGGTCGGGGCGTGTCCGGAGAGGATGAATGAGGTCGGGTGTGTCCGGAGATGATGAATGAGGTCGGGGCGTGTCCGGAGAGGATGAATGAGGTCGGGGCGTGTCCGGAGATGATGAATGAGGTCGGGGCGTGTCCGGAGAGGATGAATGAGATCGGGGTGTGTCCGGAGATGATGAATGAGGTCGGGGCGTGTCCGGAGAGGATGAATGAGATCGGGGTGTGTCCGGAGATGATGAATGAGGTCGGGGCGTGTCCGGAGATGAGGAATGAGGTCGGGGCGTGTCCGGAGATGAGGAATGAGGTCGGGGCGTGTCCGGAGATGATGAATGAGGTCGGGGAGTGTCCGGAGATGATGAATGAGGTCGGGGTGTGTCCGGAGAGGATGAATGAGGTCGGTGCGTGTCCGGAGATGATGAATGAGGTCGGGGTGTGTCCGGAGAGGATGAATGAGGTCGGGTGTGTCCGGAGATGATGAATGAGGTCGGGGCGTGTCCGGAGATGATGAATGAGATCGGGGCGTGTCCGGAGATGATGAATGAGGTCGGGGCGTGTCCGGAGATGATGAATGAGGTCGGGGCGTGTCCGGAGATGATGAATGAGGTCGGGGTGTGTCCGGAGATGATGAATGAGGTCGGGGCGTGTCCGGAGATGATGAATGAGATCGGGGTGTGTCCGGAGAGGATGAATGAGATTGGGGTGTGTCCGGAGAGGATGAATGAGGTCGGGGTGTGTCCGGAGATGATGAATGAGGTCGGGTGTGTCCGGAGAGGATGAATGAGGTCGGGGTGTGTCCGGAGAGGATGAATGAGATCGGGGTGTGTCCGGAGAGGATGAATGAGATCGGGGTGTGTCCGGAGAGGATGAATGAGGTCGGGGTGTGTCCGGAGATGATGAATGAGGTCGGGGCGTGTCCGGAGATGATGAATGAGGTCGGGCGTGTCCGGAGAGGATGAATGAGGTCGGGGTGTGTCCGGAGATGATGAATGAGGTCGGAACGTTTCCGGAGAGGATGAATGAGGTCGGGGTGTGTCCGGAGATGATGAATGAGGTCGGGGTGTGTCCGGAGATGATGAATGAGGTCGGGGTGTGTCCGGAGATGATGAATGAGGTCGGGGTGTGTCCGGAGATGATGAATGAGGTCGGGGCGTGTCCGGAGATGATGAATGAGGTCGGGGTGTGTCCGGAGAGGATGAATGAGGTCTGGGTGTGTCCGGAGATGAGGAATGAGGTTGGGGTGTGTCCGGAGATGAGGAATGAGGTCTGGGTGTGTCCGGAGATGATGAATGAGGTCTGGGTGTGTCCGGAGATGATGAATGAGGTCTGGGTGTGTCCGGAGATGATGAATGAGGTCGGAGTGTGTCCGGAGATGAGGAATGAGGTCGGAGTGTGTCCGGAGATGATGAATGAGGTCGGGGCGTGTCCGGAGAGGATGAATGAGGTCGGGGTGTGTCCGGAGATGATGAATGAGGTCGGGGCGTGTCCGGAGATGATGAATGAGATCGGGGCGTGTCCGGAGAGGATGAATGAGGTCGGGGCGTGTCCGGAGAGGATGAATGAGGTCGGGGCGTGTCCGGAGAGGATGAATGAGGTCGGGGTGTCCGGAGAGGATGAATGAGGTCGGGGCGTGTCCGGAGATGATGAATGAGGTCGGGGTGTGTCCGGAGAGGATGAATGAGATCGGGGTGTGTCCGGAGAGGATGAATGAGGTCGGAGCGTGTCCGGAGAGGATGAATGAGATCGGGGTGTGTCCGGAGATGATGAATGAGGTCGGAGTGTGTCCGGAGATGAGGAATGAGGTCGGAGCGTGTCCGGAGAGGATGAATGAGGTCGGAGCGTGTCCGGAGATGATGAATGAGGTCGGGTGTGTCCGGAGATGATGAATGAGGTCGGGGCGTGTCCGGAGATGATGAATGAGATCGGGGTGTGTCCGGAGAGGATGAATGAGATCGGGGTGTGTCCGGAGAGGATGAATGAGGTCGGGGTGTGTCCGGAGATGATGAATGAGGTCGGGGCGTGTCCGGAGATGATGAATGAGGTCGGGGCGTGTCCGGAGAGGATGAATGAGGTCGGGGCGTGTCCGGAGAGGATGAATGAGATCGGTGTGTGTCCGGAGAGGATGAATGAGGTCGGGGTGTGTCCGGAGAGGATGAATGAGATCGGAGTGTGTCCGGAGATGATGAATGAGGTCGGGGTGTGTCCGGAGATGATGAATGAGGTCGGGGCGTGTCCGGAGATGATGAATGAGATCGGGGTGTGTCCGGAGAGGAAGAATGAGATCGGGGTGTGTCCGGAGAGGATGAATGAGGTCGGGTGTGTCCGGAGATGATGAATGAGGTCGGGGTGTGTCCGGAGATGATGAATGAGGTCGGAGTGTGTCCGGAGATGAGGAATGAGGTCGGAGCGTGTCCGGAGAGGATGAATGAGGTCGGAGCGTGTCCGGAGATGATGAATGAGGTCGGGGTGTGTCCGTAGATGATGAATGAGGTCGGGGCGTGTCCGGAGATGATGAATGAGATCGGGGTGTGTCCGGAGAGGATGAATGAGATCGGGGTGTGTCCGGAGAGGATGAATGAGGTCGGGGTGTGTCCGGAGATGATGAATGAGGTCGGGGCGTGTCCGGAGAGGATGAATGAGGTCGGGGCGTGTCCGGAGAGGATGAATGAGGTCGGGGCGTGTCCGGAGATGATGAATGAGGTCGGGGCGTGTCCGGAGAGGATGAATGAGGTCGGGTCGTGTCCGGAGATGATGAATGAGGTCGGAACGTTTCCGGAGAGGATGAATGAGGTCGGGGTTTGTCCGGAGAGGATGAATGAGGTCTGGGCGTGTCCGGAGATGATGAATGAGGTCGGGGCGTGTCCGGAGATGAGGAATGAGGTCGGGGTGTGTCCGGAGATGAGGAATGAGGTCGGGGTGTGTCCGGAGATGATGAATGAGGTCGGGGTGTGTCCGGAGATGATGAATGAGGTCGGAGTGTGTCCGGAGATGATGAATGAGGTCGGGGTGTGTCCGGAGATGATGAATGAGGTCGGGGCGTGTCCGGAGAGGATGAATGAGGTCGGGGTGTGTCCGTAGATGATGAATGAGGTCGGGGTGTGTCCGGAGATGATGAATGAGGTCGGGGCGTGTCCGGAGATGATGAATGAGGTCGGGGTGTGTCCGGAGAGGATGAATGAGATCGGAGTGTGTCCGGAGATGATGAATGAGGTCGGGGTGTGTCCGTAGATGATGAATGAGGTCGGGGCGTGTCCGGAGATGATGAATGAGATCGGAGTGTGTCCGGAGATGAGGAATGAGATCGGGGTGTGTCCGGAGATGATGAATGAGGTCGGGGTGTGTCCGGAGATGATGAATGAGGTCGGGGTGTGTCCGGAGATGATGAATGAGGTCGGGGTGTGTCCGGAGATGATGAATGAGGTCGGGTGTGTCCGGAGATGATGAATGCGGTCGGGGTGTGTCCGGAGAGGATGAATGAGATCGGGGTGTGTCCGGAGATGATGAATGAGGTCGGGGCGTGTCCGGAGAGGATGAATGAGATCGGGGCGTGTCCGGAGAGGATGAATGAGATCGGGGCGTGTCCGGAGATGATGAATGAGGTCGGGGCGTGTCCGGAGATGATGAATGAAGTCCAGGAAAACCTTTCTTCCTCTTGCCTCTTCTCAGAGTTGGCGAATGCCGGGAGGCCGCTCTTCCCCGGGAACGATGTAGACGATCAACTGAAGAGGATTTTCCGATATCCTTCCTGAGCCGATCCAAGAATCCTTCTTCCGTCCTTTCTATACCCCCCAACCTTTCTACCTCTCTGTCTCCTCTTCCTCCCTCTTTCTGCTCCTCTCGCTTCTCCTTTCCCTCTCCCTCGCTCCTTTCTATCTTTCTGTGCCTCCCCCACTCCCTTCTACACTGCTCTCCTTTCCACTCTCCCTTCTGCTCCTTTCCACCTCGCTTTCCCCCCCCCCTCTGCTCCTTTCCACCTCGCTTTCCCCTCCCTTCGGCTCCTTTCCACCTCGCTTTCCCCTCCCTTCTGCTCCTTTCCACCTCGCTCTCCCCTCCCTCTCCTCGCCCTCTCTTCTGCTCCTTTCTACCTCGCTCTCCCCCCCTTCTGCTCCTTTCCACCTCGCTCTCCCCCTCCCTTCTGCTCCTTTCTACCTCGCTCTCCCCCCCCTTCTGCTCCTTTCCACCTCGCTCCCCCCCCCCCCCCCTTCTGCTCCTTTCCACCTCGCTCCCCCCCCCCCCCCCTTCTGCTCCTTTCCACCTCGCTCCCCCCCCCCCCTTCTGCTCCTTTCCACCTCGCTCCCCCCCCCCCTTCTGCTCCTTTCCACCTCGCTTTCCCCTCCCTTCTGCTCCTTTCCACCTCGCTTTCCCCTCCCTTCTGCTCCTTTCCACCTCGCTTTCCCCTCCCTTCTGCTCCTTTCCGCCTCGCTTTCCCCTCCCTTCTGCTCCTTTCCACCTCGCTTTCCCCTCCCTTCTGCTCCTTTCCGCCTCGCTTTCCCCCCCTTCTGCTCCTTTCTACCTCGCTTTCTCCTCCCTTCTGCTCCTTTCCACCTCGCTTTCCCCTCCCTTCTGCTCCTTTCCACCTCGCTCTCCCCTCCCTTCTGCTCCTTTCCACCTCGCTTTCCCCTCCCTTCTGCTCCTTTCCACTTCGCTTTCCCCTCCCTTCTGCTCCTTTCCACCTCGCTTTCCCCTCCCTTCTGCTCCTTTCCACCTCGCTTTCCCCTCCCTTCTGCTCCTTTCCGCCTCGCTTTCCCCTCCCTTCTGCTCCTTTCCACCTCGCTTTCCCCTCCCTTCTGCTCCTTTCCGCCTCGCTTTCCCCCCCTTCTGCTCCTTTCTACCTCGCTTTCTCCTCCCTTCTGCTCCTTTCCACCTCGCTTTCCCCTCCCTTCTGCTCCTTTCCACCTCGCTCTCCCCTCCCTTCTGCTCCTTTCCACCTCGCTTTCCCCTCCCTTCTGCTCCTTTCCACTTCGCTTTCCCCTCCCTTCTGCTCCTTTCCACCCCGCTTTCCCCTCCCTTCTGCTCCTTTCCACCTCGCTTTCCCCTCCCTTCTGCTCCTTTCCGCCTCGCTTTCCCCTCCCTTCTGCTCCTTTCCTACTCGCTTTCCCCTCCCTTCTGCTCCTTTCCACCTCGATTTCCCCTCCCTTCTGCTCCTTTCCACCTCGCTTTCCCCACCCTTCTGCTCCTTTCCACCTCGCTTTCCCCCCCCCCCTTCTGCTCCTTTCTACCTCGTTTTCCCCTCCCTTCTGCTCCTTTCCACCTCGCTTTCCCCTCCCTTCTGCTCCTTTCCACCTCGCTTTCCCCTCCCTTCTGCTCCTTTCCACTTCGCTTTCCCCTCCCTTCTGCTCCTTTCCACCTCGCTTTCCCCTCCCTTCTGCTCCTTTCCACCTCGCTTTCCCCTCCCTTCTGCTCCTTTCCAACTCGCTTTCCCCTCCCTTCTGCTCCTTTCCACCTCGCTTTCCCCTCCCTTCTGCTCCTTTCCGCCTCGCTTTCCCCTCCCTTCTGCTCCTTTCCACCTCGCTTTCCCCTCCCTTCTGCTCCTTTCCAACTCGCTTTCCCCTCCCTTCTGCTCCTTTCCACCTCGCTTTCTCCTCCCTTCTGCTCCTTTCCGCCTCGCTTTCCCCTCCCTTCTGCTCCTTTCCACCTCGCTTTCCCCTCCCTTCTGCTCCTTTCCACCTCGCCCCCCCCCCCTCCTCATCATGCTCTCCTCTCCCTGCACCCCGTTGTTGTCTCTCTCTCTCTTTTGCCCCTGAACATGCCCTTGTCTGCCCCTCCCCCTCTTTCTGGTTCTGTCTTGCCCCTCATGCCCCTCCCCCCGGTGGGACTGTATATACATTGGGTACTTTTATAAAGGTTTATTCTTTCCTGAACTCTCCTCACATTACTGGGAACTCCGACTGAAGAGCAGTGGCCGACCATGACCAAGCTTCCGGATTATAAAGTGAGTCTCTCTTCTGCTGCTGCATAAAATGGGAGAAAACTATGAAATATGTTTAATGCCAACTGAATACAAACATCGAGCGATTCACAGCGAGTGCGGGGAGGGGAGACCACAGCGAGTGCGGGGAGGGGAGACACAGCGAGTGCGGGGAGGGGAGACACAGCGAGTGCGGGGAGGGGAGACACAGCGAGTGCGGGGAGGGGAGACCACAGCGAGTGCGGGGAGGGGAGGAGAGACACAGCGAGTGCGGGGAGGGGGAGACACAGCGAGTGCGGGGAGGAGGGGAGACACAGCGAGTGCGGGGAGGGGAGGAGACCACAGCGAGTGCGGGGAGGGGAGACCACAGCGAGTGCTGGGAGGGGAGACACAGCGAGTGCGGGGAGGGGAGACCACGGCGAGTGCGGGGAGGGGAGACCACAGCGAGTGCGGGGAGGGGAGACCACAGCGAGTGCGGGGAGGGGAGACCACAGCGAGTGCGGGGAGGGGAGACCACAGCGAGTGCGGGGAGGGAGACCACAGCGAGTGCGGGGAGGGAGACCACAGCGAGTGCGGGGAGGGGGGAGACCACAGCGAGTGCGGGGAGGGGAGACCACAGCGAGTGCGGGGAGGGGAGACCACAGCGAGTGCGGGGGAGGGAGACCACAGCGAGTGCTGGGAGGGGAGACCACAGCGAGTGCGGGGAGGGGAGACCACAGCGAGTGCGGGGGAGGGGTGAGACCACAGCGAGTGCGGGGAGGGGAGACCACAGCGAGTGCGGGGAGGGGGGGGGGGGGACAGCGAGTGCGGGGGGGGGGAGACCACAGCGAGTGCGGGGAGGGGAGGAGACCACAGCGAGTGCGGGGAGGGGAGACCACAGCGAGTGCGGGGAGGGGAGGGGAGGGGGGAGGGAGGAGACCACAGCGAGTGCGGGGAGGGGAGACCACAGCGAGTGCGGGGGGGAGGGGAGGAGACCACAGCGAGTGCGGGGAGGGGAGGAGACCACAGCGAGTGCGGGGAGGGGAGACCACAGCGAAAGTGCGGGGGGAGAGGAGACCACAGCGAGTGCGGGGAGGGGAGACCACAAGCGAGTTGCGGGGAGGGGAGCGTGCGGGGAGGGAGGAGACCACAGCGAGTGCGGGGACCACAAGGGGGAGACCACAGCGAGTGCGGGAGGGGAGGAGACCACAGCGAGTGCGGGGAGGGGGAGGAGACCACAGCGAGTGCGGGGAGGGGTAGAGACCACAGCGAGTGCGGGGAGGAGGAGACCCACAGCGAGTGCGGGGAGGGGACCACAGCGAGTGCGGGAGGGAGAACCACAGCGAGTGCGGGGGAGGGGGAGACCACAGCGAGTGCGGGGAGGGGAGACCACAGCCGAGTGCGGGGAGGGAGGGACCCACAGCGATGACCACAAAAGCGGGGAGGGGAGGAGACCACACAGCGAGTGCGGGGAGGGGAGGACCACAGCGAGTGCGGGGAGGGGAGACCACAGCGCGTGCGGGGAGGGAGACCACAGCGGAGTGCGGGGATGGGAGACCACAGCGAGTGCGGGAGGGGAGGAGAAAACAAAAAACCACACAATCGGGGAGGGGAGACCACAGCGAGTGCGGGGAGGGGAGACCACAGCGAGTGCGGGGAGGGGAGACCACAGCGAGTGCGGGGAGGGGAGACACAGCGAGTGCGGGGAGGGGAGACCACAGCGAGTGCGGGGAGGGGAGACCACAGCGAGTGCGGGGAGGGGAGACCCACAGCGAGTGCGGGGAGGGGAGGAGACCCACAGCGAGTGCGGGGAGAGGAGACCACAGCGAGTGCGTGGAGGGGAGACCACAGCGAGTGCGGGGAGGGGAGACCACAGCGAGTGCGGGGAGGGGGGGAGACCACAGCGAGTGCGGGGAGGGGAGACACACCGAGTGCGGGGGAGGGGAGACCACAGCGGGAACTTAATCGATTTTTATTATCCTTGATTTCCACGGTGCAGCAAGAATAATGTGTTGGTGATCTTGTGGGTTTTCTCGGTTAGGAAAGGATATGTGAGATGTCACTCCGCAGAGCTGTCGGGGTATTTCTGTACAGACCGGGGGGGGCACGTGATGAGTGGTGACTGGGACGGGGGGGCACGTGATGAGTGGTGACTGGGACGGGGGGGCACGTGATGAGTGGTGACTGGGACGGGGGGGGCACGTGATGAGTGGTGACTGGGACGGGGGGGGCACGTGGTGACTGGGACGGGGGGGCACGTGATGAGTGGTGACTGGGACGGGGGGCACGTGATGAGTGGTGACTGGGATGGGGGGGCACGTGATGAGTGGTGACTGGGATGGGGGGGCACGTGATGAGTGGTGACTGGGATGGGGGGGCACGTGATGAGTGGTGACTGGGACGGGGGGGGCACGTGATGAGTGGTGACTGGGATGGGGGGGCACGTGATGAGTGGTGACTGGGACGGGGGGCACGTGATGAGTGGTGACTGGGATGGGGGGGCACGTGATGAGTGGTGACTGGGACGGGGGGGCACGTGATGAGTGGTGACTGGGAGGGCACGTGATGAGTGGTGACTGGGAGGGGGGGGCACGTGATGAGTGGTGACTGGGACGGGGGGCACGTGATGAGTGGTGACTGGGACGGGGGGCACGTGATGAGTGGTGACTGGGATGGGGGGGCACGTGATGAGTGGTGACTGGGACGGGGGGGCACGTGGTGACTGGGACGGGGGGGCACGTGATGAGTGGTGACTGGGAGGGCACGTGATGAGTGGTGACTGGGATGGGGGGGCACGTGATGAGTGGTGACTGGGATGGGGGGGCACGTGATGAGTGGTGACTGGGATGGGGGGGGCACGTGATGAGTGGTGACTGGGATGGGGGGGCACGTGATGAGTGGTGACTGGGACGGGGGGGGCACGTGGTGACTGGGACGGGGGGGCACGTGATGAGTGGTGACTGGGATGGGGGGGGCACGTGATGAGTGGGGGGGGGTCCGGTCAGGAATAGTATTACACAAGTATTTAGTGAGCCGTTATGCCCGGTGGTGCCGCCTTCTATCCTCCCCCTGAAGGTGAACTGCGGCTAGGTGCCGCCACATCCAATGAGGTGTGTGACCTCAGCACACAGCAGCGCCCCCAGCAGGCAGCGCAGAGACAAGAGCCCAGCACATGGAGGATAATTTAGACTAGAATTAGACACGTCGGGAGTCGTCTTTCCCACATATCAGAAACTGACGCCTTGGTTTTTGTATCTGTATGTTGCCTGTGCTGTTATTTTACATGAATAATTTTTATTGTATCTAAAGAAAATGTAATTAAAAAAAAAAAAAAAAATCTCGCCTCCTCCCATCCGATTGGTCTGTCTGTTTCATGTGTGAATTGTCTGTGTGCACCAACCACATACAGTACCTTGAAAAAGTATTCATACCCCTGAAATGTTCCACATTTTGTCATGTTACAACCAAAAGCGTAAATGTATTTTATTGGGATTTTATGTGACGGACCAACACAAAGTGTCACATAATTGTGAAGTGGAAGGAAAATGATAAATGATACAAATAAATATGTGAAAAGTGGGGGGGGGGGCATTTGTATGGCGCCCCCCGGAGTCAATACTTTGTAGAACCCCCTTTCTCTACAAGTCTTTTTGGGGGTGTCTCTACCAGCTTTGCCCATCTAGAGAGGACATTTCTGCCCATTCTACTTCTTTGTAAAATATCTCAAGCTCTGTCAGATTGGATGGAGAGCGTCTGTGATCAGCAATTTTCAAGTCTTGCCACAGATTCTCAATGTGATTTAGGTCTGGACTGTGACTGGGCCATTCTAACACATGAATATGCTTAGATCTAAACCATTCCATTGTAGCTCTGGCTGTATGTTTCGGGTCGTTGTCCTGCTGGAAGGTGACCCCCCCCCCCCCAGTCTCAAGTCTTTTGTAGACTCTAACAGGTTTTCTTCTAAGATTGTCCTGTATTTGTCTCCATCCATCTTCCCATCAATGAAGAAAAGCATCCCCACCATGTTTCACGGTGGGGATGGTGTGTTCAGGGTGAAGTGCAGTGTAATGCCGTGTACACACGGCTGGACTTTTTCGACAGCAAAGGTCCGTCGGACAATTCGATCGTGTGTGGGCTTCATCGGACCTTTGCTGTCAAAAATCAGAAGGACTTTAGATTTAGAACATGTTTCAAATCTTTCCAACAGACTCGAGTCCGGTTGAAAAATCCATTCGTGTGTATGCTAGTCCGATGGATGAAAACCGACGCTAGGGCAGCTATTGGCTACTGGCTATTATTCTAGTCCGGTCGTATGTCATCATGTTCGAATCCGTCGGACTTTGGTGTGATTGTGTATTGGTTATAATATATGTAATTGATACAATCTACATTCTTGTTGACAGTTATTATGGGGATCAAAGACCTAAAACCAGCTTTTACCTGATCCCTGGCTTGAATTCATCAGGGACCCCCCTTGGAACTCCTATAGCATCTATATACACATGAGGGTCAAAGCTTCCGGAGAGAGCTGCCCGCTTCCTCCTCTGACTGTGTGCTTGGCCAGTGTTTGTATTAGTAGTATCTTCTGCTAGGATATGGAGGGGCATAATGACCTTTGCTAGGGCACATTCACCAGTCCAGATTCCCTCTAATCTGGTCCTATGTTTTCAACCCACTGTCCCTCCTAGGAACCACAATTCTGTCCCCAGTAACTGACACATATATATCCTTACCGTCAGGGATGTCACTGCACCAATGGCATTGCCATGAAAAGGTCAAACGGACAAGGTCCTATGTCACAGTAATCAAAGGTAAAGGTGGTCACATGTGTACCTGAAGAGTTATACCAAAATGTAATTATGTTATTTTTTGTGATGGCCACCACCTGGGTCTCCCCCCCCCCCCCCTAGATCAAACAGAAAAAGGATATGCAGCATGGTCGTCATGAAGTGGGCGGGATCTTGTCCTCAGGGGTTGGATCTTTCTTGCAGTGGGAAGCGTGTATTCAGGTGTTCTTCCCGGCCAATTCGGCTGAGGTGGCTGTGGTCAGCAAAACTTGGAATGGACCATCATATCTGGGTTCAAGAGAATGTTTTCTCACAAATTTCTTTACCAGCCCCCAATCTCCAGGCAGTAGTTGGTGTGTTCCTGTATCTAATTCAGGATCTGCAATTGAAGAAAACACCTGGACATGCATTTGGGTTAATTCTCGTGATAATGCGGTTACATAATTAGACAACACATCAGATTGCAACTGTAACTGTTGTGAAAAGTAACAGCCAAGTCTGGGGGCGGAACCAAACTAAATTTCATAAAGGGATAGGGCATGTTTCCCCCAGGGAGTGTATGACACTGAACAAGGCAATGGGCAACCTGTCTGGCCAACTGAACCCCCAGTGCTGCCCAAATCTCTTTTGTAAGGGTTGCTGTGAAGGTTTGGCCCTGATCACTCTCTATCACCTCTGGGACCTCAAAGCTACATACTATCTCACTCAGTATTTCTCAGCTGTGGTCCTGGCAGTCATGTCCACCTCCACTAGGGCGTATTCGAATCTGCCACTCCTTGGCACTTGGGAATGATCAATTTGTATCCACTGGAAGGAGTATAGGGATTTTGCCAAGTGCTTCTTCTGTGCCTTTTCTGTACATTCTGGGTTACATTTGTCGCAGATAGTGCATGATCTGCCAAAGTTGTTGGTCAATGGAGTAACTCCTGGTGCTACTCGTACTTGATAAGAGAGTTCATAAGAGTCTTTGTCAAGTGGGCAGCTCCTTTTGCCCATTGCACCACGGCTGGCTACATACTCCTGGGTAGACAAGGCTTCTTGTTACACTCCAATAGTCCATCTCTGAGAGTTGCTCTTCTCCGCTTTCCAGCTTTCCTTCTCATCTGAACTTGCTGCTTCCTGTAATTCTTTCAGATAAACTCTGTCCACTGGGAGAGTCTGTAGGGTAAACACAGGGTGGTCTTCTACTACCCTGCTGTCCGCTTCCCGTGGACCACTGGCTGTCTGTTTGGCAGCTGAATCGGCTAGATTGCCTCGCGCTTCCTTCGAGTTGACTTTGTCGTGTGCTTTACTTTTAGAATAGTCACTTTAGTTGGGAGAAGCAGGGCGTCCATCAAGTCCTTAATGGCTGAGCTGTGTTTCACCGGTGTTCCTGCAGCCGTCAGGAACCCTCTGTCCTTCCAGATAACCCCAAAGTCATGGGCAACGCTGAAAGCATATCTTGAGTCCGTATGAACGTTGGCTCTTTTTCCCTCTGCCAATTTACATGCTGTAGTAAGTGGTTGCAGCTCTGCCACCTGTGCAGGCATCACCGGTGGTAAGGCTTCAGTTTGGAGAACCGAGTTTTCAGTGGTGACCTGGATCCTCCAGGGGTATTTCACTCACGGTGGGGAGATGCGTGGTTTCCAGCCGCATTAGTTCGATGCAGTCATGGGGTGACAAGTCAAGACTCAACTCCTCCTCCTTTCCCCCCTCGAGAAGTGGAAGAAGGGTGGTAGGGTTCAGCGTTTGACAACGTAATGGAGTAATGCTGTTCAGTAGAAGGAGGGAACACAGGAGTCTCAAGTGTCTGGCATTGGACAGATGTTTTGGCTGGATCTTGGTTGAGTATGGGAGTAATGTCATGGGGAGCAAGCAGAACGAGGCAGTGTCTGAGGACCAAGTCCGAAGTTTTGTCAAACAAGGCTTGTGCCGCAAAGACAGCTCGCAGACACGATGGGCCTCCTCTTGCTATCATATCCAGCCGACAGTAATAGTATCCTATGGGGTGTAGGCAGATGCCGTGTAACTGGGTGAGTACACCTGCAGCACGTCCCAGACATTCGGATACAAAGGGCTTGAATGTTTTGTCGTAGTCTGCGAGCCCTAGCGCCAGAGATGGTGTGCTTGAAGGTCACAAAGTTGGATATTGCTTCAGGAGACATCTGGAAGGGGTCTGATTTCAGAGCATCATACATCAGTAGGGAGGCTTCTGGCCTTGTGGCAGTGGGATGTCAGAGATTGTTTTCACCCTGTCTTCAGTGAGGTGTGTTGTCCCATGGGACAAGACAGTGGCCAAGGAAAACGACAGATGTTGAACACCACTGCAATTTGGGCTTTGAGGCTTTGCAACCCTGGTTGGCAAGATAGCACAACAGGCTTTCTGAGGTGACTTCAACAGTGGGGATGTCAGCTGCACAGAGGAGAAGGTCATCAACATATTGGAGGAGAATCACTTCCGGGTGATCCTCTTGTCAAGGATGATAGCCATAGCTTTTGCAAGCTGGCTTGGAGAGTCCTGTGCCCCTTGTGGCATAACTGTCTAGGTATGGGTGGCAAAAGGTACCAGCAGGAGGGGTGAGGTTGGACATTGAAGAGAGCGTTTGCAAGGTCCACCACTGTGATATACTTTGCAGTCAGGGACACCCCTGCAAGTAGCTGGTTCTCTTTTAGGGGTTCTCTTCTTCCTAGAGAACAGAGGTGTGTTACATGAAGATGCACAGGGTATCAGGGCTCCATTTGACACGAGGGCCTTGCTTCAAAATAGCTGCAGATTAGGCTAACTTTAGGGGGTATTGTGGTTTCCGGGGCAATGATGAGCCCTCTTTGAACTTGACTGAAACTGGTGGCACCTTTAAGTGACAGTTGTCTTCCGGTCCTGTGGATCATAGGCACGCAGGGATTCTGTCAAGTACTTCCTGCGGTATTGAACTTGGAGTTATTGCTTTATGAAGTGTCATCAGGAGAGGCAGAGAGCACAAAGCAGATGAGTCTTCTAAGGATAGGGGAGCAAGCCTTTTCTGATAATCTCCTCGAGCCCTGAGACAAAAGCAGTTGATAACGTGTGTGTGTGCTTTTCCATAATGAGAGAAGCCCAGATCATCAAAGGCCTTTAAGAGTCTAGCATGATACTTCTTCACAGACTCCCCTTTATCTTGGGCAATATCTTGGATTGTGATAGTCTGATCCGCCAATTTCTCCTTTGCCCAGTCGCGGAGTTGGGCACAGAACTCCACGCCTGAGGTGTAGGAAGTGGCACTTGTCAGGCAGGCATCATTAAAGGCCGTCTGCATGACCGGCCAAAAGACATGTCCTGCTTTAATTTGGCATAGACTGAGTAAGTCTCTCCAGGCAGCTGAATACATTTCTTGTATCCGCATTATCCTGCGGTAAAAGGACATTGGCTGTTTCTCCGGGTAAGGCAGACTTGTCACTAAGGTCGCTGCGTGTGATGGGGTAAAAGCGACATACATCAGCGGTGCCCCTGCTGGTAACCAAAACTAGTGTTGGGGCAGGGTAGGGGCACTGTTCCTTATGGTTGTCAGCATCCGTTTGAGATCCTCTCGGAACTGTGAGTCCGGAGCTGGATTGGGGGTTAAATCAGCAGGTGGCCTTGCTGCCTGTTGTTGGTCTTCCCACTCGGACGCTTCTTCATCATTAACATATCCAGCCTGTGAAGGTAGTGCTTCTGTATTAGGGAAGACAGGTGTGTGGTAGGAACCATCCTGGTTTAAGACAGGAAGAACTGGGTATAGGCCGTGGTTGGTCCTACCGGGTGTACCAAGATGGCCGCCGGGCGGAAGTACACTGGGCTGGGCCTGAAGTGAGGACCTGGGTGCACCAAGATGGCCGTTGGGCGGAAGTGCACTGGGTTGGGCCTGAAGTGAGGGCCTGGGTGCACCAAGATGGCCGCCATTAGGAGTTGTCACAGTGGGTTGTGCTTGGGTTGGGGTGGTGAGAAGGGAGTGTACGTAAGGCGGATTGTAGGGTTGTCCCTCTCCTCCTTGGTTGCATGTTTTTGTATATGGGGGCGGTACAGACACATTATCAGCTTTGTGATAGACATACATAGCGCAATTGGCATTTGTCTTGATTTCCTCTTCTATCCAACCCTCTTTGTGCAATGCCCTTGCCGTCCTGTACCACGCTTCTGCTGAATCCAATAAGCCGTTATCACACAGAGCGCCTCTTTGTTCTCTTATCAGTACACGCCATTCCTCTGCTTGTAGTCTAGCAACACAGTCCTTCAAATCACAAACCTTCGCTATTTTGGACAACTTTTTAACTGCTTCACTGCCCTCTCTCCTCTTCACAATATCACAAGCTAGCATTCCTTTCTCCGGCTTAGTATTTTGCTGACCCATCTCCCCCTCCTCTCTTCAGGCCTCCCAACACGTAACCAAGGTCTTTAACTCTGTCCTGCTCACCTACAGCAGTCTCGGCTGACGGTTTGAGGGGGGAGTGAGGACAGCTGATAGCTTGGTAACCCTCCTGCGTGGCTCTCTGTTCTATCTCTTCGAGGGTCTGCCCAAACACCCCTTTCACCGGGTAATGTACGTTTAATCTCAAAACTAACACGTCAGGGGTGGTGGGGAGCAGCAGCTTATGGCCCAACTGATCCTTAGGGTAGCCACTGTCATGAACCTTGAAACACTGATGTAGTTATCCTTTGATTCTATTACACAGTGGGGGGTCTTCTGCAATGTCTTAAGGCTAACCCACTCCAGACGACTCTGTTGTCTGGAAGGAATGCATTGTTCTGTGTCTGACCGTTTGTTTATGTACTTTAATTACCTCCTGGGGCTTCTCTGTGTCATTACACCTTATCAGTCCTCCTATTCAAGCTATCGGACCAATCCCTGCTGACCCTGTTTCAAGTCCTAATTTGCATGGAAGAGGACCTAATTGAAAGCTACAGTCTACTTTACAATTGACCAATTGGAAAGTGGTTGTTGGGGGCGGGGTGTTCAAACTGATGTGTATAAAAGAGTGTTGTTGATCCAATAAAGATATTCCTGTTTGAACTTACATACAGCCTGCCTGGTGTTTGTTCAGAGCCATCACAACTGGATTCGAACAGCACATAGCTGTAGTTTGAATCCCGGAGCATCGCATGACCGAACCATCAGATGTTGCGATCTGTCGGAAGACATAGGAGTGTCCGGAGAGTGGAACCGAGCGAGCAGGGGCTCGTTACATTGGTTGGCAGCGGTGGGATTTGCTCTCCAGTTACTGGGACACTCCAAACCACCACAGTGAATGACCAGCTATGCAGCCTGCAGGAGAGCCACGCTGAAAGACTTACTTGAGAGCCGTGGAGGAACCGGTGGGACAAAGAACAAGGCCACCCTGATCAGTGAGCTAGCCAAGATGGATCAGAGGGATGGTGATGCGGGACCCCGGTCAGTTGAAGACTTGTTTCAGCAACGAGTTCGAGAGCGGTTGGCATTATATGGTGCTAACCCATCAGAGACCGCCATACAGAATGCCATTAGAGACATCCAGCAGCAGGATGAGCGACAAGAGAGAGAACTAGAGCGGCAACATGAGCGGAGAATGGCGGAAATACGGCAATCGGGGACAACACCCAAAGATACAGCGCCTTTCCGTAAGTTGCCCTTTCGGGCATTCAAACTATTTAAGGAAGGAGAGGAGGAAATTGAAGCGTTCCTGCAGGACTTTGAGAGACTATGCCAGATACATGAAGTACTGTCCCAAGATTGGGTCGCCTTACTGGCGAGTAATTTAACTGGCCGAGCGGCGGATGCGTATCGGGCCCTGGAGGACCAGGACGCTAAAGATTATGACCGGGTAAAAGAAGCTCTGCTAGCCCGATTTGCCATTACACCCGAAGCCAGCCGGATTAAGTTTAGAGAATCCCGGAAACAAACCAACATAACATACGTGGAGTGGGCACATCGTCTGCAGCGGAACCTTAAGGGCTGGTTCCAGGGAAGCCATGCTTATACCATAGAGGACATCACCCAGCTAGTACTCTTAGAACAATTCTTTAACCACACCCCTCTGGTAGTACGGGATTGGGTGCGAGATAAGCAACCACGGACTGTACAGCAAGCGGCTACTTTGGCTGATGAATATCTGGACTCTCGAAGGTCAGGTGAAAGCGAGCGCTATCCACTATCTCGGCCAAGTTTACCAGCCTCTAACCCAGCTTCAGTACCTCAGTGGTCTGCCTCTAGACCCCCAGCCCGACCCAACCCTCCTACCGGACCTAAGTGCTATATCTGTAACCAAACCGGTCATCTGCAGCGATATTGCCCTACCCGATCCACAAGGTACCGAGAGAATGCTCATCCATCCAGACCAGCGGTTCATTGCTTCCAGAATGAGCCCAACCATCGAGATGTTCAGGAAGAGTGCGGTGAACTTTTCGAGGCTGATCCCGTCCAAGCTGCTGCCGGAGATAATCGACAGCACCATCGTCAGGCAGTATGGGTTAATGGGCAGCCGGCCCAGGGACTCCGCGATTCCGGGGCTACGATTACCCTCATCCAGCCTCACATGATTCCACAGTCGGCCCGGACCGGTCATACTGTTGCAGTCAGGGTAGCAGGGGGCAAGGTGCTACGTTTATCCACCGCCCAAGTTCTCTTGGATTGGGGCTCAGGGGAGCGACAAGTGCGAGTGGGATTACTACGTGAGTTACCTGTGGAAGTACTTTTGGGGAACGATTTGGGGCATTTAACTTCCTCATATGCCCCAGAGGCTGCCATGGCTGTGACCACCCGACGTCAGAGCCAACTTCAAGGCAACTCCACTCCTATGGGGACCCAGGTAAGACCAAATCCTCCTACGTTACCCCAACTTGACAACCCTGTGTCCTGGGATTCTCCCTCTGACATTAGACAAGAGACTCAGAGTGACCCAACTTTAGCTGGTTATCGGGACAGGGCGGGCAAGGATCCAGGGGGGTTGGGGGAAGACAGAATAGAGTGGGAGGGGGGGTTTCTTTATCGTTACACTGAGGGAATGGGCACTGGGAAGCGTCAGGGTCCCCACAAACAGCTAGTTGTACCCCAGAAATACAGACGGGAGCTATTGCGACTGGCTCACGACATCCCCTTGTCCGGACATTTAGGGATAGCCAAGACCCGGAGTCGGTTGTCTCATGCTTTCTTCTGGCCCAGGTTACATGCTGAGGTGCGAGAATACTGCCGGACCTGTGAGACTTGTCAGAAAGTAGGGAAGACAGGGGATCACCCAAAAGCCTCACTGCAACCCCTGCCGATCATTAGAGAACCCTTTAGCCGCATAGCGGTAGATATTATAGGCCCACTGGCCCGCCCCAGTGCCACTGGGAAGAAGTATATTCTTACGGTGGTGGATTACGCCACCCGCTACCCGGAGGCCATTCCCTTATCCAATATCCAGGCTGATACAGTAGCAGATGCCTTACTGCGGGTATTCACTAGGGTAGGGTTCCCCCAGGAGATATTGTCCGATCAGGGTACCCAGTTCACAGCCGAGCTGACGCAGCAGCTTTGGCGTCTCTGTGGGATTAAACCCCTCCAGAGCGCCCCCTACCACCCTCAGACTAACGGGCTGTGTGAGAGATTTAACGGGACCCTGAAGCAGCTGCTTCGGGCCTTCGTGGAAAGTAGGAAGGATTGGGAGAAATATCTTCCCCATCTACTGTTCGCCTATAGAGAGGTACCCCAAGAGTCCACTGGGTTTTCCCCATTTGAGCTGTTATATGGGCGAAGGGTTAGGGGACCCTTAGACTTAGTGAGGGCCCAGTGGGAGGGGGTAGAGGATCCGGATGGCCTCCCCATCCTTAGTTATGTCTTGGAACTCAGGGAGCGACTGCGGGAACTTACCGATCTAGTCCATGAGAATATGCAATCGGCCCAGAGTCAGCAGAAGGTTTGGTATGATCGGTCTGCGCGAAATCGCACCTTTTATATTGGACAGAAAGTCCTGATACTAAAACCCCTGAAGCAAAATAAATTACAGGCCTCCTGGCAGGGCCCCTATCAGGTGGTAAAACAGCTGTGCGATACCACCTACGTGGTTGCCAGCTGTGCAGACACAAATATTAAGAGGACATTCCACATTAATATGATGAAGGCCTATCATGAGAGGACTGAGGCAGTAGCCGCCATATGTGCTCCTGCCACCGGGGACTCTGAATATCTACCGATGCTGGAGCTTCCCGAAATCAGTAACTGTTCCGGGGGTGTGGAAGATATAAGGCTAGGAGATAGACTAGGATCCAAAGAACGAGAACAAGCCAGAGAATTACTCCAGGACCGGCAGGAGATGTTTTCGGCACTCCCTGGGTACACTCGCATAGCTGTGCACAAGGTAGAGACCCCCGGGCAGAAGCCCCTGAGACAACCAGCCTATAGGATTCCCGGAGCAGTGCAAGAAGGGATGAGAGCGGAGATTAGGGAGATGCTCGAGTTAGGGGTGATCGAACCATCAGCAAGCCCCTGGGCTTCCCCTGTAGTATTAGTCCCAAAACGGGATGGCACGACACGATTTTGTGTGGACTATAGGCGACTGAATGACTGTACTGTGACAGATGCCTACCCTATGCCCCGAGTGGACGAATTTCTGGACAAAATAGCTCAGGGACATTATCTGACGACTATTGACTTGTGTAAGGGCTACTGGCAGATTCCCTTGGAAGCAGAAGCAATTCCAAAGTCGGCCTTCATCACCCCGTTCGGCCTTTACCAGTTTCTGGTAATGCCATTCGGGATGAAGAATGCTCCAGCTACCTTCCAGCGGATGATAGATGAACTCCTCGATGGTCTGCAAGATTTTGCATGCGCATATCTTGACGACATCGCAATCTATAGCCAGACATGGGAGGAACATCTTAGACACCTGGGAATAGTGCTAGATAGGATCCGAGCCGCTGGCCTGACCCTGAAGCCAGACAAATGTAATATCGGGATGTCTGAGGTGCAATATCTGGGACATAGAGTGGGATGTGGGAAGCAGAGGCCAGAACCTGCAAAAATTGAGGCCGTCCTAAACTGGCCGGTTCCCAGAACCAAAACCCAG
Source organism: Lithobates sylvaticus (assembly GCA_028564925.1). Classification (NCBI taxonomy): domain Eukaryota; kingdom Metazoa; phylum Chordata; class Amphibia; order Anura; family Ranidae; genus Lithobates; species Lithobates sylvaticus. The sequence continues at coordinate 1,957,274 of CM053030.1, forward strand.
GTACTTGCATTTTTAGGGACAGCAGGGTACTACAGGAAGTTTGTACCCCACTATAGTGACATTGCCAAACCCCTGACGGACCTGACCAAAAAGACTCTCCCTAGACAGGTCCTGTGGTCCCCGGAGTGCGAGACAGCGTTTCATCAGTTAAAAACCGCCCTAACGCAAGCTCCCATACTGGCGGCACCCGATCCTAACAAACGCTTTGTCATTCATACAGACGCTTCCATGTTCGGACTGGGAGCCGTACTAAGTCAAATTGGCGATGACGGGAAAGAGCACCCAGTGGCGTATCTCAGCCGCAAGTTGTTACCCCGTGAAGTTGGATATGCTGCTGTGGAAAAAGAGTGTCTGGCCTTAGTCTGGGCTTTAAAGAAATTGCAGCCCTACGTGTATGGACGCTCTTTTACCGTCATGACAGACCACAATCCATTGATATGGCTTAACCGGGTGGCGGGAGAGAACGGCCGATTACTAAGGTGGAGCCTGGCTTTGCAACCGTACAATTTCACCATACAATATCGGCCAGGGCCCCAAAACGGGAATGCGGATGGGTTATCTCGACAGACGGACCTGGAACCTTAAGACTACTTCTCTTTTCCAACATCCTCGAGTTGACCCGTTCAGGGTCCCACTGTGGCTGTTGGACTGTTTCCCAGGAGGGAGAATTGTCATGAACCTTGAAACACTGATGTAGTTATCCTTTGATTCTATTACACAGTGGGGGGTCTTCTGCAATGTCTTAAGGCTAACCCACTCCAGACGACTCTGTTGTCTGGAAGGAATGCATTGTTCTGTGTCTGACCGTTTGTTTATGTACTTTAATTACCTCCTGGGGCTTCTCTGTGTCATTACACCTTATCAGTCCTCCTATTCAAGCTATCGGACCAATCCCTGCTGACCCTGTTTCAAGTCCTAATTTGCATGGAAGAGGACCTAATTGAAAGCTACAGTCTACTTTACAATTGACCAATTGGAAAGTGGTTGTTGGGGGCGGGGTGTTCAAACTGATGTGTATAAAAGAGTGTTGTTGATCCAATAAAGATATTCCTGTTTGAACTTACATACAGCCTGCCTGGTGTTTGTTCAGAGCCATCACAACTGGATTCGAACAGCACATAGCTGTAGTTTGAATCCCGGAGCATCGCATGACCGAACCATCAGATGTTGCGATCTGTCGGGAGACATAGGAGTGTCCGGAGAGTGGAACCGAGCGAGCAGGGGCTCGTTACAGCCACCTTCTCTCACCTTCACCAATCCCCAACCCTCCTTGTGTATGGCAAGCAGTAATCCACAAATACACTCAGGACAAGACATTACACCTGCCACTCTTTGAACTGCAAAGCTACAGCACTGAGAAAACCCTTAGGAGCCACTCACCTGAGGAAACTGTTTATAGATGTTAACGAGACTGCCAACATTCCAGCAAATCTCCTTTCAGCCTGCCAAATTCCAGCAGCTGAGATATTCCTCAGAGGTCCTACACTGTCAACCTCGAGTGACCCGTCTATAAAAACATTTCCTGCAGTATTTCATCTCACCGCTAGAGGCAGACAACTCATCTAGGGGTGAGGATACACACACACACCTGCAGCTACACTTCAGTCTGCTGTTTTGCAGTTCTTCAGAATGACAGACAATGAACAGAAAATGCAGTCAGCAGAAAACCATTGGCAGGTTTGTTCAAATAGCCCCAGGCGAGGAATAAGTTACCTGCCTCTTAGAACAATCTAAAGGAGCCAACAAGACAAAATCAACCAGCCCAATCAGAGAAGTCGTACAGTGGTAAGAATAAAAAAATATGCTTACCGTACGGTTTTAGGGCTGCGCGCTTAACCCCCTTCTCTGATCTGGCCAGCCGTTCGGTCCCGGGATATGGTCTCCTGTCGATTGTAGCCTGAGGTCCCTGTTCGGGCGCCAGTTGATAAGGATGAGAACTACAATTTAGTTCAAGGTTGTCTGCTGCTGTTTCCAATTAAAAAGTATGAATGTGCTGCACATCAGGAGTAAACACTCTGAGACACAATCAGCTTGGCTACTCCTAACTTCTAATTTATTTCTGGGCGGTGTCAATATTTTATACAGAAAGATACGTCATTGCTATGTCAGTCTAATGGGTACATCTCATTGGTTAAAATACGAGAGAAATGAAGACACTTGATGCTTGAAGGTTGATTGAAGCTCGTTATCGCATTCCTCTAATGTGTGGGATGGGGGGTATAGACGCCATCTTCAGAGTCAACAGAAAGCCAATCTGAACACTACATAATTAGTAAGGAGTTTGCATAGAAACATGTATACACATAAGCAAATAGACATTTTCTGATTATCAGTATGTACATTACATTCCTTCACAATGTGACCATGATAATAAAGCTTTGGACCCTTTCATGGAATCCTTGGTGTGCTGATGACATTTCTTCACTTTGTAGTACCTTCAGACACTGGCAAAAAACAGAAGCCTTGCCTAACGGGGGGGTTATGTCTTGGAGGAAACTTCCTGTCCTGTTTTATTATTGCCAGTGCCCGAACACCTGAAGGTGGCAACATAACCCAATTGTAGTGACTGATGAAGACGCTCTTGTGTCCCGTGATATATGGTAAAGAAATTAGTCTGACCCCATCTCTGATAAACCAATCCCAATCCTGTGTCTGGTACCCAATTCTCCAAATTACCCGACTTTGTGTCTGGAACCGACCCCCCAAACAAGCATCTGACACCTGTCTTCAACCCTAAAAGCCCAACATTGTGCCTGATACCCGTCTTCAATCCTGACACCCCAGTACAACGCTAACACCCAATCCTGGGTCTGGAACCCAACTCTCCATATCACCTGACCTTGTGTCTGGAACAGACCCCCCCAAACAAGCATATAGTATAGTAGGCGAGGTTGAAAAAATTATGTCTGTATTACATTGTATATCCCTGTATGTTGCGGTCGTTCAGGTGATTATCTAATAGTTTCTTGAAATGACCGATGCTCCCCGCTGAGACCACCGCCTGTGGAAGGGAATTCCACATCCTTGCCGCTCTTACAGTGAAGAACCCTCTACGTAGTTTAAGGTTAAACCTCTTTTCTTCAAATTTGAATGAGTGGCCACGAGTCTTGTTAAACTCCCTTCTGCGAAAAAGTTTTCTCCCTATTGTGGGGTCACCAGTCCGGTATTTATACATTGAAATGTAGAGGTGACACTTTAACATGTGGAAATTTCGTTTTTCCCTCAGAACAGTAGTGGGGTTCTGAGGGTTAATTGTGCAGGTTAACTTTGGCATCAGTTTGGCTGGGCTGTGTTGGGGTTCTGCCTGGTCATTGGTGCAGCGGGGTGCCCATGACAGGTCTAGAACCAGGCCTGGTTGGACGTCTTAGGTATCAGTCTTCCCTGGAACCAATCAGTGGGTGCGTCTGGCCCCGCTGTGTAGTCTGGGGAGGGGTACTTAAGGTGCTGAAGTCGCGTCTTCGGGGTTTGGCCGCAGTCCTGCTTCCTGGTTCTGGACCGGGGTAGCCCCATGAGGGGTCCCGGGCCTAGGGAGCATTTGCCGTCCCGCAAACATGGTCAGTTTGACTAACCCGATAGACCCGCCTGGTCTGGGGCAAGGATCCGTCTGTTCCCGAGTCTCGGAGCCGGTCAGCCTGATGCCCAGTAGGAGGATTCAAGGCGTCCCGGTGTGCTCTCAGTATTGGAGGGGCACCGCAGCTCATACAGGTGACCGGGGGAGGACTCTTCGGAGGAGGGCCAACAAGCTGGCATTTCAAGAGGAGCCTGGGAGCTGAGTTGTTGAACTTAAAGAATCCACAATTCCACAGTACTGCCAAGGAGACAGAGAAAGTTCCAGGTACTGTGAGAAAGGTTCCTATTATCTTCAGTTGCAGCAAGTTCATTCTGTGTCAGAGACTTTTGCAAGTTTCCGGATCACATTGTTGGCTGCCATAATCTCTGGCTAGAGGTCTATCCGGCATTGAACTGCCCAGCTGCGAGTGGCTACTCTCTGGGTGGATTAGAGACATTCTGTTGGATGTCGGCAGTTCAGTGTGCCTGAGTTTCTTCACCCCTTGCCCTCTATTCCTATCTGAGACTGTGTTTTGTTGGATGTTACCACTGCAAGAATAAAAACCTTCAAAAGGACTTTTATGTGTCAGCATCTGAAGTCACTGGGTACAAACCCTGGGAACCCCCGGACATTCTAATACAAGCAACGAGGCGGTAACTGGTAAGCCCAAAAGTCAAGGCCGCCCCTCTGTGGGTTATGGCCGTTACAGAAATCATATCCCCTCTCAAGCGTCTCTTCTCCAGAGAGAATAAGTTCAGTGCTCACAGCCTTTCCTCATAACTAATATCCTCCAGACCCTTTATTAGCTTTGTTGCCCATCTTTGTACTCCTCCATTTCCAGTACATCCTTCCTGAGGACTGATGCCCAGAACTGGACAGCATACTCCAGGTGCGGCCGGACCAGAGTCTTGTAGAGCCGGAGAATTATCCTTTTATCTCTGGAGTTGATCCCCTTTTTAATGCCAATATTCTGTTTGCTTTCTTAGCAGCAGCTTGGCATTGCATGCCATTGCTGAGCCCATCATCTACAAGGACCCCCAGGTCCTTCTCCATCCTAGATCCCCCCAGAGGTCCCCCCAGTCTATAGATTGCATTCAGATTTTTGCCACCCAAATGCATTATTTTAAATTTTTCTACATTGAACCTCATTTACCATGTAGTTGCCACCCCATTAACTTGTTGCCGACCGCCCACTGTCAATTGACGGCGGATCGGTGCGGCTCTTGTGGCAGGCCGCAGTAATATGACAGCTCTAACTTTGCGGCCACTAGGGGGCCGCTGGGGACCAGATGCGCGTGCCCAGCGGCCGCGATGTCCGCCGGGCACCCGCGATTGCCCAGTAACTGAGCAGGACGTGGATCTGTGTATGTAAACACACAGATCCACGTCCTGTCAGAGAAGAGGAGATCGATGGTGTGTCCCTTGTACATAGAGACACCGATCGGTCCCCTCCCCCAGTCAGTCCCCTCCCCCCACAGTTAGAATCACTCACATAGGGAACATATTAACCCCTGCAGCGCCCCCTAGTGTTAACCCTTCCCTGCCAGTCACATTTATACAGTAATCACTGCATTTTTATAGCACGGATCGCTGTGTAAATGTGAATGGTCCCAAAAATGTGTCAAAAAGTGTCCGATATGTCCGCCGCAATGTCAAAGTCACGATAAAAATCACAGATCGCCGCCAATATAGTAAAAAATAATAATAAAAATGCTATAAATCTATCCCCTATTTTGTAGACGCTATAACTTTTGCGCAAACCAATCAATATACGCTAATTACGATTTTTTTAACCAAAAATATGTAGAAGAATACGTATCGGCCTAAACTGAGGAAAACATTTGTTTAAAAAAAAAAATTGGATATTTATTATAATAAGTAAAAAATATTGCGTTTTTTCAAACTTGTCCCTCTTATTTTGTTTATAGCGCAAGAAATAAAAACCGCAGAGGGGATCAAATACCACCAAAATAAAGCTCTAGGAAAGGGGTGTTTGTGCCTGGTAGGCAAGTGGTTAATTTGTTCAGATCTTCTTGGAAGGTTTCCACATCCTGCAGAGAAGTTATTGCCCTGCTTAGCTTAGTATCGTCTGCAAATACAGAGATTGAACTGTTTCCCCCATCCCCATCCTCCAGATCGTTTATGAACAAATTAAATAGAATTGGTCCCAGCACAGAACCCTGGGGGACCCCACTACCCACCCCGACCATTCCGAGTACTCCCCACCCCCGTCCATTCCGAGTACTCCCCACCCCCGACCATTCCGAGTACTCCCCACCCCCGTCCATTCCGAGTACTCCCCCCCATCCATTCCGAGTACTCCCTACCCCCGTCCATTCCGAGTACTCCCCATTTATCGCCACCCTCTGAACTCACCATTGTAGCCAGTTTTCAATCCATGTACTCCCCCTATGGTCCATGCCAACGCACCTTATTTTGTACAGTAAACGTTTATGGGGAACTGTGTCAAATGCTTTGTAGAATCCAGATACACCACATCTACGGGCCTTCCTTTATCTAGATACACCACGTCTACGGGCCTTCCTTTATCTACATACACCACGTCTACAGGCCTTCCTTTATCTAGATACACCACGTCTACGGGCCTTCCTTTATCTACATACACCACGTCTACGGGCCTTCCTTTATCTAGATGCACCACGTCTACGGGCCTTCCTACATCTAGATACACCACGTCTACGGGCCTTCCTTCATCTAGATACACCACGTCTACGGGCCTTCCTTTATCTAGATACACCACGTCTACGGGCCTTCCTTTATCTACATACACCACGTCTACGGGCCTTCCTTTATCTAGATACACCACGTCTACGGGCCTTCCTTCATCTAGATACACCACGTCTACGGGCCTTCCTTCATCTAGATACACCACGTCTACGGGCCTTCCTTCATCTAGATACACCACGTCTACGGGCCTTCCTTTATCTAGATACACCACGTCTACGGGCAGGGCTCAAGTCCTGCGGGAACGCATGGGAACGGAGTTCCTGTACTTTTTCCACAACAGGAACTCAGTTCCCGTTAGCAGCCATGTCCTGCAAGACTTTGAAGTATGTGAGCTGTGTGGCAGGTGCTACACCAGCAGCTGCTGACACAGCTCGTAATAGTAAGTGCCGCACACCTGACCATTCAGGCATTGGCAGTAGGGGGCCCCATGACAGCTTCCGCTTCAATCTACCTGTCAATCAGAGCTAGCTGACGGGTAGATCAGGTCCCTCCTGCTAAGAGATTGTATTTAGTCAGACGTCTTGTGATGCGCTCCTCCCCGCCGGCCCCTCCTGATTTTTTGTCTTCTCATCTTCTCCCCCCCCCCCCAGTCTCCTGCATACTTGCTCTGTGTGTCCCGCTGAATCCCCCCTCCTCTATCTTCAGTGCCATATGATGAGAGAACCCAGAGGAGGAGCGCAGCTATTCTGCTCACAGGACATGCAGGGAGAGAGGTGAGCTGAGGGAGGAACATCAGTTTGGGGTGGTAAGCTGAGCACAATACCTGGCAAAGTTTAATGCCAGGAGGGAAGTTTATGTGGAAATATGTGAAGGGTTGGAATAGCAGCGAGTGTGTGTTGGAGCCCCTGCAGAGTTTGCAGCCCCCCCCCCCAAGCTAACATACATCTCCTAAGCAGGAACACATCACTATCTCCCCAAGCATTCTGTCCAGATAATGTGCACTTCATTTATCACCTTTCCATATAACCCTGTGTTATCCAAACTCTGTTCAATGAAAAGTGTAAACTCACCACATAAACACTCTATATACAAAATAACATTCCCCAATAAAGATCAGAACATGATGACAACAATGAATGCTGATTATTCAGAGAATTACCGTATTTATGTTTATTGAGGATTGTTTTTTTTTATGTACTAACAGTTCAGCTTCATCCACACAATACGAAAATTGGATGAAAAATACCACTTTTGAAGCGTTCGTGCATATGAGCGTATCATTTTTATTTATTTTTTGGTGGGGGAGTGGATCTTGGGTGGGAGTTCCCTCACTTTTTTCCCCAGGACTTGACCCCTGTCTACGGGCCTTCCTTTATCCAGATACACCACGTCTACGGGCCTTCCTTTATCCAGATACACCACATCTACGGGCCTTCCTTTATCTAGATACACCACGTCTACGGGCCTTCCTTTATCTAGATACACCACGTCTACGGGCCTTCCTTTATCTAGATACACCACGTCTACGGGCCTTCCTTTATCCAGATACACCACATCTACGGGCCTTCCTTTATCTAGATACACCACATCTACGGCCTTCCTTTATCTAGATACACCACGTCTACGGGCCTTCCTTTATCTAGATACACCACATCTACGGCCTTCCTTTATCTAGATACACCACGTCTACGGGCCTTCCTTTATCTAGATACACCACGTCTACGGACCTTCCTTTATCTAGATACACCACGTCTACGGACCTTCCTTTATCTAGATACACCACGTCTACGGGCCTTCCTTTATCTAGATACACCACGTCTACAGGCCTTCCTTTATCCAGATACACCATGTCTACGGGCCTTCCTTTATCTAGATACACCACGTCTACGGGCCTTCCTTTATCTAGATACACCACGTCTACGGGCCTTCCTTTATCTAGATACACCACGTCTACGGGCCTTCCTTTATCCAGATACACCACATCTACGGCCTTCCTTTATCTAGTGTAGGGGATCAGGGGGTGAAGAGCGGGCTCAGAGACAGTCCAGTAAAATAAAAATGGCTTTTATTCAGCAAAACATCAAACATAAAGTAGACATAAGGCCAGATAGACTTGTCTTAGCAAGCGGATGTGCACACAGGTACAGCTCACAGTTCATGGCTCCAAAAAGCTCCAGTCTTTATATGGTTTGTTTTTAAGCTCACCCAGCAGGTACACCGTCCAGCAATGGACACTTCCACACAGCGTGCCGCTGTCTCTTTCTCCTACACAAACAGCTCCTCTCTGACATTTTCAACACACCTGAATATAAGCAGGTCTGAAGGGGAAGTACCTGCCCTCTTCTATTAACCCCTTCCTAACCCTGCCCCAGGCTGACCCTCTACATATCCCCCCCTCTGTTCCAGGCCAGGGGTCTGGACATCACTAATCCAGTGGCAGTAGACCCGGGAAAGGGCATCCGCATTCTGATGTACCTTTCCCGGTCTATGTACCACTACAAAGCTGAAGTCCTGTAGAGCAAGGAACCACCGGGTGATTCTGGAGTTTTTATCTTTATTTTGGGCCATCCACTTAAGGGGCGCATGATCTGAAACTAACTTGAAGGGTCGGCCCAACAAGTAGTAGCGGAGTGTCTCCAAAGCCCATTTTATTGCGAGACACTCCCTTTCCACAATGGAATAATTCCTCTCAGCTGGCGTGAGCTTCCGGCTCAAGTACACAACAGGGTGCTCACCCCCCCAATCATCTGGGACAGTACTGCACCCAGACCCAATTTTGAGGCATCCGTTTGTACCAGGAACTCTTTTTGGAAGTCGGGAGCTACCAACACTGGTTCCTGGCACAAAGCTTGCTTCAACCGGCAGAACGCTGCTTCTGCACTCCACTGAACGACAGTTGCGTTCTTTCCCTTGGTGAGATCAGTCAGAGGTGCTGCTAGACTGGCAAAGTTGGGGACAAACCTCCTATAATAACCCACAATGCCAAGGAAAGAACGCACTTGCTTCTTTGTGAGTGGACGTGGCCATTTCTGAATAGCCTCCACTTTGTTTAGTTGGGGTTTAATCACACCCCTGCCTACCACATACCCCAGGTAGCGGGCCTCCTCCAACCCAACCTTGCTCTTTTCTGGGTTCACTGTGAACCCCGCCCTTCGGAGGGCATCCAAGACCAACTGGACCTTTGGTAAGTGACTCTCCCAGTCCTGACTAAAGATGACAATGTCATCAAGATAGGCTCCTGAAAACCCCTTATGAGGTCTCAGGACGAAGTCCATGGCCCTCTGGAAAGTGGCTGGGGCCCCATGTAACCTGAATGGCATTCAGGCATACTGCCATAAGCCCTCAGGTGTGGCAAATGCATTTTTTTCTTTAGCCTCTGGGGAAAGCGGGATCTGCCAGTATCAAGTAGTCAAGTCAAGAGTGGTGATGTACCGGGCCGGTCCTATTCTCTCGATTAACTCATCGACCCGGGGCATGGGATACGCGTCTGGCTTGGAGACTTCGTTTAACTTGCGAAAGTCATTGCAGAACCGCCAGGTTCCATTCGGCTTGGGTACAAGGACTATAGGGCTGGACCAGCTACTTGAAGACTCCTCAATGACCCCAAGGTCCAACATACTCTTAAGCTCTGCCGAGACAATATTCCGGCGAGCTTCGGGTATGCGGTAGGGTATGAGGTTTACTCGAATGCCAGGGTCTGTAATGACATTATGTTCAATTACCAAAGTTAGGCCCGGTAGGTTTGAAAAAATGTCTCGATTCCTCTGCAAAAACTTCCAGGACTCCTGTTTTTGAGAAGGGGAGAGAGCCTCTGCAATCCCTACCTTCTTAATCTGAGCATCATGGTCTTCTGGGACTTTCAGACTGACTGTCAAAACCTGTCTATCTTTCCACGGTTTGATCAAGTTGATGTGGTAAATCTGGTAGGGCTTACGTTTGGTGGGCTGATGGACTTTATAGTTGACCTTGCCCACCCTCTCAACTATCTCAAAGGGTCCTTACCACTTGGCGAGAAACTTACTCTCGACGGTAGGCACTAAGACCAGCACCCGATCCCCAGGTTTAAACTCTCTAATCTTGGCAGATCGGTTGTATACACGACTCTGGGCGTTTTGCGCAGCCTGCAAATGTTCCTGTACTACAGTGGTGTGAAAAAGTGTTTGCCCCCTTCCTCATTTCTGTTCCTTTGCATGTTTGTCACACTTAAGTGTTTCGGAACATCAAACCAATTTAAACAATAGTCAAGGACAACACAAGTAAACACAAAATGCAATTTGTAAATGAAGGTGTTTATTATTAAAGGTGAAAAAAAATCCAAACCATCATGGCCCTGTGTGAAAAAGTGATTGCCCCCTTGTTAAAACATACTATAACTGTGGTTGTCCACACCTGAGTTCAATTTCTCTAGCCACACCCAGGCCTGATTATTGCCACACCTGTTCACAATCAAGGCATCACTTAAATAGGAGCTGCTTGACACAGTAAGGTCCACCAGAAGATCCTTAAAAGCTACACATCATGCCGAGACCCAAAGAAATTCAGGAACAATTGAGAAAGAAAGTAATTGAGATCTATCAGTCTGGAAAGGGTTATAAAGCCATTTCCAAAGCTTTGGGAATCCAGCGAACCACAGTGAGAGCCATTATCCACAAATGGCGAAGACATGGAACAGTGGTGAACCTTCCCAGGAGTGGCCGGCCGCCCAAAATTACCCCAAGAGCGCAGCGACGACTCATCCAAGAGGTCACAAAAGACCCCACAGCAACGTCCAAGGAACTGCAGGCCTCACTTGCCTCAGTTAAGGTCAGCGTTCATGCCTCCACCATCAGGAAAAGACTGGGCAAAAATGGCCTGCATGGCAGAGTTCCAAGGAGAAAACCACTGCTGAGCAAAAAGAACATCAAAGCTCGTCTCAATTTCTCCACAACACATCTTGATGATCCCCAAGACTTTTGGGACAACATTCTGTGGACCGATGAGACAAAAGTGGAACTCTTTGGAAGGTGTGTGTCCAAGTATATCTGGCGTAGAAGGAACACTGCATTTCAGAAAAAGAACATTATACCAACAGTAAAATATGGTGGTGGTAGTGTGATGGTCTGGGGCTGTTTTGCTGCTTCAGGACCTGGAAGACTTGCCGTGATAAAAGGAACTATGAATTCTGCTGTCTACCAAGAGATCCTGAAGGAGAATGTCCGACCATCTGTTCGTGTACTCAAGCTGAAACGAACTTGGGTTCTGCAGCAGGACAATGATCCTAAACACACCAGCAAGTCCACCACCGAATGGCTGAAGAAAAACAAAATGAAGACTTTGGAGTGGCCTAGCCAAAGTCCTGACCTGAATCCTATTGAGATGTTGTGGTATGACCTTTAAAAAGGCCGTTCATGCTCGAAAACCCTCTAATGTAACTGAATTAGGACAATTCTGCAAAGATGAGTGGGCCAAAATTCCTCCAGGACGCTGTAAAAGCCTCATTGCACGTTATCGCAAACGCTTGGTTGCAGTTGTTGCTGCTAAGGGTGGCCCAACCAGTTATTAGGTTTAGGGGGCAATCACTTTTTCACACAGGGCCATGATGGTTTGGATTTTTTTTCACCTTTAATAATAAACACCTTCATTTACAAATTGCATTTTGTGTTTACTTGTGTTGTCCTTGACTATTGTTTAAATTGGTTTGATGTTCCGAAACACTTAAGTGTGACAAACATGCAAAGGAACAGGAAATGAGGAAGGGGGCAAACACTTTTTCACACCACTGTATCAGTAGGTACAGCGGGGTGCCTGGTATCGGATAAGAAATAAACTTTTTTTTTTTTTTTTTGCCAACCTTGCATTAAAGACACACTATTGAGGGCAGTGGCAGCACCTTCGCAAAAAAGTGTCCCATCCTCGCCTCACACACAGCAAGCAAGGTATGCCCTCAGGGCCACCATCAGGGGGGGGTACAGCTCATACACCTGTAAGGGGCCCGAGTGTCTGGGTGGGCCTGGCCAGATGGGAGAAGGCAGAGGCGGGGGAAGGGGAGCTCCGTGGCTGCGCTGGCTTTTGGAGTGAATGTGAGTCGGCAGCTGTATCACTGAGCTTGCATCGGGCTCTTTGCTGCCACCTCTGGCAAATTCCTGCATGTGCACTCCTCGTGTGTGCACAAGAGATGGGACCAGGAACACCACCTTACAAGTAAGGACTGTTCTACAAGTGAAAGGGGGGGGGGGGGGGTTACATGTGTGTATGATCAATGGGTACATGTGTGTGTGTATGATCAATGGGTACATGTGTCTGTTACTGTGTACATGTGTGTGTGTGTGAGATCAATGGGTACATGTGTGTGTGTGTGATCAATGGGTACATGTCTCTGTGTCTCTGTATGTGTGTATTTGTCTGTGTACATGTCTGTCTGTGTCTGTGTGTCATATATACACATGTGAGGGGTAGGGTTGCCACCTGTCCAGGATTCACCCGGACAGTTCGGGTTTGGAATCCTGTGTCCGGGTTTCACTCTGCCTGATGGGACAGATTATTTAGACAGGGCTGTGGCTCCCCAAGTAACTGAGATAGTCACACAAAAATCTGTTGCCATCTGGGAGCTGCGGGCCACTGTCTGAGGGCAGGTTTGGCATCACTGGGGGGGGCGATAATGTCAGCAGGAGCAGTTTGGCCACACCCACTGTTCGCCGCAGCGCTCTGCATTACCACTCTCCTTGAGGCACCCAAAAGGTGTCCCAGTTCTTTTATAATCCTATAGTATATACCAGGGATGTGCAATTAGCGGACCTCCAGCTGTTGCAGAACTACAAGTCCCATGAGGCATAGCAAGACTCTGAGAGCCACAAGCAGAGGCATGATGAGACTTGTAGTTTTGCAACAGCTGGAGGTCCGCTAATTGCATATCCCTGGTATATACTAAGGAAAAAAAAAAAACCCTGTAAAGTGTTCGGTTTTAACTTGAAGAAAAGATGACAACCCTAGTGAGGGGGCTGAGAGCATTCAGGTGTGGGGGGGGCTGCAAGCGTACAGGTGTGAGGGGGGGCTGAGAGCATACAGGTGTGAGGGGGGACTGCGAGCGTACAGGTGTGAGGGGGGGCTGAGAGCATACAGGTGTGAGGGGGGACTGCGAGCGTACAGGTGTGAGGGGGGGCTGAGAGCGTACAAGTGTGAGGGGGGGCTGAGAGCGTACAAGTGTCAGGGGGGACTGCGAGCGTACAAGTGTGAGGGGGGCTGAGAGCGTACAAGTGTGAGGGGGGCTGCAAGCGTACAGGTGTGAGGGGGGCTGTGAGCATACAGGTGTGAGGGGGGACTGCGAGCGTACAGGTGTGAGGGGGGGCTGAGAGCATACAGGTGTGAGGGGGGGCTTCGAGCATACTGGTGTGAGGGGGGGGGCTGCAAGCGTACAGGTGTGAGGGGGGGCTGTGAGCATACAGGTGTGAGGGGGGGCTGTGAGCATACAGGTGTGAGGGGGGGACTGCGAGCGTACAAGTGTGAGGGGGGCTTCGAGCATACTGGTGTGAGAGGGGGCTGAGAGCATTCAGGTGTGAGGGGGGCTGAGAACGTACAAGTGTGAGGGGGGGCTGTGAGCATACAGGTGTGAGGGGGGGCTGAGAGCATTCAGGTGTGAGGGGGGCTGAGAACGTACAGGTGTGAGGGGGGGCTGTGAGCATACAGGTGTGAGGAGGGGCTGCAAGCGTACAGGTGTGAGGGGGGGCTGTGAGCATACAGGTGTGAGGGGGGACTGCGAGCGTACAAGTGTGAGGGGGGCTTCGAGCATACTGGTGTGAGGGGGGGCTGAGAGCATTCAGGTGTGAGGGGGGCTGAGAACGTACAAGTGTGAGGGGGGCTGCGAGTGTATAGGTGTGAGGGGGGGCTGTGAGCATACAGGTGTGAGGGGGGACTGCGAGCGTACAAGTGTGAGGGGGGCTTCGAGCATACTGGTGTGAGGGGGGGCTGAGAGCATTCAGGTGTGAGGGGGGCTGAGAACGTACAAGTGTGAGGGGGGCTTCGAGCATACTGGTGTGAGGGGGGGCTGAGAGCATTCAGGTGTGAGGGGGGCTGCGAGTGTATAGGTGTGAGGGGGGCTGAGAGCGTACAAGTGTGAGGGGGGACTGAGAGAATTCAGGTGTGGGGGGGGGGGCTGAGAGCATTCAGGTGTGGGGGGCTGAGAGTGTACAAGTGTGTGAGGGGGCTGTGAGCGTACAGGTGTGAGGGGGGGCTGAGAGCATATAGGTTTGCTGGATCTGGATGTCTCTTTTTGGCAGATATAATTTCCTACTGTTAACCACCTGAGTCCCAGTATACGTCATATGACGTCTTTTTGGTCTCAGGGGTATATCTGAATGATGGGTGTAGCTACAGACATCATTCAGATATTGCCGGTTTCAGCCGGCGATTCCCTGCACCATAAGAACGATCATAGCGGCTGTTCCGCCTCTTGATCGTTCTTACGGGCGGCGGGAGGGGACCCCCCTCCCGCCGCCCTCCGGTGCTTCTACCGACTCATCGCTTCCATCGGTGAGTCGGACTCGGGATCCGCCGGCACCGGATGATGCACATAGAGATTTCCGGAGGACCAGATGGTCGCCGGAGTCTCTATGATCGTTCGGAGGCCGGGCGCGATGTTATGACGTCACGCCCGGCCTCTGCATTCAAAAAACGGCGCCGCCTCCGCTGGGAAGCGGTGATCGATTTTTTTTTTTTTTTTTTTTTTATTTTAGGCTTCCCAGCCTAGAGGTGAGATGTGGGGTCTTATTGACCCCCCACATCTCACTGTAAATAGGTCCGATCGTGTCATATTCCTATTACAAGGGATGTTTACATTTCTTGTAATAGGAATAAAAGTGATCAAATATATTTTTTTTTTTTTTTTAAAGTTGTTGAACTAAAAAAAGAAAGTAAAATGAACAATAAAAAGAAAAAAAAAAAAATTTAAAGCGCCCTGTCCCGCGAGCTCGTACGCAGAAGCGAACGCATACGTAAGTCCCGCCCACATATGAAAACGGTGTTCAAACCACACATGTGAGGTATCGCCGCGAACGTTGGAGCGAGAGCAATAATTCTAGCCCTAGACCTCCTCTGTAACTCAAAATATGTAACCAGTAAAAAATGTTAAAGCGTCGACTATGGGGATTTTTAAATACCAAAGTTTGGCGCCATTCCACAAGCGCATGCAATTTTGAAGCGTGACATGTTGGGTATCTATTTACTCGGCGTATCTTCATCTTTCACATTATGCAAAAAAATTGGGCTAACTTTACTGTTTTGTTTTTTTTTTAAAGCAGGAAACTGTTTTTTTTCTGAAAAAAACGCGTTCGAAAAATTGCTGCGCAAATACCGTGCGAGATAAAAAGTTGCAACGACCGCCATTGTATTCTTTAGGGTCTTTGCTAAAAAAACATATATAATGTTTGGGGGTTCTATGTAATTTTCTAGCAAAAAAATTTGGAATTTTACATGTAGGAGAGAAATGTCAGAATTGGCCTGGGTCTCAGGTGGTTAAACCTTGAACGCACTAATGACTTATAATACATTGTGCATTTTCATATATGACATTGTATGAGTGATAACATAAAAGTGTGTGCACTGAAGGACTTGGTGGGATAGCTAGTGGGTGGATTCGGTGGGATGGCCAGTGGGGGGGGGGGGCTCTGGGAAATGTTGGTGGTCAGGCCTGAGGGGGGGGGGGGGGGGCCAGGCCTCAAGCTGTCTAAGGGGCCCCACAAAGAGGACTGTAAGAATGTAAACATGTTTTTTTCTTCAAGGAGCCACATCCTTGTTTATTATTATACTAAGCCTACTGGCTGAATTTCAAAACCAGGAGGAGGCTCCTTTAAGAAAAATTGTCAGTTAGAGGACCACCAGGAGATTTGAAAGGTTCCCATGACAACACACTGCTCTGTGATTTGAAATAAAATAAAATAAATAAAAAGGTTCCCATGACAACACACTACTCTGTGATTTGAAAATAATAAAAATAAAAAGGTTCCCATGACAACACACTACTCTGTGATTTGAAAAAAATAAACAAAAAGGTTCCCATGACAACACACTACTCTGTGATTTGAAAAAAAAAAAAAAAAAAAAGGTTCCCATGACAACACACTGCTCTGTGATTTGAAAAAAAAATAAAATAAAAAGGTTCCCATGACAACACACTGCTCTGTGATTTGAAAAAAATAAACAAAAAGGTTCCCATGACAACACACTACTCTGTGATTAGAAAAAAAAAAAAAAAAAAAAAAAAAAAAAAGGTTCCCATGACAACACACTGCTCTGTGATTTGAAAAAAAATAAAATAAAAAGGTTCCCATGACAACACACTGCTCTGTGATTTGAAAAAAATAAACAAAAAGGTTCCCATGACAACACACTACTCTGTGATTTGAAAAAAAAAAAAAAAGGTTCCCATGACAACACACTGCTCTGTGATTTGAAAAAAAAAAAAAAAAAAGGTTCCCATGACAACACACTGCTCTGTGATTTGAAAAAAAAAAAAAAAAAAGGTTCCCATGACAACACACTGCTCTGTGATGTCATCGGCTGCTCTCAGATAAGGAACACTCAGCTGGGATCCGGTCAGTTGCTTTGTTGACTCTGAACGGTTAACACGAGCTTCTTTGGCGAGTTTTTTCTTGTGATCTGATCCGATTTTATCCGATTTGATTGCGAATTTAATTCTCGCCCATTTCAAGCGCATTTCATTATTCTGCATAATGAACAGATTTAACCTTAAAAAGGTCGTTTCTCAAAATAAGACCAAAGAGAAGCTCCCCATTGGAGGAGGAGCTATGGGAGGAGATATCAGTGTCCATCCTGCAGATATCCCAAGGAAGAAGCCCACAATGAAGAGGAGGACTAGGGCTCTTATGCGCGGCTGCTTCAGAGCCGTGATTGGATGCTTTGGTGCCGGCTGTAAAGTCAATGGCCGACAGCAGAAAACAGAAGAAGACCTGAATGGTAAGTTTTTTTGGATATTGATAGATACAAGACAAAGGAAACCCTTTCATTGGATCCTTTTCTCCTATTAATGACGGGTCACATTCCCATAGGTACATAGGATGTTTTTTTGTTTTTTTTATATCAAATCCTTTTTTAATTACAATCAACACAAGACATACACACCGCCCATGGAATTATTGTATAATCATAATAAACACACATTTATAAGAAATATTTAAAGTGGTTTTAAATATTTTTATATTTTAAAGTGTGTACATGTATGTGTATACCATGTGATTATATACTGTGTGATTATATACTGTGTGACCCCATAATCTCCTATTGCCCGGGGGCCCCATAATCTCCTATTACCCGGGGGCCCCATAATCTCCTATTGCCCGGGGGCCCCATAATCTCCTATTGCCCGGGGGGCCCCATAATCTCCTATTGCCCGGGGGGGCCCCATAATCTCCTATTGCCTGGGGGCCCCATGATCTCCTATTGCCCGGGGGGCCCCATGATCTCCTATTGCCCGGGGGCCCCATAATCTCCTATTGCCCGGGGGCCCCATAATCTCCTATTGCCCGGGGGCCCCATTATCTCCTATTGCCCGGGGGCCCCATAATCTCCTATTGCCTGGGGCCCCATAATCTCCTATTGCCCGGGGGCCCCATAATCTCCTATTGCCCGGGGGCCCCATAATCTCCTATTGCCCGGGGGCCCCATTATCTCCTATTGTCCGGGGGCCCCATAATTTCCTATTGCCTGGGGCCCCATAATCTCCTATTGCCCGGGGGCCCCATAATCTCCTATTGCCCGGGGGCCCCATAATCTCCTATTGCCCGGGGGCCCCATAATCTCCTATTGCCCGGGGGGCCCCATAATCTCCTATTGCCTGGGGGCCCCATGATCTCCTATTGCCCGGGGGCCCCATAATCTCCTATTGCCCGGGGGGCTCCATAATCTCCTATTGCCCGGGGGGCCCCATAATCTCCTATTGCCTGGGGGCCCCATGATCTCCTATTGCCCGGGGGCCCCATAATCTCCTATTGCCCGGGGGCCCCATAATCTCCTATTGCCCGGGGGCCCCATAATCTCCTATTGCCCGGGGGCCCCATAATCTCCTATTGCTCGGGGCCCCATAATCTCCTATTGCCCGGGGGCCCCATAATCTCCTATTGCCCAGGGGGCCCCATAGTCTCCTATTGCCCGGGGCCCCCATGAGTCGTCAGTCCGCCCCCTGCTGCCATGTAAACAATTTCTCAGGGGTGTGATAAGTCCTGTGTGAAATGAATAGTTGGGTTCATTTCTGTGTGGAAGATAAAGAGCCCATGGGCAGTGCGGGCAATGCCGCCCCCCAATGATCCTCCCATATGGGACCCAGATCTCTTCCCCACTGTCTCTTTGAAGGTTTCATTTTGATTGCCACTCTGTAGTCATATGTGTCAATCTTTTGTTTTTATCTCCAACAATCGGCGTGTACACACTACTGGGGGGCCACACACATGCAGATGGACGGTTATAGATCTCTTATTGGCACCGTCTCCCCGTGATTTTGTACTTGCTGAAAACCAGAAGATTACTTAGCAGTGCCCCAAAGAAAACATGAAATAGTCCCTCCTGTTCCATGCTGAATGGACAAAAAAGAATGGATTGTCTGAAATGTCTTAGGGCTCATTTAAACACGTTGTGCCCTCTGAACAGCAATCCACATTCAGGTCGCTCTTCAGAAAGCATTTGCCAGGTGGTAAGAAGGTGTTATATTGCCTCCTCACCACCTGGTTAAACATGACACATTATATACACATAGTAAACGTGCTGTAAGGTTTTATACCCCTTACACTGCTAGGAAAATGTTGTCACAGCCTAATTTCTTCACAGAGCACACCGCCTCCTTTTCCTCTGCTGGCTGAATGTGAGCTGGGGGGGGGGGGGGCAGGTTCAGGCCCCGCCTCTTATAGGTGGTTCCAATCTCGGCCGGTTCAGCAGGGACCAGCCGAGATTCTAACCATGTATGGGCAGGCTAATTACAGGCTGTGTACAACCAGCCTGTCTGATTTTTCATGCGATTATTGCCAGCCAGTGGGTCGGGATGAATGGCAGGCAACCAGCATTTTTATACGAAGGCCAACATTAGCCATCCTTGTGTCCCTGTCATGTCGACTTTATTCATTGTCTCTGGCACAAGCGTTTTGAACGTTTCTCTCTATAATTTGATGTTGTACAAAGAAAAATATATGAAATGTAGGTGAAGGTGCTAAATCTAATTCCTCTCTTTTTTTGTTTTTAGATGTACGCGGTATTGACTACACGCAAGGCTCACGCGGCAGGTCTGTCCACCAAGACATTGAGACGCCGCCAAAAAGTGATGTTCAAATTAGGACTCCACCAGAGTGCGACCAGGACTTGGCCACTCCACCAGAGTGCGACCAGGACTTGGCCACTCCACCAGAGTGCGACCAGGACATGGCCACTCCACCAGAGTGCGACCAGGACTTGGCCACTCCACCAGAGTGCCACCAGGACATGGCCACTCCACCAGAGTGCCACCAGGACTTGGCCACTCCACCAGAGTGCCACCAGGACTTGGCCACTCCACCAGAGTGCGACCAGGACATGGCCACTCCACCAGAGTGCCACCAGGACTTGGCCACTCCACCAGAGTGCCACCAGGACTTGGTCACTCCACCAGAGTGCGACCAGGACTTGGCCACTCCACCAGACTGCGACCAGGACTTGGCCACTCCACCAGAGTGCCACCAGGACATGGCCACTCCACCAGAGTGCCACCAGTACTTGGCCCCTCCACCAGAGTGCCACCAGGACTTGGCCACTCCACCAGAGTGCCACCAGGACTTGGTCACTCCACCAGAGTGCCACCAGGACTTGGCCACTCCACCAGAGTGCCACCAGGACTTGGCCACTCCACCAGAGTGCCACCAGGACTTGGCCCCTCCACCAGAGTGCCACCAGGACTTGGCCCCTCCACCAGAGTTCAGCCAGGACTTGGCCACTCCACCAGAGTGCGACCAGGACTTGGCCACTCCACCAGAGTGCCACCAGGACTTGGTCACTCCACCAGAGTGCCACCAGGACTTGGCCACTCCACCAGAGTGCCACCAGGACTTGGCCACTCCACCAGAGTGCCACCAGGACTTGGCCACTCCACCAGAGTGCGACCAGGACATGGTCACTCCACCAGAGTGCGACCAGGACTTGGCCACTCCACCAGAGTGCGACCAGGACTTGGCCACTCCACCAGAGTGCCACCAGGACTTGGCCCCTCCACCAGAGTGCCACCAGGACTTGGCCCCTCCACCAGAGTGCCACCAGGACTTGGCCCCTCCACCAGAGTGCCACCAGGACTTGGCCCCTCCACCAGAGTGCCACCAGGACTTGGCCCCTCCACCAGAGTGCGACCAGGACTTGGCCCCTCCACCAGAGTGCCACCAGGACTTGGCCCCTCCACCAGAGTGCCACCAGGACTTGGTCACTCCACCAGAGTGCGACCAGGACTTGGCCCCTCCACCAGAGTGCGACCAGGACTTGGCCCCTCCACCAGAGTGCGACCAGGACTTGGCCCCTCCACCAGAGTGCGACCAGGACTTGGCCCCTCCACCAGAGTGCGACCAGGACTTGGCCACTCCACCAGAGGGTGACCAGGACTTGGCCACTCCACCAGAGGGCGACCAGGACTTGGCCACTCCACCAGAGGGCGACCAGGACTTGGCCACTCCACCAGAGGGCGACCAGGACTTGGCCACTCCACCAGAGGGCGACCAGGACTTGGCCACTCCACCAAAGGGCGACCAGGACTTGGCCACTCCACCAGAGGGCGACCAGGACTTGGCCACTCCACCAGAGGGCGACCAGGACTTGGCCACTCCACCAGAGTGCAACCAGGACTTGGCCACTCCACCAGAGTGCGACATTCACATGGAAAACCCACTAGAATGTGACGTTCACATTGATAGGCAGATACTAGTGGTAGGGGATTCAGTTATTGGAAGGATACAGAGGGCAATCTGTCCCAAATACCCTCATCGCCGTACAGTATGTTGTTTACCGGGCGCTCGGGTTCGGAACATTGTAGATTGCGTGGACACATTGTTGGATGGGGCTGGAGTGGACCCAGCTGTCATGGTATATATCGGTGCCAATGACAAAGTTCGA
Organism: Lithobates sylvaticus; assembly: GCA_028564925.1. Taxonomy (NCBI): domain Eukaryota; kingdom Metazoa; phylum Chordata; class Amphibia; order Anura; family Ranidae; genus Lithobates; species Lithobates sylvaticus. The sequence goes on from CM053030.1 coordinate 1,978,614, forward strand.
GAAAGATGGAGCGCCCTACAAAATGATTTCAGGGAATTAGGGGCCATATTGAAGAAAAGGACCTCCAAGGCAGTATTTTCAGAAATATTGCCTGTACCTCGAGCCACACCGGAGAGGCAGCAGGAGCTTATGGATCTAAACAACTGGCTGAGGAACTATTGCAGAGAGGAGGGATTTGGCTTCATGGCGAACTGGATGGACTTTTCATTTGGTTGCCGTCTTTATAGCAGTGATGGATTGCACTTAAATGGAAGGGGTGCAGCTTTTTTGGGAGTGAAGATGAGCAAAACGTTGGAAAAAATTTTAAACTAGGAGATGAGGAGGAGCGATCAAGCCATCATCACCGGAGTCCACTACCAAGTCAAGCCATCATCACCGGAGTCCACTACCAAGTCAAGCCATCATCACCGGAGTCCACTACCAAGTCAAGCCATCATCACCGGAGTCCACTACCAAGTCAAGCCATCATCACCGGAGTCCACTACCAAGTCAAGCCATCATCACCAGAGTCCACTACCAAGTCAAGCCATCATCACCGTCATCGCTCTCTTGAAAGATTCTCATCGGCACCTATCTTCAAGAGAGCAATACCTTCAGCTATCTTCACCAACAGGAGTGCCACATTATCTTTTCTGCATGGTCCAAGTTTTGTGCTTGGGGATAGAGTGTTATAGGACTCAATGGAAAGCTTGAGGAACCCTCCCAGGGACCAGGTACGGCTGCACCAACCCAGTTTCCTACACTGGGGGGCAGCTGCCACTCCAGTAACTGGAGGGTCTTCCCATCAGCCCTCTACTTCCCTTTCTGCAGCTTCTGAATCACCAACTATCAAAGTAGTTGGATAAAGAACCGGAGGGTCCTCCCATCAGGCCTCCATTTTTGTTTTTGGAGCTTCTAAATCACCATCGATGTAGCTGGACAAACAAGACAATTGGCTGTTCCTAGAAGAAGACTCAACAAAAAGTCTGAGGAACCCTCCTAGGGACCAGCTACGGCTGTACCAACACAGGTCCCTACACTGGTGGCGGCTGCCACTTCAGTAACCGGAGGGTCTTCCCATCAGCCCTCATGGGGGGTAACCGAACCAAGTCCTCCAAAATCTGCCTCATCTAAAAGTTGCCAAGAATGTAAATGTAGACCTTAAGCTTTAAGGTTAATCAAAAATATCACATTCTAAAGGGAAAGGTAGAACAAGGGGGAGTATGGAAGAGAGAGAGAGGGAGGAAAAGGGGGGAGGGAAGGTTGGAGGAAGAAGGGGGTGAGGGTTGGGGGGAACCCCCACACCCCTTCCTTACCCAAAAACCTACCCCCCCTTTCCTCCCTCTCTCCCTCTTCCATACTCCCCTCCCCCTTGTTATACCTTTCCTTTTAGAATGTGATATTTTTGATTAACCTTAAAGCTTAAGGTCTACATTTACACTCTTGGCAACTTTTGGATATGGGGTAGCTTTTGGAGGACTTGGTTTGGTTCCCCCCGGGCCTAGCAGGCTGTTTACCACCAACATTTCAGACTCTTTTTTACAGATGATTATGCAGGCCTTAGAGAACAGAGGCCGCATATGGGCAGCACAGAGGCTTAGGGGTTAGCCTTGCAGCACTGGGGTCCATGGTTCATATCCTGACCAGGACACTATCTGCATGGAGTTTGCATGTTCTCCCTGTGCTTGCGTGGGTTTCCTCCGGGTACTCCGGTTTCCTCCCACACATACTACCTTGCGTTGGTGGTGCAGTGGTAAGCATAGCTGCCTTTCAAGCAGCTGACCCGGGTTCGATTCCCGGCCAACGCCATCTCCAATAGTTGGAGTCCTCAGAGAGAAAAGCGCTATACAAGGTCAATGCGGAGTGTATATTAGCAGTGGAATAAAGAATGAAGCGAATGTGTGGAATGTTTGAGGAAGAAAATCTTCTCCCAGAATCTATAGAAGGTGAACCCAGCAACAGATAGAAGATGCTTAGGCTGCGATCACACCTAGGAGTTTCGGATCGCGGGCAGAATTGCTGCGATTCACAAATTGCCACAAAACGCTTGACATGTTTGTGATCCCTTTACCTCCAATGGCACCCCAATCATGGGACAATATTGTCACCTGACAAATCGCGAAAAAAACTAAATTGCAGGATGCCCGTTTCCCAAAAGCAATCCTGCAAATTTGTCGTAATTTGTCAGGTGACAAAAATTTGTCTTGATTGGGTTGATATTGAAGGTAAAGGGATCGCAAGCGTGTGCCGTGTTTTGCAGCGATTTGGGAATCCGGAACACCTGCACAGACATCCCCCCCAGCAGGAATATTACACCCATACCCCACCCCATCAGGTATATTACACCCGAAATTCCCCCCATCAGGTATATTACACCCATACCCCACCCCATCAGGTATATTACACCCATACACACCTCTATATCTGGGTATATATGGTGGATATAGTACATAGCGATATATATGACAGTGGATATATAGTATATACAGAGAGTACACATGTCACACCTCTAGATCTGGGTATATACGGTGGATATAGTATATAGAGATACATACGGTATATAGGATAGTGATCCCTTCCTGGTTATGTCCTGGTCGGAGATTACTATGAACCAGTGGCGGTGCGTGCATAGAGGGCGCAGGAGCGCCGCCCCCCCCTCTCCTGCACCGCTCTATCACCAATAGATAGATTCATGCATTTGTTGCCAGCGGTTTAGACATTAATGGCTGTGTGTTGAGTTATTTTGAGGGGACAGCAAATTTACACTGTTATACAAGCTGTACACTCACTACTGTACATTGTAGACAAGTGTCATTTCTTCAGTGTTGTCACATGAATGTCACTGAGGGGTGTACTTACTTTTGTCAGATACTGTATAACCGGCAAAGCTAAACACCAGGCCAACCAGGATAGATCCGCCCAGCCGGTCCGGTAATCCCGGCTCCCCTTTACAGTCAGCAATCAGATCTTTATTCAAATAAGTAGCAAAGTTTGGTCACCGACCCCCCAGAGACACTCTATTGGTACTCCTTCCAGCAAGCTCCCAGTGTTAGTCCAAAGCGCAGTGATTTGGGTGAGAACCTCCCATTCCTCTCACCCAGAGATACAGGAAGGTGAAATAATGAGGAAAAACATTCTGAATATATACAGAATGAGAGGAACAGTTTCCAGTCCGGGATCCATGCAGGAAAGACCCGAGTGCAGTGTGTATGGGGGGGGGGGGGGATCGGTGAGCAGTGGGGGAGGGGTGCACAGCAAGTATGGGGGGGGGGGGAATCGGTGAGCAGTGGGGGAGGGGTGCACAGCAAGTATGGGGGGGGGTCGTGAACAGTGGGGGAGGGGTGCACAGCAAGTATGGGGGGGGGATCGGTGAGCAGTGGGGGAGGGGTGCACAGCAAGTATGGGGGGGGGGGTCGTGAACAGCGGGGGAGGGGTGCAGAGTGTGTATAGAAGGCACAAAACAATTACAAAATAAAAGTTTATTAAAAGCAGCAAAAACACAAAACAAAGACGAATAATTTCTACAATTCGAAGAGATCGTCCAGAAATATTAATATATCGAGCATTTCCCACTGCGGCTGTGACTCCGCCTCCTCCAGCAACATCTCTGCAATAGAAGAGGGGGAGGGGGAGAGATGAGCGTCACCCAACAGAACCCCCCAATACCCCCAGACTAACTGGACCCCCCCCGATATCCTCCAGACTGGGGTTATTATACAGAGGTACATACCCGGGGGGGGGGGGGGGTATTATACAGAGGTACATACCCGGGGGGGGGGAATTATACAGAGGTACATACCCGGGGGGGGGGGGGGGGTGTATTATACAGAGGTACATACCCGGGGGGGGGGTGTATTATACAGAGGTACATACCCGGGGGGGGGGGGGTGTATTATACAGTAGATACATACCCAGGGGGGGGGGGGGGAATTATACAGAGGTACATACCCGGGGGGGGGGGGTGTATTATACAGAGGTACATACCCGGGGGGGGGGTGTATTATACAGAGGTACATACCCAGGGGGGGGGTGTATTATACAGAGGTACATACCCAGGGGGGGGGTGTATTATACAGAGGTACATACCCAGGGGGGGGGGGTGTATTATACAGAGGTACATACCCAGGGGGGGGGGGTGTATTATACAGAGGTACATACCCGGGGGGGGGGTGTATTATACAGAGGTACATACCCGGGGGGGGGGTGTATTATACAGAGGTACATACCCAGGGGGGGGGGTGTATTATACAGAGGTACATACCCGGGGGGGTGTATTATACAGAGGTACATACCCAGGGGGGGGTGTATTATACAGAGGTACATACCCGGGGGGGGGTGTATTATACAGAGGTACATACCCAGGGGGGGGGGGGTGTATTATACAGAGGTACATACCCAGGGGGGGGGTGTATTATACAGAGGTACATACCCGGGGGGGGTGTATTATACAGAGGTACATACCCAGGGGGGGGGTGTATTATACAGAGGTACATACCCAGGGGGGGGGGGTGTATTATACAGAGGTACATAACCCGGGGGGGGGGGGTGTATTATACAGAGGTACATACCCAGGGGGGGGGGTGTATTATACAGAGGTACATACCCAGGGGGGGGGTGTATTATACAGAGGTACATACCCAGGGGGGGGGGGGGGGGGGGGGGGGGGGGGGGGGGGGGGGGGGGGGGGGGGGGGTGTATTATACAGAGGTACATACCCAGGGGGGGGGGTGTATTATACAGAGGTACATACCCGGGGGGGTGTATTATACAGAGGTACATACCCGGGGGGGGGGGTGTATTATACAGAGGTACATACCCAGGGGGGGGGGTGTATTATACAGAGGTACATACCCGGGGGGGTGTATTATACAGAGGTACATACCCGGGGGGGGGTGTATTATACAGAGGTACATACCCAGGGGGGGGGTGTATTATACAGGAAGTACATACCCGGGGGGTGTATTATACAGGGGTACATACCCGGGGGGGGGTGTATTATACAGGGGTACATACCCGGGGGGGGGGTGTATTATACAGGGGTACATACCCGGGGGGGGGGGTGTATTATACAGGGGTACATACCTGGGCAGTGTATCTGTAGTTCCATATCCAAGTCGTCTTCAAGTATCGATCGCTCTGTCCAGTCTGCAGAAATCAGAACATTCAGTAAATGTCTAATACAGAATTTCACCCCTCCCCCACAGCAGAGCAGCTAAGAAGAGTCTAGAAGCGGTGGCCCAGAGCCGCGCACTGAAACTGGAAAGAAAAGATTCACCTTCTGGACTTCCTCAAAACTCTGAAATTCAGAAAGAAAACTCACGAAATTGGGAAAACCAGGGTGGCCACTGGGGGGCGGTAAGGAACCCGTGTACAGAGAGTGATGGCTCAATGCTCTGATAGTATGAGAGACATCAGAGACTCTCCACCCACATCGCCCCCAACATTCATCAGACTTACTCTCTTGTCCATTGAGGGACACGGGAATTCTCATCCAATCAGCTTCATTGAGGAGGACTTCTAGTTCCGGATGGCGGATGTACACCAGTCCAGAGTACCCGTCACCAGTCCATCAGAGTACCCAAGTACCTCTCACCAGCCAGAGTACCCGTCACCAATCCATCAGAGTACCCAAGTACCTCTCACCAGCCAGAGTACCCGTCACCAATCCATCAGAGTACCCGTCACCAGCCCATCAGAGTACCCGAGTACCCGTCACCAGTCCATCAGAGTACCCGTCACCAGTCCATCAGAATACCCGAGTACCTGTCACCAGCCCATCAGAGTACCCGAGTACCTGTCACCAGTCCATCAGAGTACCCGAGTACCCGTCACCAGTCCATCAGAGTACCCGAGTACCTGTCACCAGTCCATCCGAGTACCCGTCACCAGTCCATCAGAGTACCCGAGTACCCGTCACCAGTCCATCAGAGTACCCAAGTACCTCTCACCAGCCAGATTACCCGTCACCAATCCATCAGAGTACCCGTCACCAGCCCATCAGAGTACCCGAGTACCCGTCACCAGTCCATCAGAGTACCCGTCACCAGTCCATCAGAGTACCCGAGTACCCGTCACCAGTCCATCAGAATACCCGAGTACCTGTCACCAGCCCATCAGAGTACCCGAGTACCTGTCACCAGTCCATCAGAGTACCCGTCACCAGTCCATCAGAGTACCCGAGTACCCGTCACCAGTCCATCAGAATACCCGAGTACCTGTCACCAGCCCATCAGAGTACCCGAGTACCTGTCACCAGTCCATCAGAGTACCCGAGTACCCGTCACCAGTCCATCAGAGTACCCGAGTACCTGTCACCAGTCCATCCGAGTACCCGTCACCAGTCCATCAGAGTACCCGAGTACCCGTCACCAGTCCATCAGAGTACCCGAGTACCTGTCACCAGTCCATCCGAGTACCCGTCACCAGTCCATCAGAGTACCCGAGTACCTGTCACCAGTCCATCAGAGTACCCGAGTACCCGTCACCAGTCCATCAGAGTACCCGAGTACCCGTCACCAGTCCATCAGAGTACCCGAGTACCCGTCACCAGTCCATCAGAGTACCCGTCACCAGTCCAGAGTACCCGAGTACCCGTCACCTGTCCATCAGAGTACCTGTCACCAGTCCATCAGAGTACCCGAGTACCCGTCACCAGTCCATCAGAGTACCCGTCACCAGTCCATCAGAGTACCCGAGTACCCGTCACCAGTCCATCAGAGTACCTGTCACCAGTCCATCAGAGTACCCGAGTACCCGTCACCAGTCCATCAGAGTACCCGAGTACCCGTCACCAGTCCATCAGAGTACCCGAGTACCCGTCACCAGTCCATCAGAGTACCCGAGTACCCGTCACCAGTCCATCAGAGTACCCGAGTACCCGTCACCAGTCCATCAGAGTACCCGAGTACCCGTCACCAGTCCATCAGAGTACCCGAGTACCCGTCACCAGTCCATCAGAGTACCCGAGTACCTGTCACAGTCCATCAGAGTACCCGAGTACCTGTCACCAGTCCATCAGAGTACCCGAGTACCTGTCACCAGTCCATCAGAATACCCGAGTACCTGTCACCAGTCCATCAGAGTACCCGAGTACCCGTCACCAGTCCATCAGAGTACCCGTCACCAGTCCATCAGAGTACCCGAGTACCCGTCACCAGTCCATCAGAGTACCTGTCACCAGTCCATCAGAGTACCCGAGTACCCATCACCAGTCCATCAGAGTACCCGAGTACCCGTCACCAATCCATCAGAGTACCCGAGTACCCGTCACCAGCCCATCAGAGTACCCGAGTACCCGTCACCAGCCCATCAGAGTACCCGAGTACCCGTCACCAGCCCATCAGAGTACCCGAGTACCCGTCACCAGTCCATCAGAGTACCCGAGTACCCGTCACCAGTCCATCAGAATACCCGAGTACCTGTCACCAGCCCATCAGAGTACCCGAGTACCTGTCACCAGTCCATCAGAGTACCCGTCACCAGTCCATCAGAGTACCCGAGTACCCGTCACCAGTCCATCAGAATACCCGAGTACCTGTCACCAGCCCATCAGAGTACCCGAGTACCTGTCACCAGTCCATCAGAGTACCCGAGTACCCGTCACCAGTCCATCAGAGTACCCGAGTACCTGTCACCAGTCCATCCGAGTACCCGTCACCAGTCCATCAGAGTACCCGAGTACCCGTCACCAGTCCATCAGAGTACCCGAGTACCTGTCACCAGTCCATCCGAGTACCCGTCACCAGTCCATCAGAGTACCCGAGTACCTGTCACCAGTCCATCAGAGTACCCGAGTACCCGTCACCAGTCCATCAGAGTACCCGAGTACCCGTCACCAGTCCATCAGAGTACCCGAGTACCCGTCACCAGTCCATCAGAGTACCCGAGTACCCGTCACCAGTCCATCAGAGTACCCGAGTACCCGTCACCAGTCCATCAGAGTACCCGTCACCAGCCCATCAGAGTACCCGAGTACCCGTCACCAGTCCATCAGAGTACCCGTCACCAGTCCATCAGAATACCCGAGTACCTGTCACCAGCCCATCAGAGTACCCGAGTACCTGTCACCAGTCCATCAGAGTACCCGTCACCAGTCCATCAGAGTACCCGAGTACCCGTCACCAGTCCATCAGAATACCCGAGTACCTGTCACCAGCCCATCAGAGTACCCGAGTACCTGTCACCAGTCCATCAGAGTACCCGAGTACCCGTCACCAGTCCATCAGAGTACCCGAGTACCTGTCACCAGTCCATCCGAGTACCCGTCACCAGTCCATCAGAGTACCCGAGTACCCGTCACCAGTCCATCAGAGTACCGAGTACCTGTCACCAGTCCATCCGAGTACCCGTCACCAGTCCATCAGAGTACCCGAGTACCTGTCACCAGTCCATCAGAGTACCGAGTACCCGTCACCAGTCCATCAGAGTACCCGAGTACCCGTCACCAGTCCATCAGAGTACCCGAGTACCCGTCACCAGTCCATCAGAGTACCCGAGTACCCGTCACCAGTCCATCAGAGTACCCGAGTACCCGTCACCAGTCCATCAGAGTACCCGTCACCAGCCCATCAGAGTACCCGAGTACCCGTCACCAGTCCATCAGAGTACCCGTCACCAGTCCATCAGAAAACCCGAGTACCTGTCACCAGCCCATCAGAGTACCCGAGTACCTGTCACCAGTCCATCAGAGTACCCGAGTACCCGTCACCAGTCCATCAGAGTACCCGAGTACCTGTCACCAGTCCATCCGAGTACCCGTCACCAGTCCATCAGAGTACCCGAGTACCCGTCACCAGTCCATCAGAGTACCCAAGTACCTCTCACCAGCCAGAGTACCCGTCACCAATCCATCAGAGTACCCGTCACCAGCCCATCAGAGTACCCGAGTACCCGTCACCAGTCCATCAGAGTACCCGTCACCAGTCCATCAGAGTACCCGAGTACCCGTCACCAGTCCATCAGAATACCCGAGTACCTGTCACCAGCCCATCAGAGTACCCGAGTACCTGTCACCAGTCCATCAGAGTACCCGTCACAGTCCATCAGAGTACCCGAGTACCCGTCACCAGTCCATCAGAATACCCGAGTACCTGTCACCAGCCCATCAGAGTACCCGAGTACCTGTCACCAGTCCATCAGAGTACCCGAGTACCCGTCACCAGTCCATCAGAGTACCCGAGTACCTGTCACCAGTCCATCCGAGTACCCGTCACCAGTCCATCAGAGTACCCGAGTACCCGTCACCAGTCCATCAGAGTACCCGAGTACCTGTCACCAGTCCATCCGAGTACCCGTCACCAGTCCATCAGAGTACCCGAGTACCTGTCACCAGTCCATCAGAGTACCCGAGTACCCGTCACCAGTCCATCAGAGTACCCGAGTACCCGTCACCAGTCCATCAGAGTACCCGAGTACCCGTCACCAGTCCATCAGAGTACCCGTCACCAGTCCAGAGTACCCGAGTACCCGTCACCTGTCCATCAGAGTACCTGTCACCAGTCCATCAGAGTACCCGAGTACCCGTCACCAGTCCATCAGAGTACCCGTCACCAGTCCATCAGAGTACCCGAGTACCCGTCACCAGTCCATCAGAGTACCTGTCACCAGTCCATCAGAGTACCGAGTACCCGTCACCAGTCCATCAGAGTACCCGAGTACCCGTCACCAGTCCATCAGAGTACCCGAGTACCCGTCACCAGTCCATCAGAGTACCCGAGTACCCGTCACCAGTCCATCAGAGTACCCGAGTACCCGTCACCAGTCCATCAGAGTACCCGAGTACCCGTCACCAGTCCATCAGAGTACCCGAGTACCCGTCACCAGTCCATCAGAGTACCCGAGTACCTGTCACAGTCCATCAGAGTACCCGAGTACCTGTCACCAGTCCATCAGAGTACCCGAGTACCTGTCACCAGTCCATCAGAATACCCGAGTACCTGTCACCAGTCCATCAGAGTACCCGAGTACCCGTCACCAGTCCATCAGAGTACCCGTCACCAGTCCATCAGAGTACCCGAGTACCCGTCACCAGTCCATCAGAGTACCTGTCACCAGTCCATCAGAGTACCCGAGTACCCATCACCAGTCCATCAGAGTACCCGAGTACCCGTCACCAATCCATCAGAGTACCCGAGTACCCGTCACCAGCCCATCAGAGTACCCGAGTACCCGTCACCAGCCCATCAGAGTACCCGAGTACCCGTCACCAGCCCATCAGAGTACCCGAGTACCCGTCACCAGTCCATCAGAGTACCCGAGTACCCGTCACCAGTCCATCAGAATACCCGAGTACCTGTCACCAGCCCATCAGAGTACCCGAGTACCTGTCACCAGTCCATCAGAGTACCCGTCACCAGTCCATCAGAGTACCCGAGTACCCGTCACCAGTCCATCAGAATACCCGAGTACCTGTCACCAGCCCATCAGAGTACCCGAGTACCTGTCACCAGTCCATCAGAGTACCCGAGTACCCGTCACCAGTCCATCAGAGTACCCGAGTACCTGTCACCAGTCCATCCGAGTACCCGTCACCAGTCCATCAGAGTACCCGAGTACCCGTCACCAGTCCATCAGAGTACCCGAGTACCTGTCACCAGTCCATCCGAGTACCCGTCACCAGTCCATCAGAGTACCCGAGTACCTGTCACCAGTCCATCAGAGTACCCGAGTACCCGTCACCAGTCCATCAGAGTACCCGAGTACCCGTCACCAGTCCATCAGAGTACCCGAGTACCCGTCACCAGTCCATCAGAGTACCCGAGTACCCGTCACCAGTCCATCAGAGTACCCGTCACCAGTCCAGAGTACCCGAGTACCCGTCACCTGTCCATCAGAGTACCTGTCACCAGTCCATCAGAGTACCCGAGTACCCGTCACCAGTCCATCAGAGTACCCGTCACCAGTCCATCAGAGTACCCGAGTACCCGTCACCAGTCCATCAGAGTACCTGTCACCAGTCCATCAGAGTACCCGAGTACCCGTCACCAGTCCATCAGAGTACCCGAGTACCCGTCACCAGTCCATCAGAGTACCCGAGTACCCGTCACCAGGCCATCAGAGTACCCGAGTACCCGTCACCAGTCCATCAGAATACCCGAGTACCTGTCACCAGTCCATCAGAGTACCCGAGTACCCGTCACCAGTCCATCAGAGTACCCGTCACCAGTCCATCAGAGTACCCGAGTACCCGTCACCAGTCCATCAGAGTACCTGTCACCAGTCCATCAGAGTACCCGAGTACCCATCACCAGTCCATCAGAGTACCCGAGTACCCGTCACCAGTCCATCAGAGTACCCGAGTACCCGTCACCAGTCCATCAGAGTACCCGAGTACCTGTCACCAGCCCAACAGAGTACCCGAGTACCTGTCTCCAGCCCAACAGAGTACCCGAGTACCCGTCTCCAGTCCAACAGAGTACCCGAGTACCCGTCTCCAGCCCAACAGAGTACCCGAGTACCCGTCACCAGTCCATCAGAGTACCCGAGTACCCGTCACCAGTCCATCAGAGTACCCGAGTACCCGTCACCAGTCCATCAGAGTACCCGAGTACCCGTCACCAGTCCATCAGAGTACCCGAGTACCTGTCACCAGTCCATCAGAGTACCCGAGTACCTGTCACCAGTCCATCAGAGTACCCGTCACCAGTCCATCAGAGTACCCGAGTACCCGTCACCAGTCCATCAGAGTACCCGTCACCAGTCCATCAGAGTACCCGAGTACCCGTCACCAGTCCATCAGAGTACCTGTCACCAGTCCATCAGAGTACCCGAGTACCCGTCACCAGTCCATCAGAGTACCTGTCACCAGTCCATCAGAGTACCCGAGTACCCGTCACCAGTCCATCAGAGTACCCGAGTACCCGTCACCAGTCCATCAGAGTACCCGAGTACCCGTCACCAGTCCATCAGAGTACCCGAGTACCTGTCACCAGCCCATCAGAGTACCCGAGTACCTGTCACCAGTCCATCAGAGTACCCGAGTACCCGTCACCAGTCCATCAGAGTACCCGAGTACCCGTCACCAGTCCATCAGAGTACCCGAGTACCTGTCACCAGTCCATCAGAGTACCTGTCACCAGTCCATCAGAGTACCCGAGTACCCGTCACCAGTCCATCAGAGTACCCGAGTACCTGTCACCAGTCCATCAGAGTACCCGAGTACCTGTCACCAGTCCATCAGAGTACCCGAGTACCCGTCACCAGTCCATCAGAGTACCTGTCACCAGTCCATCAGAGTACCCGTCACCAGTCCATCAGAGTACCTGTCACCAGTCCATCAGAGTACCCGAGTACCCATCACCAGTCCATCAGAGTACCCGTCACCAGTCAATCAGAGTACCCGAGTACCCGTCACCAGTCCATCAGAGTACCTGTCACCAGTCCATCAGAGTACCCGAGTACCCGTCACCAATCCATCAGAGTACCCGAGTACCCGTCACCAGCCCATCAGAGTACCGAGTACCCGTCACCAGCCCATCAGAGTACCCGAGTACCCGTCACCAGCCCATCAGAGTACCCGAGTACCCGTCACCAGCCCATCAGAGTACCCGAGTACCCGTCACCAGTCCATCTGAGGGACAAATCATGGTAGCAAATGGGCCTGGGCCAGCATTGGACCCTTTGCACCATCGAGGGTCATATCTCTGCACTGGCAATCTTATTCCAGGGTCACTGGCTTCCCATTCTTTGGTTAAGATATTTATACAGAGTGTCTCCCACGTGGTTCCGACGCGTTTCTGTGGGATCTGAATTTAGTTGTCTCATCCCTTCAATATTCCCCTTTCCACTCTCACTCACAAGGTTGTCATCACATCTGCAAAACAAGAATCTGAGCTGAAGAACTTGTTCTGCTCTTACATGAGGACCAGGTGGTGTTTAGGCCTAGAAATTCCAAAGGTGACCACAAACAAGACATCGATCCATCTTCCGTTCATAGGAAGAGCTCCCAGAGCTTCCTCCTTAAGGTGGTTTTGGCCTTTCACCCAGGATGTAGATCTTCTGACCCCGTGTCCAGCTTCCATTCAGAAGATCTCTGAGAACTTCTGTCCTAGAGGTGGTTTTGGCCCTTCACCCTAACCAAGACATCGATCTTCTGACCCTGTGTCCAGCTTCCATTCAGAAGATCTCTGAGAACTTCTGTCCTAGAGGTGGTTTTGGCCCTTCACCTTAACCAAGACATCGATCTTCTGACCCCGTGTCCAGCTTCCATTCATAAGAAGATCTCCCAGAACTTACTTTTTAAGATGGTTTTGGCCCCTCACTAAGGACATTGATCTTCTGACCCGGTCTCCAGCTTCCGTTTATACCTCCTTGAACTTACTTTCTTCTTAAGGTGGTTTGGGCCTTTCACCCAGGATGTAGATCTTCTGACCCCGTGTCCAGCTTCCATTCAGAAGATTTCCCAGAACTTACTTCCTTCATTCTTAAAAGGTGGTTTCGGCCTTTCACCTCAACCAGGACAATCGATCTAATGACCTTGTGTCCAGCTTCCGTTTAGAAGATTTCCCAGAACTTCCTTCCTTCCTAAGGTGGTTTTGGGCTTTCACCACAACCAAGACATCGATCTTCTGTCCAGCTTCCGTTCATAAGATCTCTGAGAACTTCTGTCCTAGAGGTGGTTTTGGCCCTTCACCTTAACCAAGACATCAATCTTCTGACCTTGTGTCCAGCTTCTGTTCATATGAAGATCTCGCAGAACTACCTTCCTAAGGTGGCTTCATCCCTTCACCCAGGACATCGATCGTCTGACCTTGTGGCCAGCTTCCATTCATAAGAAGATCTCCCAGAACTTACTTCTTAAGATGGTTTTGGCCCCTCACCAAGGACATTGATCTTCTGACCCGGTCTCCAGCTTCTGTTCAGAAGACCTCCTTGAACTTACTTTCTTCTTTAGGTGGTTTTGGCTCTTCACCAAGGACATTGACCTTCTGACCCTTTGTCCAACTTCCATTCAGATGATCTCCCAGAACTTCCTTCCTAGAATGGTTTTGGATTTTCACCTCAATCCAGACATCGATCTTCTGACCTTGTGTCCAGCTTCTGTTCATAAGAAGATCTCCCAGAACTTCCTTCCTAAGTTGGCTTTGTGCCTTCACCCAGGACAATCGATCTTCTGACCTTGTGTCCGGCTTCCGTTCATTAGCAGATCGCTCTCCACTGCATGGGTACAGCTCATGCTGTGCAGGTTTTCTGCTCGGAAACACTGACTCTCTCTGTCACCCCCGACTCCTTTGAGGAGGAACCGGTTTCTCGTTCAAACCATCATATAAGCCAAAGCTCTTTAGGATCGATTCCCTGGATCGGCTATGGATGAGTTCTTCAACATCAAGCAAACGTTTCTCAGATTTACAAGCCGGCCCCCCGCTCTTCTGCTCACACCTTCTCTCCTCATCTGATGCCAGCTTTGGGTAGAAGGTCCTCCTCAATACTAAGGAAGAGGGCGTGACCCACTAATCTGTCATAGGAGACCACAGGCCCCACCTCCTCCCTAGATGACACACCCCCACGGCTCATCTCACCTGTGTGCACAGTGGTGTCGGTCCTCCGGGGCTCCTCGGAGAGTTGCTGGGTCCTGATACACGGATCTTCACCTCTCTCTATCCGAGACAAGATCTCCGGCTGACCTGGGGGCCAAAAAACAAAGACCAATCACAGCACAGGATCCTCGGGTGAGCCACACCCCTAGGAGAGCTGCCCATTGTATGGCTGATGAGTCTCACCTATGAAGACCAGAGTCTGATAATTCTCCTTCATCACATCCTTATAGAGTTCCTTCTGCCACTCCTCCAGACTACACCACTCCTCCTCCGAGAAATACACCGCCACCTCATCGAAGAGCACCGGCACCTGAAGAGCGACAGAGAACCTCCCATCACTACTCCGCATCACACCCCTCCCCCTCCTCCGAGAAATACACCGCCACCTCATCGAAGAGCACCGGCACCTGAAGAGCGACAGAGAACCCCCATCACTACTCCGCATCACACCCCTCCCCCCTCCGAGAAATACACCGCCACCTCATCGAAGAGCACCGGCACCTGAAGAACATAAAAAAAAACACACACAAAATCTCACACTCATCCCCCTCATCTCACTCAAAAAATCAACAATCACAGCAACACACAACAACAACTCCACATCTCATCAAACAACTCAAACAACTCAAAATCTCACTCAAAAAACTCACACACACAAACTCCACAACCAACTACACTCAAATAAAACTCTAACATCTCACAAAAACCTCATCACAACATCTCACAATCTCAATCACATCACAAACTCACAAATCTCCTCAATCACACAAATCACTCAATCTCAAGCTCAAAACATCTCAAAACCAAACTCAAACAATCTCAATCTCACCAATCAATAAAAACTCACTCCAACAAAAACTCAATACT
Organism: Lithobates sylvaticus; assembly: GCA_028564925.1. Taxonomy (NCBI): domain Eukaryota; kingdom Metazoa; phylum Chordata; class Amphibia; order Anura; family Ranidae; genus Lithobates; species Lithobates sylvaticus. The sequence continues at coordinate 1,993,994 of CM053030.1, forward strand.
ACACAATCTCACACACTCAATCTCAACAAATCAAATCTCAAATCTCACTTCAAACACTTCAAACACATCACAACAAAAACCACTCACCAATCAAACTCACTCTCACATTCAAATCACACATCAAGCGTCACACCTCAACAACTCACACTCAACAACTCACATCTCAAAATCACTCAAACAATCTCACACTCATCTCAACTCATCTCACTCACATCCCTTCTCAACTCCTTCAATCAAAACTCACAATCTCAATCTCATCAATCTCAACTCACTCACTCAACTCACAAATCTCACAAACTCAACTCACTCACACTCAACTCACACACTCAACTCACACAACTCAACACTCACCACATCTCACACTCTTCACAAACTCAACTCCACATCTCACTATAAAAATCTCAACACAAATCTCAAACACATCTCACTCAAATCCAACACTCTCAACTCACACACATCACTACTCACAACTCACAACTCAAACACACACACTCACACTCAAACTCAAATCACACTCACAAAAACAACTTCAACCTCACTCAAACATTCTCACTCACAACAATCTCAATCTCAACAACTCAAAATCTCACTCACTCAACCCACACTCAACACAACATCCCATCTCAAACAGAGAACCCCCCATCAATACTCTGCATCTCACCCCTCCCCCCCTCCGAGAAATACACCGCCACCTCATCGAAGAGCACCGGCACCTGAAGAGCGACAGAGAACCCCCCATCAATACTCTGCATCTCACCCCTCCCCCCCCTCCGAGAAATACACCGCCACCTCATCGAAGAGCACCGGCACCTGAAGAGCGACAGAGAACCCCCATCACTACTCCGCATCACACCCCTCCCCCCTCCCCCTCCCCCGAGAAATACACCGCCACCTCATCGAAGAGCACCGGCACCTGAAGAGCGACAGAGAACCTCCCATCACTACTCCGCATCACACCCCTCCCCCTCCTCCGAGAAATACACCGCCACCTCATCGAAGAGCACCGGCACCTGAAGAGCGACAGAGAACCTCCCATCACTACTCCGCATCACACCCCCCCTCACCTGAAACCCCTCCCCCTCACACTGCCTCTCCCCTGAAACCACACCCCCTCACACACCCCCTCACACTGCCCCTCCCCTGACACCACACACCCTCACACTCCCCCTCCCCTGACACCACACCCCCTCACACTCCCCCTCCCATGACACCACACCCCCTCACACTGCCCTCCCCTGACACCACACCCCCTGACACCACACCCCCTCACACTGCCCCTCCCCTGACACCACACCCCCTCACACTGCCCCTCCCCCTCCTCCGAGAAATACCCCGCCACCTCATCGAAGAGCACCGGCACCTGAAGAGCGACAGAGAACCCCCATCACTACTCCGCATCACACCCCCTCCCCCTCCGAGAAATACACCGCCACCTCATCGAAGAGCACCGGCACCTGAAGAGCGACAGAGAACCTCCCATCACTACTCCGCATCACACCCCTCCCCCTGAGAAATACACCCCCACCTCATCGAAGAGCACCGGCACCTGAAGAGCGACAGAGAACCCCCCATCACTACTCCGCATCACACCCCTCCCCCTCCTCCGAGAAATACACCGCCACCTCATCGAAGAGCACCGGCACCTGAAGAGCGACAGAGAACCTCCCATCACTACTCCGCATCACACCCCTCCCCCTCCTCCGAGAAATACACCCCCACCTCATCGAAGAGCACCGGCACCTGAAGAGCGACAGAGAACCTCCCATCACTACTCCGCATCTCACCCCTCCCCCCTCCGAGAAATACACCGCCACCTCATCGAAGAGCACCGGCACCTGAAGAGCGACAGAGAACCCCCATCACTACTCCGCATCACACCCCTCCCCCCCTCCGAGAAATACACCGCCACCTCATCGAAGAGCACCGGCACCTGAAGAGCTACAGAGAACCCCCATCACTACTCCGCATCACACCCCTCCCCCCCCTCCGAGAAATACACCGCCACCTCATCGAAGAGCACCGGCACCTGAAGAGCGACAGAGAACCTCCCATCAATACTCCGCATCACACCCCTCCCCCTCCTCCGAGAAATACACCGCCACCTCATCGAAGAGCACCGGCACCTGAAGAGCGACAGAGAACCTCCCATCAATACTCCGCATCACACCCCTCCCCCTCCTCCGAGAAATACACCGCCACCTCATCGAAGAGCACCGGCACCTGAAGAGCGACAGAGAACCTCCCATCAATACTCCGCATCACACCCCTCCCCCCCTCCGAGAAATACACCGCCACCTCATCGAAGAGCACCGGCACCTGAAGAGCGACAGAGAACCCCCATCAATACTCTGCATCACACCCCTCCCCCCTCCGAGAAATACACCGCCACCTCATCGAAGAGCACCGGCACCTGAAGAGCGACAGAGAACCCCCATCACTACTCCGCATCACACCCCTCCCCCCCTCCGAGAAATACACCGCCACCTCATCGAAGAGCACCGGCACCTGAAGAGCGACAGAGAACCCCCATCACTACTCCGCATCACACCCCTCCCCCCCCTCCGAGAAATACACCGCTCAACCACCAAGACAAAAGGGTACAATCCCACCACCCATAACAACCCAAACACAACACCACAACAAAATACACACAACAACAACACCAGACTAAATAAGCACAGCAAACCAACACAATCCACACAACAATCAAGCACAAACATCCAAGCACATAACCCCACAGTCCACAAACAAACGAGCACTCCACAAAACCCAACCAACAGCTCACCAACATCACACACACAATCAAATCACAGTATAAACACAAAAGAAGCCACAACACAACAACATCACAAATCACACACCCCTAACATCACACAAATCACACACAACCACAACACAAAACAACGCGTCCAGGCAACAACAAACAACACCCAAAAAACACACACCAACAGGTCACCCCCACACATCACAAAACATCACACACACAACAACAACACAGAACAAAAAATGCAAAGGATCACAATCACCAAAAAAACACAACACACACAACAACAAGAACAAAACACCATCACAATAACACAGTAAACACACAACACGACAACCACATACAACACACACAAACAAAAATACCACAGGAACACACCCGACACCAAACAAACTACCATACTTCCACAACACATATCCCGAAACACCCCATCACAAATCAACAACAAAAAAACACCTCAGCACAACAGGCACACAAAAGAGACACAAAACATAACAAACAAACAACCAAATCACAACAAAATCAAAACGCAATCACAACATCACCAACACCAACAACACACATGACAATTAACATCACAACAACACACACACAACATTCACACACACCACACAAAACACATACATTGTCAACACAAACGATAAAACACAATCACAGCAACAAGAAAACACACAGCAAGGCGACCAATCAACAAATCACAAACACATACAAAACCTAACCAACAACAAACACAAATCATACAACACACAAAAACGAAAGACAAAAACCCCATCACCAATACAAAACACAAACACACCAAAATCACACAAAACTCACACAAACAAGCAAACAACAACACAACAAAACAAATCACAATCAACCACATCAAAAGAACACAAACAGAACCAACGAAAACACAACAACAGCACAAACACACAAACACAACAACACACAACAACAAACACATACCAACACAGCAACACACACAAAAATCGACTCGCACAACAAACCCCCACACGCAATTCCCAACGACACCCACGAACCTCACCCATACTCCAAAGTAACATCCCACCCCCTCCCCCGACCCATCGAAGACATCCACATGCACGGACGATTACATCACAACACAAACACCAAAACCAACAAAACAACAAACACACAAAACACAAAACAACATAAACCACAACACAACCACTCTCACAAACACAAACCACCCAAAACACACAAACAACCAAATACACAACAAACCTACACAACACACAAACCAAAAAATCTAACAAAAAACAAACAAACCACCAAAAACATCACCCACACAATCAAACAAAACACCAAACATCAAATAACCCCACCACACAATCACACACACCAAAAATCCCCCACAACACCACAAACTACCAAACAACACACACAAACTCAACAAACAACACCCACACAAAAACCTCACCAAACACAACCACAAACAAACAACAACAAAACACAACCACAAACAAACAAAAAACACAAAAAAAAACAAACACAACAAACACAAACAAAAAAAAAACAAAAACACCAAAACAACCACAAAAACAAAACACAAACAACACACCAAAACAAAACACAAACAACAACAAAAAAACAAAAAAAACCAAAAAAAAACAAACAACAAACCCAAAACAACAAAAAAAAAAAACAAACCAACCACCCAAAAAAAAACAAACACCACAACACAACAAAACAAAACCACCAAAACAAAAAAACAACCACAAACAACCCCCCACACAAAAAAAACAAACAAAAACAAACACACAAAAAAACACCAAAACCCAAACCACAACACACAAAACAAACACAACAAACCAAACAACCAACAACAAAACAACCAAAAAAAAAAAATCAACAAACCAAAAAAAACACACAACAAAAAAACCCCAAAAAAAACCAAAAACAAACAAAACAACCCAAGCACCGGCACCTGCAACAAACACAAACAACCAAACAAACAAACACAAACAACCAACAAAAATCACAAACCAAAACACACAACTCAAAAGCGACAGAATCACAAACACCACAACAAAATCAAAAAAACAAACAAATCACAAACAAACACAACCACAAACACAACAAAACACAAAACACACAACAACAAAAAACAACACCAAAAAACACCAAACCAACAAAACAACCACAAAAAAAAACACAAACAACAAAACCAAAACAAAACCAAAAACCAACCCCAAAACAACACAAAACTAACAAAAAATCCATTCAAACAACAAAAAAACAAAATAAAACAACCTTCACACAAAAAAAAAAAACCAAACAACACAAAAACACAAACAACAAAACCACACAACACCAAAAACAAAAACAACACCAAAAACAAAAACAAACAACACACACCAACAACTCAAAAACAAACAAAAACAAACCACAAAACACAAAAACAACCAACAACACAACCAAACAACACAAAAACAAAACAAACACAAAAACAACAAAAAACAACCACACAAACCACACAAAAAACACACCACAAACAAACAAACACACAAAACAAACACCAAAAAAAACACAACCCAACAAAACAAAAACCCAACACACAACAAACACAAAAAAACAAAAAACCACAACAAAAACAACACCAACCACACACAACAAAAAACACACAACAACAACAACAAACAAAAAACACCAAAACAAACACAACACAAAACACAACACAAACAACAACAACAAAAACACTCCCAACTACAAACGCACAAAAAACCAACAAAAAAACAAAAAAAAACAAACACAAAAAACAACACCAAAAAAAACAACAAACACACCACTAACACAAAACAAACAACAACACAAAAAACAAACCACAAACAAAAAACAACAACCACACAACCACAAAACCACCAAAAAAAACAAAAAAAAACAAAAAAACAAACAAAAACAACCACAAAAAAAACAAACACAACCAAAACAAAACAAAAAACACCAACAACAAAACAACAAACCAACACAAACAAAACACCACCCACAACCATAAACAAACGCCATCAAAACAAACACAACAAACAACACAAAAACTAAAAACCATCCAAAAAAAAAAATACCCAACAACTAATATCCAAAACAACCAAAAACCACACACCACCCCCCCACACCCAAACAACACCCCAAAACAAAACAAGCACAAACACGAACCACCACAGCACAACACAAACAACAACACACACCAAAAACACACAAACACAAGACACATTCACAACGACAAACACCAACGGCAGCCCAACACAACAAAACACCCACACTGACCTACCACAGCGCTAACCCCAACCAGACCCCACACATACATCCAAACAAAAACAGCCACATCACAACACATGCCGCATCACACCCCTCCCCCCTCCGAGAAATACACCGCCACCTCATCGAAGAGCACCGGCACCTGAAGAGCGACAGAGAACCTCCCATCACTACTCCGCATCTCACCCCTCCCCCCCCTCCGAGAAATACACCGCCACCTCATCGAAGAGCACCGGCACCTGAAGAGCGACAGAGAACCCCCATCACTACTCCGCATCACACCCCTCCCCCCTCCGAGAAATACACCGCCACCTCATCGAAGAGCACCGGCACCTGAAGAGCGACAGAGAACCTCCCATCACTACTCCGCATCACACCCCTCCCCCCCCTCCGAGAAATACACCGCCACCTCATCGAAGAGCACCGGCACCTGAAGAGCGACAGAGAACCCCCATCACTACTCCGCATCACACCCCTCCCCCCCCACCGAGAAAAACACCGCCACCTCATCGAAGAGCACCGGCACCTGAAGAGCGACATAGAACCCCCATCACTAATCCGCATCACACCCCTCCCCCTCCTCCGAGAAATACACCGCCACCTCATCGAAGAGCACCGGCACCTGAAGAGCGACAGAGAACCTCCCATCAATACTCCGCATCACACCCCTCCCCCTCCTCCGAGAAATACACCGCCACCTCATCGAAGAGCACCGGCACCTGAAGAGCGACAGAGAACCCCCATCACTACTCCGCATCACACCCCTCCCCCCTCCGAGAAATACACCGCCACCTCATCGAAGAGCACCGGCACCTGAAGAGCGACAGAGAACCCCCCATCAATACTCTGCATCTCACCCCTCCCCCCCTCCGAGAAATACACCGCCACCTCATCGAAGAGCACCGGCACCTGAAGAGCGACAGAGAACCCCCCATCAATACTCTGCATCTCACCCCTCCCCCCCTCCGAGAAATACACCGCCACCTCATCGAAGAGCACCGGCACCTGAAGAGCGACAGAGAACCCCCATCACTACTCCGCATCACACCCCTCCCCCTCCCCCTCCCCGAGAAATACACCGCCACCTCATCGAAGAGCACCGGCACCTGAAGAGCGACAGAGAACCTCCCATCACTACTCCGCATCACACCCCTCCCCCTCCTCCGAGAAATACACCGCCACCTCATCGAAGAGCACCGGCACCTGAAGAGCGACAGAGAACCTCCATCACTACTCCGCATCACACCCCCCCTCACCTGAAACCCCTCCCCCTCACACTGCCTCTCCCCTGAAACCACACCCCCTCACACACCCCTCACACTGCCCCTCCCCTGACACCACACACCCTCACACTCCCCCTCCCCTGACACCACACCCCCTCACACTCCCCCCTCCCATGACACCACACCCCCTCACACTGCCCCTCCCCTGACACCACACCCCCTGACACCACACCCCCTCACACTGCCCCTCCCCTGACACCACACCCCCTCACACTGCCCCTCCCCCTCCTCCGAGAAATACACCGCCACCTCATCGAAGAGCACCGGCACCTGAAGAGCGACAGAGAACCCCCATCACTACTCCGCATCACACCCCTCCCCCTCCGAGAAATACACCGCCACCTCATCGAAGAGCACCGGCACCTGAAGAGCGACAGAGAACCTCCCATCACTACTCCGCATCACACCCCTCCCCCTGAGAAATACACCGCCACCTCATCGAAGAGCACCGGCACCTGAAGAGCGACAGAGAACCCCCCATCACTACTCCGCATCACACCCCTCCCCCTCCTCCGAGAAATACACCCCCACCTCATCGAAGAGCACCGGCACCTGAAGAGCGACAGAGAACCTCCCATCAATACTCCGCATCACACCCCTCCCCCCTCCGAGAAATACACCGCCACCTCATCGAAGAGCACCGGCACCTGAAGAGCGACAGAGAACCCCCATCACTACTCCGCATCACACCCCTCCCCCCCCTCCGAGAAATACACCGCCACCTCATCGAAGAGCACCGGCACCTGAAGAGCGACAGAGAACCTCCCATCAATACTCCGCATCACACCCCTCCCCCCTCCTCCGAGAAATACACCGCCACCTCATCGAAGAGCACCGGCACCTGAAGAGCGACAGAGAACCTCCCATCAATACTCCGCATCACACCCCTCCCCCTCCTCCGAGAAATACACCGCCACCTCATCGAAGAGCACCGGCACCTGAAGAGCGACAGAGAACCTCCATCAATACTCCGCATCACACCCCTCCCCCTCCTCCGAGAAATACACCGCCACCTCATCGAAGAGCACCGGCACCTGAAGAGCGACAGAGAACCTCCCATCACTACTCCGCATCACACCCCTCCCCCTCCTCCGAGAAATACACCGCCACCTCATCGAAGAGCACCGGCACCTGAAGAGCGACAGAGAACCCCCCATCAATACTCTGCATCACACCCCTCCCCCCTCCGAGAAATACACCGCCACCTCATCGAAGAGCACCGGCACCTGAAGAGCGACAGAGAACCCCCATCACTACTCCGCATCACACCCCTCCCCCCTCCGAGAAATACACCGCCACCTCATCGAAGAGCACCGGCACCTGAAGAGCGACAGAGAACCTCCCATCAATACTCCGCATCACACCCCTCCCCCTCCTCCGAGAAATACACCGCCACCTCATCGAAGAGCACCGGCACCTGAAGAGCGACAGAGAACCTCCCATCACTACTCCGCATCACACCCCTCCCCCCCTCCGAGAAATACACCGCCACCTCATCGAAGAGCACCGGCACCTGAAGAGCGACAGAGAACCTCCCATCACTACTCCGCATCACACCCCTCCCCCCCTCCGAGAAATACACCGCCACCTCATCGAAGAGCACCGGCACCTGAAGAGCGACAGAGAACCTCCCATCACTACTCCGCATCACACCCCTCCCCCCCTCCGAGAAATACACCGCCACCTCATCGAAGAGCACCGGCACCTGAAGAGCGACAGAGAACCCCCCATCACTACTCCGCATCACACCCCTCCCCCCCCTCCGAGAAATACACCGCCACCTCATCGAAGAGCACCGGCACCTGAAGAGCGACAGAGAACCTCCCATCACTACTCCGCATCACACCCCTCCCCCCTCCGAGAAATACACCGCCACCTCATCGAAGAGCACCGGCACCTGAAGAGCGACAGAGAACCCCCCATCAATACTCCGCATCACACCCCTCCCCCTCCTCCGAGAAATACACCGCCACCTCATCGAAGAGCACCGGCACCTGAAGAGCGACAGAGAACCTCCATCACTACTCCGCATCACACCCCTCCCCCCCTCCGAGAAATACACCGCCACCTCATCGAAGAGCACCGGCACCTGAAGAGCGACAGTGAACCCCCATCACTTCTCCGCATCACACCCCTCCCCCCCCTCCGAGAAATACACCGCCACCTCATCGAAGAGCACCGGCACCTGAAGAGCGACAGAGAACCCCCATCACTACTCCGCATCACACCCCTCCCCCTCCTCCGAGAAATACACCGCCACCTCATCGAAGAGCACCGGCACCTGAAGAGCGACAGAGAACCTCCATCAATACTCCGCATCACACCCCTCCCCCCCTCCGAGAAATACACCGCCACCTCATCGAAGAGCACCGGCACCTGAAGAGCGACAGAGAACCTCCCATCACTACTCCGCATCACACCCCTCCTCCGAGAAATACACCGCCACCTCATCGAAGAGCACCGGCACCTGAAGAGCGACAGAGAACCTCCCATCACTACTCCGCATCACACCCCCCCCCTCCTCCGAGAAATACACCGCCACCTCATCGAAGAGCACCGGCACCTGAAGAGCGACAGAGAACCCCCCATCACTACTCCGCATCACACCCCTCCCCCCTCCGAGAAATACACCGCCACCTCATCGAAGAGCACCGGCACCTGAAGAGCGACAGAGAACCCCCATCACTACTCCGCATCACACCCCTCCCCCCTCCTCCGAGAAATACACCGCCACCTCATCGAAGAGCACCGGCACCTGAAGAGCGACAGAGAACCTCCCATCAATACTCCGCATCACACCCCTCCCCCTCCTCCGAGAAATACACCGCCACCTCATCGAAGAGCACCGGCACCTGAAGAGCGACAGAGAACCCCCCATCACTACTCCGCATCACACCCCTCCCCCTCCTCCGAGAAATACACCGCCACCTCATCGAAGAGCACCGGCACCTGAAGAGCGACAGAGAACCCCCATCACTACTCCGCATCACACCCCTCCCCCTCCTCCGAGAAATACACCGCCACCTCATCGAAGAGCACCGGCCCCTGAAGAGCGACAGAGAACCCCCATCACTACTCCGCATCACACCCCTCCCCCCTCCACCGAGAAATACACCGCCACCTCATCGAAGAGCACCGGCACCTGAAGAGCGACAGAGAACCCCCCATCACTACTCCGCATCACACCCCTCCCCCCTCCTCCGAGAAATACACCGCCACCTCATCGAAGAGCACCGGCACCTGAAGAGCGACAGAGAACCCCCATCACTACTCCGCATCACACCCCTCCCCCTCCGAGAAATACACCGCCACCTCATCGAAGAGCACCGGCACCTGAAGAGCGACAGAGAACCTCCCATCACTACTCCGCATCACACCCCTCCCCCCCCTCCGAGAAATACACCGCCACCTCATCGAAGAGCACGGGCACCTGAAGAGCGACAGAGAACCCCCATCACTACTCCGCATCACACCCCTCCCCCTCCTCCGAGAAATACACCGCCACCTCATCGAAGAGCACCGGCACCTGAAGAGCGACAGAGAACCTCCCATCACTACTCCGCATCACACCCCTCCCCCCTCCGAGAAATACACCGCCACCTCATCGAAGAGCACCGGCACCTGAAGAGCGACAGAGAACCTCCCATCAATACTCCGCATCACACCCCTCCCCCTCCTCCGAGAAATACACCGCCACCTCATCGAAGAGCACCGGCACCTGAAGAGCGACAGAGAACCTCCATCACTACTCCGCATCACACCCCTCCCCCTCCGAGAAATACACCCCCACCTCATCGAAGAGCACCGGCACCTGAAGAGCGACAGAGAACCTCCCATCACTACTCCGCATCACACCCCTCCCCTGAGAAATACACCGCCACCTCATCGAAGAGCACCGGCACCTGAAGAGCGACAGAGAACCCCCCATCACTACTCCGCATCACACCCCTCCCCCTCCTCCGAGAAATACACCGCCACCTCATCGAAGAGCACCGGCACCTGAAGAGCGACAGAGAACCTCCCATCACTACTCCGCATCACACCCCTCCCCCCCTCCGGGAAATACACCGCCACCTCATCGAAGAGCACCGGCACCTGAAGAGCGACAGAGAACCCCCATCACTACTCCGCATCACACCCCTCCCCCCCCTCCGAGAAATACACCGCCACCTCATCGAAGAGCACCGGCACCTGAAGAGCGACAGAGAACCCCCATCACTACTCCGCATCACACCCCTCCCCCCCCTCCGAGAAATACACCGCCACCTCATCGAAGAGCACCGGCACCTGAAGAGCGACAGAGAACCTCCCATCAATACTCCGCATCACACCCCTCCCCCTCCTCCGAGAAATACACCGCCACCTCATCGAAGAGCACCGGCACCTGAAGAGCGACAGAGAACCCCCCATCAATACTCTGCATCTCACCCCTCCCCCTCCTCCGAGAAATACACCGCCACCTCATCGAAGAGCACCGGCACCTGAAGAGCGACAGAGAACCCCCATCACTACTCCGCATCACACCCCTCCCCCTCTCCGAGAAATACACCGCCACCTCATCGAAGAGCACCGGCACCTGAAGAGCGACAGAGAACCCCCATCACTACTCCGCATCACACCCCTCCCCCACCTCCGAGAAATACACCGCCACCTCATCGAAGAGCACCGGCACCTGAAGAGCGACAGAGAACCCCCATCACTACTCCGCATCACACCCCTCCCCCTCCGAGAAATACACCGCCACCTCATCGAAGAGCACCGGCACCTGAAGAGCGACAGAGAACCCCCATCACTACTCCGCATCACACCCCTCCCCCCCCTCCGAGAAATACACCGCCACCTCATCGAAGAGCACCGGCACCTGAAGAGCGACAGAGAACCTCCCATCAATACTCCGCATCACACCCCTCCCCCTGAGAAATACACCGCCACCTCATCGAAGAGCACCGGCACCTGAAGAGCGACAGAGAACCTCCCATCACTACTCCGCATCACACCCCTCCCCCTCCTCCGAGAAATACACCGCCACCTCATCGAAGAGCACCGGCACCTGAAGAGCGACAGAGAACCTCCCATCACTACTCCGCATCACACCCCTCCCCCCTCCGAGAAATACACCGCCACCTCATCGAAGAGCACCGGCACCTGAAGAGCGACAGAGAACCCCCCATCACTACTCCGCATCACACCCCTCCCCCCCCTCCGAGAAATACACCGCCACCTCATCGAAGAGCACCGGCACCTGAAGAGCGACAGAGAACCCCCCATCACTACTCCGCATCACACCCCTCCCCCCCCTCCGAGAAATACACCGCCACCTCATCGAAGAGCACCGGCACCTGAAGAGCGACAGAGAACCCCCCATCACTACTCCGCATCACACCCCTCCCCCCCTCCGAGAAATACACCGCCACCTCATCGAAGAGCACCGGCACCTGAAGAGCGACAGAGAACCCCCATCACTACTCCGCATCACACCCCTCCCCCTCCTCCGAGAAATACACCGCCACCTCATCGAAGAGCACCGGCACCTGAAGAGCGACAGAGAACCCCCATCACTACTCCGCATCACACCCCTCCCCCTCCTCCGAGAAATACACCGCCACCTCATCGAAGAGCACCGGCACCTGAAGAGCGACAGAGAACCTCCATCAATACTCCGCATCACACCCCTCCCCCTCCTCCGAGAAATACACCGCCACCTCATCGAAGAGCACCGGCACCTGAAGAGCGACAGAGAACCTCCCATTACTACTCCGCATCACACCCCTCCCCCCTCCGAGAAATACACCGCCACCTCATCGAAGAGCACCGGCACCTGAAGAGCGACAGAGAACCCCCATCACTACTCCGCATCACACCCCTCCCCCTCCTCCGAGAAATACACCGCCACCTCATCGAAGAGCACCGGCACCTGAAGAGCGACAGAGAACCTCCCATCAATACTCCGCATCACACCCCTCCCCCCCTCCGAGAAATACACCGCCACCTCATCGAAGAGCACCGGCACCTGAAGAGCGACAGAGAACCCCCATCACTACTCCGCATCACACCCCTCCCCCCTCCTCCGAGAAATACACCGCCACCTCATCGAAGAGCACCGGCACCTGAAGAGCGACAGAGAACCCCCCATCACTACTCCGCATCACACCCCTCCCCCCCTCCGAGAAATACACCCCCACCTCATCGAAGAGCACCGGCACCTGAAGAGCGACAGAGAACCTCCCATCACTACTCCGCATCACACCCTCCCCCTCCTCCGAGAAATACACCGCCACCTCATCGAAGAGCACCGGCACCTGAAGAGCGACAGAGAACCTCCCATCACTACTCCGCATCACACCCCTCCCCCCTCCTCCGAGAAATACACCGCCACCTCATCGAAGAGCACCGGCACCTGAAGAGCGACAGAGAACCTCCATCACTACTCCGCATCACACCCCTCCCCCTCCTCCGGGAAATACACCGCCACCTCATCGAAGAGCACCGGCACCTGAAGAGCGACAGAGAACCCCCCATCACTACTCCGCATCACACCCCCCCCCCACCTCCGAGAAATACACCGCCACCTCATCGAAGAGCACCGGCACCTGAAGAGCGACAGAGAACCTCCCATCACTACTCCGCATCACACCCCTCCCCCTCCTCCGAGAAATACACCGCCACCTCATCGAAGAGCACCGGCACCTGAAGAGCGACAGAGAACCCCCATCACTACTCCGCATCACACCCCTCCCCCTCCTCCGAGAAATACACCGCCACCTCATCGAAGAGCACCGGCACCTGAAGAGCGACAGAGAACCCCCATCACTACTCCGCATCACACCCCTCCCCCCCCTCCGAGAAATACACCGCCACCTCATCGAAGAGCACCGGCACCTGAAGAGCGACAGAGAACCCCCATCACTACTCCGCATCACACCCCTCCCCCTCCTCCGAGAAATACACCGCCACCTCATCGAAGAGCACCGGCACCTGAAGAGCGACAGAGAACCTCCCATCAATACTCCGCATCACACCCCTCCCCCTCCTCCGAGAAATACACCGCCACCTCATCGAAGAGCACCGGCACCTGAAGAGCGACAGAGAACCCCCATCACTACTCCGCATCACACCCCTCCCCCTCCCCCGAGAAATACACCGCCACCTCATCGAAGAGCACCGGCACCTGAAGAGCGACAGAGAACCTCCATCACTACTCGCATCACACCCCTCCCCCCCTCCGAGAAATACACCGCCACCTCATCGAAGAGCACCGGCACCTGAAGAGCGACAGAGAACCTCCCATCACTACTCCGCATCACACCCCTCCCCCCCCTCCGAGAAATACACCGCCACCTCATCGAAGAGCACCGGCACCTGAAGAGCGACAGAGAACCTCCCATCACTACTCCGCATCACACCCCTCCCCCTCCTCCGAGAAATACACCGCCACCTCATCGAAGAGCACCGGCACCTGAAGAGCGACAGAGAACCCCCATCACTACTCCGCATCACACCCCTCCCCCTCCTCCGAGAAATACACCGCCACCTCATCGAAGAGCACCGGCACCTGAAGAGCGACAGAGAACCTCCCATTACTACTCCGCATCACACCCCTCCCCCCTCCGAGAAATACACCGCCACCTCATCGAAGAGCACCGGCACCTGAAGAGCGACAGAGAACCTCCCATCAATACTCCGCATCACACCCCTCCCCCCCGCCGAGAAATACACCGCCACCTCATCGAAGAGCACCGGCGCCTGAAGAGCGACAGAGAACCCCCATCACTACTCCGCATCACACCCCTCCCCCCTCCTCCGAGAAATACACCCCCACCTCATCGAAGAGCACCGGCACCTGAAGAGCGACAGAGAACCCCCATCACTACTCCGCATCACACCCCTCCCCCTCCCCCGAGAAATACACCGCCACCCCATCGAAGAGCACCGGCACCTGAAGAGCGACAGAGAACCCCCATCACTACTCCGCATCACACCCCTCCCCCCCTCCGAGAAATACACCGCCACCTCATCGAAGAGCACCGGCACCTGAAGAGCGACAGAGAACCCCCATCACTACTCCGCATCACACCCCTCCCCCTCCTCCGAGAAATACACCGCCACCTCATCGAAGAGCACCGGCACCTGAAGAGCGACAGAGAACCTCCCATCACTACTCCGCATCACACCCCCCCCCCTCCGAGAAATACACCGCCACCTCATCGAAGAGCACCGGCACCTGAAGAGCGACAGAGAACCCCCCATCAATACTCCGCCCCCCATCATACCCCTCCCCCCCCCCCTCCTCCGAGAAATACACCGCCACCTCATCGAAGAGCACCGGCACCTGAAGAGCGACAGAGAACCTCCCATCACTACTCCGCATCACACCCCTCCCCCTCCCCGAGAAATACACCGCCACCTCATCGAAGAGCACCGGCACCTGAAGAGCGACAGAGAACCTCCCATCACTACTCCGCATCACACCCCTCCCCCTCCGAGAAATACACCGCCACCTCATCGAAGAGCACCGGCACCTGAAGAGCGACAGAGAACCCCCATCACTACTCCGCATCACACCCCTCCCCCCCTCCGAGAAATACACCGCCACCTCATCGAAGAGCACCGGCACCTGAAGAGCGACAGAGAACCCCCATCACTACTCCGCATCACACCCCTCCCCCCTCCGAGAAATACACCGCCCCCTCATCGACAAACACCCCCCACACGCCCACCCCACCGAAGAGCACCACACACCTGAAGAGCGACAGAGAACCACCCATCACTACTGACACCACACCCCCTCCCCCTCCTCCGAGAAATACACCGCCACCTCATCGAAGAGCCCCGGCACCTGAAGAGCGACAGAGAACCCCCCATCAATACTCCGCATCACACCCCTCCCCCCCTCCCCCGAGAAATACACCGCCACCTCATCGAAGAGCACCGGCACCTGAAGAGCGACAGAGAACCCCCCATCAATACTCCGCATCACACCCCTCACCTGACACCCCTCCCCCTCACACTGCCCCTCCCCTGACACCACACCCCCTCACACTCCCCCCCTCACACTCCCCCTCCCCTGAAACCACACCCCCTCACACTGCCCCTCCCCTGACACCACACCCCCCTCACACTGCCCCTCCCCCTCCCCCCGACACCACACCCCCTCACACTCCCCCTCACCTGACACCACACCCCCCTCACACTGCCCCTCCCCTGAAACCACACCCCCTCACACTGCCCCTCCCCTGACACCACACCCCCCCCCTCACCACACTCACACCCCCACCCCCCCTCACACTGCCCCTCCCCTGAAACCACACCCCCTCACACACCACACCCCCTCACACTGCCCCTCCCCTGACACCACACCCCCCTCACCTGACACCCCCTCACACTGCCCCTCCCCTGACACCACACCCCCCTCACACTGACCCTCCCCTGACACCACACCCCCCTCACACTGCCCCTCCCCTGACACCACACCCCCCTCACCTGACACCACACCCCCCTCACACTGACCCTCCCCTGACACCACACCCCCCTCACACTGACCCTCCCCTGACACCCTTCCCCCCTCTCGCAATCCAATCACATGGCCCCTCCCCCTCTGTATAGCTGAGTAGAGTTGGGGGATGGTAGTAGTAGAGCTCAGCCTATGATTGGTCCTCTGTATGTGTGTTGGGGGAGGGGCTGCTCTGTGGGGGGACACTCCCCCCTCCTCCCATGATGCTCCGGGGTCTCACCTGGCGAGAGATGATCATGATGACTGCCAGACACTGCGCGTTTCCATCCCGACCCCGCCTCTTCCGCTACCGGCCCCGCCTTCCTCGCTGGTCACATGTCCCGCCGCTGATTGGACGCCTCCATATTAGTAAACAGAGAGGAAGAATGAGGGGCGGGGCTGTGTCTCTTGTCTCCTCCTCCCGGAAGTGCCCGGGGTTTGTGAATGGTTACCACGGAGACCAGTGCGAGGAGGGTGGAGCCTGTGTGAAAGAGGGCGGAGCTGAGAGACGGGCGGAGATTGGTGGAGAGCGAGGCGGTCAATGATGATTGGCGGGGAGTCATGGAAGAGGGCGGGGCGGTCAGTGATGACAGATTAGTAACGGACGTGACGTTCCGTCGTCGCCATCTTGTTACACCCACCACAGTAAGGATTCACCAAGAAGGGTGCAAGCGGACATCTTATTACACCCACCGGAGTTTTGCATTTCTCACTTCTTTTTAACACAAGCGGAGCTTATATGGTGATATATAGTATTTAAAAATCCCACGGACTGAAATCAGAGGTGTTCCGTCACATTAGCAGTGTGGGGTGTAGCAAGATGGCGGTGACGGAACGTCACTTCCGTTTCCAAATCTGATTGGTTGCCGCAGCGATCTTCAGACAGCGGGCGGTGTAGTGTCATATTTTGCACCCCATAGTAAAATGCTCCGGAAGTGACGTTGCGGTTAGAAATTTAACACTGCGCATGCGCGATGCGTTCCAAAGGATTTGCGGCAATGCAGTTCAGTGAATCCATCAGATAATTTCACGGAAGTGACACAAACACCAGGCTGAGCGTCCAACACTAATACTTCCCTTGTTACCCAGAATCTCCAGAGCTACCAGCTGTCCATCTACAACCCAACCTGTGCTGATAGATCTGGCAATGCTGGGACTTGTAGTGCCTCTGATAGATCCTGCAATGCTGGGACTTGTAGTGCCTCTGATAGATCCTGCAATGCTGGGACTTGTAGTGCCTCTGATAGATCCTGCAATGCTGGGACTTGTAAACATTTCTGCACCCCATGCAGAAACCAAACCGCGTCACTTCCGTTGCGGCTTCGTCACTCAAACAGCTGACGGCGGGGCTTTACTGCGCATGTGCGATTTCACAGCCCTTTATCGTGCATGCGCGGGAGTTAGCCACGTTCGAGAAATATTATGCTCTCAAGCAGGCGGGCAGAGAGAAGGTTAAACGTCAGAAACAGCCCCGCCCACCACCCTAAAAAAACGTGAATCACACATGCGCAAATCTTATGTATGTCCAGGGTCCAGAAAAATTATGGAGAGGGGGCGGGCGGAGGCGAAGAGTTGGTGGGAGGGGGAGACAGAGCGGAGCTTGGAGAGGGGGGCGGGCCCCGTACATAGCACTGAGTCCAAGTACAGTACATTGTTCTGCCATCAATTACACAGCCACTGCGCCCAGCAAACGCCTCACTGCGCCCATCAAACACCTCACTGTGCCCAGCAAACGCCTCACTGTGCCCAGCAAACGCCTCACTGCGCCCAGCAAACGCCTCACTGCGCCCAGCAAACGCCTCACTGTGCCCAGCAAACGCCTCACTGCGCCCAGCAAACGCCTCACTGCGCCCAGCAAACGCCTCACTGTGCCCAGCAAACGCCTCACTGTGCCCAGCAAACGCCTCACTGCGCCCAGCAAACGCCTCACTGTGCCCAGCAAACGCCTCACTGTGCCCAGCAAACGCCTCACTGCGCCCAGCAAACGCCTCACTGCGCCCAGCAAACGCCTCACTGTGCCCAGCAAACACCTCACTGTGCCCAGCAAACGCCTCACTGCACCCAAACACCTCACTGTGCCCAGCAAATGCCTCACTGCGCCCAGCAAAGCCACTGTGCCCAGCAAACGCCTCACTGCGCCCAGCAAATGCCTCACTGCGCCCAGCAAACGCCTCACTGCGCCCAGCAAAGGCCTCACTGTGCCCAGCAAATGCCTCACTGCGCCCAGCAAACTCCTCACTGTGCCCAGCAAAGCCACTGTGCCCATCAAACGCCTCACTGCGCCCAGCAAAGCCACTGTGCCCATCAAATGCCTCATTGTGCCCGTCAAATGCAGCCACTGTGCCCAGCAAATGCCTTACTGTGCCCGTCAACCGCCTCACTGCGCCCAGCAAACGCCTCACTGTGCCCGTCAAATGCAGCCACTGTGCCCATCAAATGCAGCCACTGTGCCCGTCAAACGCAGCCACTGTGCCCAGCAAACGTCTCACTCCTTCTGCCCCCTGAGGACAGGGACCCCCTCCTCTCCTGGGGACAGGGACCCCCTCCTCTCCTGGGGACAGGGACCCCTTCTCTCCTGGGGACAGGGACCCCCTCCTCTCCAGAGGACAGGGACCCCCTCCTCTCCTGGGGACAGGGACCCCCTCCTCCCCTGGGGACAGGGACCCCCTTCTCTCCTGGGGGCAGGGACCCCCTCCTCCCCTGGGGACAGGGACCCCTTCTCTCCTGGGGGCAGGGACCCCCTCCTCCCCTGGGGACAGGGACCCCTTCTCTCCTGGGGGCAGGGACCCCCTCCTCTCCTGGGGACAGGGACCCCCTCCTCCCCTGGGGACAGGGACCCCCTCCTCTCCTGGGGACAGGGACCCCCTCCTCTCCTGGGGACAGGGACCCCCTCCTCCCCTGGGGACAGGGACCCCCTCCTCTCCTGGGGACAGGGACCCCTTCTCTCCTGGGGGCAGGGACCCTCTCCTCTCCTGGGGGCAGGGACCCCCTCCTCTCCTGGGGACAGGGACCCTCTCCTCTCCTGGGGACTTCATCTGTTGTGGAAATTTTTATTAATGTAGTTTGTCAGATGCCCCCCAGTGTCAGTTTTGCTGTAATGCGCTCATGTGAGCGTACTGTATTCGCACATACAGACGTTGGCGGAAGACCATTGGCTGCGGAAATCTTCCTGTGGACACTGCAGATGTGTTCGCTTTTTAAGGATGTTCATTTGTGCCTCACCGGGAGACTGGCCACTTCCCGGTGACGCCATTGATAGCTTCAAGCGAACATCTCTGTGTACATTGGAACTATAGCATAACATAAGCATATATAGCTTAAGTTACGTAGCGTTAGGTTAAGTTACGTAACATAAGCATATATAGCTTAAGTTACGTAGCGTTAGGTTGTGATGAAACACCGGCCTGCCCACACATGGGATCCGCCCAGCTCTCCATCGGACGGAAGCTGCCTTGGCTTGTTATCCAGCTGTTGTGGCCCCTTACTTGTGTTTACCCCACCGGACCTTGCGGGGGGAGACTTGGGCCACCTCCTGTATATCTGCTGCTGGGGGAGTGACCGGAAGTGAGGTGGTATTATCATCATGAGCCAATCAGACGGCGGTACTGAGCGCGCCCCCTGCTATGCCCTCTACTGGACTGTTAGGCTGCTTTCACACCTGAGCGGTGCGGGGCGGCGACGGTAAAGCAGCGCTATATTTAGCGCTGCTTACCATCGCTTTACCCGCGGTATGCGGCCGCTAGCGGGGTGGTTTTAACCCCCGCTAGCGGCCGCAAAAGGGTTTAAAAACCTCCGCAAACCGCCGCTGCAGCGGCGGTTTGCGGGCGGTATCCCCGCGGTTTCCCATTGATTTCAATGGGAACGAGCGGTATAGGAGCGGTAAATACACCGCTCCTTCACCGCTCCAAAGATGCTGCTAGCAGGACTTTTTTTACCGTCCTGCTAGCGCACCGCTCCAGTGTGAAAGCCCGCCGGCTTTCACACTGGAGTGAATGGGGCCGGTTTTTTCAGGCGGTGTACAGGCGCTATTTTTAGCGCTGTACCGCCTGAAAACCGCCCCAGTGTGAAAGGGGCCTTAGAGTTTAGCAAGGACTTGGTTCTAATCATCCCGGCGTATGTTGTGGGCTATATTGGGCTGAGCCTATGCTGGATGCTCATTCTCCTCTTACTCCACACACCAGGGGGTCTCTACACGCCGGGGGGGGGGGGGGACTCCACACACCGGGGGGGTGGGGGGGGGGGGGGGGACTCTCCACACCCGGGGGGGGGGGGGGGACTCTCCACACACCGGGGGGGGGGGGACTCTCCACACCCGGGGGGGGGGGGACTCTCCACACCGGGGGGGGGGGGGGACTCTCCACACCGGGGGGGGGGGGACTCTCCACACCGGGGGGGGGGGGACTCTCCACACCGGGGGGGGGGACTCCACACACCGGGGGGAGCTCCACAATCCCCTGAGCTGTGACTGGAGAAATGCTACAACTACAATTCAGGTGCCACATCCTGATTTTCTAGTCCACATACAGGTTTATCCCACTTTTAGAAATCTACACAAAAGCCGCACGTTTCGGGGTGTTCAGGCACTTCTTCAGGGTTTACTTCCTCTAAGTTACTACTCGAAGAATTAGCCACCCCGGAGCTCCATCATAAAACGGACTCAGACCTTCTCCTTGGAGAGGCACCTCCTTGCTAAACGGACACAAATCGTAGATCTCCTTCAATATAAGGCGGCATTACAGATCTGTAGGAAGTTTTCTTATGAATCTGGGGATGAATGTGGGAAAGTATCAGCGAGAACCTTGAGAGGGCAGAAACTAAAGACCGACATTCCACAGTTGGCCTCACCCAACAGTCCTAAGGAACACGAAACCACATGACCTGCGCAGGAATTCTATAAATCCCTATATAACCTGCAGGTTAAGCCCTCTACCCCAAGCCCAGATAGACTTGTATTTCTCCTCGTTGTTAATGCCCCGATTATCAGATATAGATATAGAGACAATCTTGAAGATCCCATAACAATAGAAGAACTTCAAGGTGCCATCAAACTGGATAAAGCACCCGATCCAGATGGGCTGGCGGCCCCATACTATAAGACGTTCCATCTCTCGCTCAATATATGCTTAAACTATTTAACCACTTCAGCACCGGGCCATTTTACCCCCTTCCTTACCAGAGCACTTTTTGCGATTCGGCACTGCGTCGCTTTAACTGACAATTGCGCGGTCGTGCGACGTTACACCCAAACAAAATTGACGTCCTTTTTTCCCACAAATAGAGCTTTCTTTTGGTGGTATTTGATCTCCTCTGTGATTTTTATTTTTTGCGCTATAAACAAAAGAAGAGCGACAATTTTGAAAAAAAAAAAAACACAATATTTTTTACTTTTTGCTATAATAAATATCCCATTTTTTTAAAAAAAAAAAAAAAAACTATTTTTTTTCCTCACTTTAGGCCGATACGTATTCTTCTACATATTTTTGGTAAAAAAAAAAAAAAAAATCGCAATAAGCGTATATTGATCGGTTTGCGCAAAAGTTATAGCGTCTACAAAGTAGGGGATAGATTTATTGCATTTTTTTTTTTTACTAGTAATGGCGGCGATCTGCGATTTTTTTTTCGTGACTGCGACATTGCGGCGGACACTTCGGACACATTTTTGGGACCGTTCACATTTACACAGCGATCGTTGCTATAAAATTGCATTGATTACTGTGTAAATGTGACTGGCAGGGAAGGGGTTAACACTAGGGGGCGCTGCAGGGGTTAATGTGTTCCCTATAGGAGTGATTCTAACTGTGGGGGGAGGGGACTCAAGGGGAGGAGACCGATCATGTGTTCCTCCGTACTGGGAACACATGATCGGTCTCCTCCTCGCTGACAGGACGTGGAGCTGTGTGTTTACACCCCATCATTACACACACACAGCTCCACGGCCCCGCATGGTCCCGTTGTTTTAACGGGCAATCGCAGGTGCCCGGCGGACATCGAGGCCGCCGGGCACCCACACTGGGTCCCGAGCGACGCCGCGGGCGCCCCCCAGGCGGCCGGGAATGGGAGGACGTCATATGACGCCCACCCAGGATGGAAGATCCACCTTGTGGGCGTCATATGACTATGGGCGGGTATTGAAGGGGTTAATGTGTCGGGCTCTTCTGCAACTTTTACAACCAATACTTTGTTAGCTCACATTTCGGGGATACATAAAATAGACATTTGCAATTCGTTTCGTTTTTATTTGTTTTCCGTTAAAATTCGTTCATTCGTTATCGTACGAATGATTCGCTAAGAATTTTAAACGAATAATCGAATCGAACGAATACGAAAAAAAACGAAAATCCGAAATAACCAAAATTAGAAACAACGAAACTACGAAAGAAGAAAATCCGAAAAACGAAAAACAGGAACAAAAATCAAAATGAACGAAGAAATTCGTACATTCGTAACTTTTTTTTGTTGAATTGGTAATTTTCCGTGTCTCTTACAATGGCGCTGCTTAACGTGCTTCAAATAGATTAAATGAAAAAATTTGTACATTCGTAACTTTTTTTTTTTTTTCGATTCGTAATTTTCCGTGTCTCTTACAATGTAATAATAGCATACACATTACATAAAATTATGAATTATGCTCCGATTACGAATCTACGAAAACAATGTTACGAAAGTACGAATGTAACTAAATCTACGAAAATACGAATGTAACTAAATCTACGAAAATACGAATGCGTCCGAATTTCGAATAAACGAAAAACTAAACTAACAGAAAAAAGAATCAACGAAAAAATAACTCTTACGAAAATATGAATCGTTACGAATACGAACACCGACGACTTACGAAATTACGAATCGTTACGAATACGAACACCGACGACTTACGAAATTACGAATCGTTACGAATACGAACACGACGACTTACGAAATTACGAATCGTTACGAATACGAAACACCGACGACTTACGAAATTACGAATCGTTACGAATACGAACACCGACGACTTACGAAATTACGAATCGTTACGAATACGAACACCGACGACTTACGAAATTACGAATCGTTTCGAATACGAACACCGACGACTTACGAAATTACGAATCGTTACGAATACGAACACCGACGACTTACGAAATTACGAATCGTTACGAATACGAACACCGACGACTTACGAAATTACGAATCGTTACGAATACGAACACCGACGACTTACGAAATTACGAATCAATAGAAACGAAACTAAATGAATTTTTCTATTGTGCACATGTCTAATACCTAAAGAGGGAAAAGATCTGACCGCCTGTGGAAACGATCGGCCGATTTCTTTGCTCAACTTAGATCTTCACTAAAATACTGGCAGACCGGATTCAACATTTTATCCCGAAATTGATCCATTTGGAACAAGTGGGATTTGTTTCCACACGAGAAGCGAAAGATAATACTACGAAGGCTCTGAACTTATTACAGGCAGTTGACGTATCCCAGACGCAATGTGTGTTTTTGAATACAGAAGGCCTTTGTCAGGGTGAATCGGAGTCCCAAGTTGTGGAGGTTTTGGCAATAAAATGTTACAGTGGATTACCTCCATTTACTCCCGTCCAACGGAGTTTTGTAAGACACTTTTCAAATTACAAATGGCACCCGCCAGGGGTGTCCCCTCTCGCTTCTCCTTTTTCGCCCTGTCATTGGAACCGTTTCTCTGCCCTGTCCATTTAAACCGTTCAGATAGGAGACGCCCAACATAAAATTTCAGCCTGCGCCGATGATATTTTATTCTCTCACGAACCTTTCGATTATGCTCCCAAATTTGATGAGGGAATTGAGAAATAGGTCTCGCTTTCTAATCTTCGGATTAAATTTTACTAAGTCGGAAGCAATGGGGGTTAACTTTCCTCAAAACTCAATTACGCAACTCAAGCAAAACTTTAAGTGTAAATTGACTGACAAAGCGTTATGTACCTGGGTACTTTGTTCCCACCTAAAATAGCGAAAAGTTAAATTTTTCACCATCACTGCAAAAAGTTAAGACACTATTGGACAGATGGAATATAGGTTTACATTCTTGGCTGTGTAATATCACCAAAATGAATATTCTTCCTAAATTTCTTTACCTATTACAGACACTGCCGATCCGTATTCCACTTACCTATTTTAAGCAGAGCCCAGAAGTTATTATTTGACTTTTATTTGGGCGCACAAACATACCAGGATACAAGGTAAACAACGAACGCTTCCCAAAGTATACGGAGGACTGGCAGTGCCGGATATACACAAGTACTGCCAAGCAATACACTGGAGTAGAGTAATTGATTGGAATAGACATAAAGATATTACATTCTGGGTGCAGATTGAACACGCCCAGTCCTCTGTATCTTTGGGTATTGCCCCTTGGTGCCTATACCTCCCTCCTAGAAGAGGTAACCAATCACCCTTTATAGAGAAAGTAAACTCTCCCACTCTGATGCTTCTTTTCATTTAGTCCATTATAATAAGTAATTATCAAACTAAAGCCACTGTTACCCAGCCCAAATCACAAATTACTTACTATTTAAAGAAAACTTTAAAAAACTTGTTTCCAGGGGTAAGGCAGCGCCATCTTAAGTATTGTTTGCTGAGTCCACAGTGGAGTACATTTCCGCCCTTACATTGAGCACTTCCTGTACCGTTAACCAAGCCTCCTTCTCAATCCAATGTTTCTATGGCAACCCTGCTTATAGCTGACTTGTTTTATTTCATAGTATTTACATGTGCCGATTATCTAGTGTTTGCCTATGTCAGTTTTATCAGCTCTGATAAGACTGCAGTAATGCTGTCTGATGCCCTGGTTTACACTGCATGTAATGTCACATGGGGAGTAGTAGGAAGCTCTGAGTGATTATGCAGTCTCCATGGGATGTCAGTGTTGTGCTGTAGGAAGTCCTGATAATAGACAAGCACACAGAGTGTGCCGTAAATCAGAGGAGATCTGGGCATGTTCAGTGACGTCATTCTAAAGAACAAAAAAGGATTACAACAATACTAAGCAAGTAAGGAGATATCTACAAGCCGTGTTCATTAGGGTTTTTTAATGCTGATTTACATGGGACAAAGTTATGGGGGAGAGGTTACAACCAACCACTTTAATAGGGAATACTACAAAACTTTGGCTTTGCTACCCCTTATGGGTAAAGACCCTGAGACTTCTCCTCTATAGGAGGAGACCCCGAGACCTCACCTCTATAGAGGGGACCCCGAGACCTCACCTCTATAGAGGGGACCCCGAGACCTCTCCTCTATAGAGGAGACCCCGAGACCTCTCCTCTATAGAGGGGACCCCGAGACCTCTCCTCTATAGAGGGGACCCCGAGACCTCTCCTCTATAGAGGGGACCCCGAGACCTCTCCTCTATAGAGGGGACCCCGAGACCTCTCCTCTATAGAGGGGACCCCGAGACCTCACCTCTATAGAGGGGACCCCGAGACCTCTCCTCTATAGAGGAGACCCCGAGACCTCTCCTCTATAGAGGGGACCCCGAGACCTCTCCTCTATAGAGGGGACCCCGAGACCTCTCCTCTATAGAGGGGACCCCGAGACCTCTCCTCTATAGAGGGGACCCCGAGACCTCTCCTCTATAGAGGGGACCATGAGACCTCTCCTCTATACCCTCTATAGAGGAGACCCTTAGAGGAGACCCTGAGACCTCTCCTCTATACCCGATACTTGGAAAGCCTCTTTCTCCACCGGAGGGTCGAAGATGCTGCCTTTTGGCACTTACTAAGCGTGGGTTATACACAAGCGTCCTGTTATGTAAAAGAGGGGAGGTGGCTGACAATCTCGGAGCTGATGGCACAATCAGGTGCGTTTAAATTAAGATTTTGGAGTGCTCTTCAGATCACACACTAACACTCTTCCGGCTCCGGAATGGTTTTCCACTTTGGAGAAATATTGTTCAGATACGGAAGCAACGTCCCACACATTATAGGCCAATTATCAACTACTAATTAGGAAAACACTCCCCGGAATTTTTTTTTTTTCAGGAATGGGAACATGACTTGGGTAAATCCTTTAATACAATACAGCGGCAGCGGATTTTTAGGCTTCCGCACAATTCTTACCGGCTGGTATAGAACACCAGAGGGACTGAATCTTCCCTGAATGTTGTGACCCGTGTTGGAGATGCCACGGAAGTCACCATCTTACATGTATATTGGGACTGTCCCACATGAAAACGTGGTTGGACAGAGGTTGGACGTATTCTCCAAACTCAGCCTTTTCCCTCCTTTGCGAGTCTCATATACCAGAAAATATATATAAGGAGTCCATTATTTGCGGAGGCCTCCATTCCCCGATACCACCGAGAGTAAAAGAGATTAGAAGACCTGGAAGTCTCTGCACCGCATCAACAGGGACTATATATTCTAAGACTTGGTCACCTTGGAATGTCTTCTCCTCAGATGAGGGAAGAACCTCCTCGACAGTAATTTGATTAGGTAGGGAGACGCCCGAGGGCCACATCCTACTTTTCCCTGCGCTTTGTGAGCTCACATGGGACCACCTCCACATACTCCTTTTTTTTTTGTGTTTTAGGTTTTGTTGTTAGGAAAATGAATAGCAAAAAAAAGGGTCGTTGGTTCAAATCCCGACCACAACACCATCTGCCTGGAGTTTGCATGTTCTCCCTGACTGGGTTTCCTCCGGGTTCTCCAGTTTCCTCCCACACTCCAAAGACATGGTGGTAGCTTAAAGCGGAAGTAAACCCATCGATTTAACAGTTCAAAAAAAAAAGGCATGCCGGGAATGCTAACTGCACATTGGCTGTGCTCTCAACCAAACAGTCAAACCATCCAATGGCTGGTGTCATAACGGATCACATGTGCAGCACTGTGGCAGTTGAAAGATGGCAGCTTCCTTGACTGAAAACGATAGGGGGGTTTACTTCCACTTTAATCAGATCCGGTCTAAAGAAATTGGCCCCTAGTATGTGTGTTTGTAAGCGCGTCGAGATCCTACGGGGTAAATGACTGCGCTATATCAAGATACAACTCAACTCTCCATACAGTCACTGCAGGTAAGTTTGGAGTAGTGGGACCCCCCCATACAGTCACTGCAGGTAAGTTCAGAGTAGTGGGGCCCCTCCATACAGTCACTGCAGGTAAGTTCAGAGTAGTGGGGCCCCTCCATACAGTCACTGCAGGTAAGTTTGGAGTAGTGGGGCCCCCCCATACAGTCACTGCAGGTAAGTTTGGAGTAGTGGGGCCCCTCCATACAGTCACTGCAGGTAAGTTTGGAGTAGTGGGGCCCCTCCATACAGTCATCACAGGTAAGCTCAGAGTAGTGGGGCCCCTCCATACAGTCATCACAGGTAAGCTCAGAGTAGTGGGGCCCCTCCATACAGTCATCACAGGTAAGCTCAGAGTAGTGGGGCCCCTCCATACAGTCATCACAGGTAAGCTCAGAGTAGTGGGGCCCCTCCATACAGTCACTGCGGGTGAGTTCAGAGTAGTGGGGCCCCCCCATAAAGTCATTACAGGTAAGTTCAGAGTAGTGGGACCCCTCCATACAGTCATCACAGGTAAGTTTGGAGTAGTGGGGCCCCTCCATACAGTCACTGCAGGTAAGTTTGGAGTAGTGGGGCCCCTCCATACAGTCATCACAGGTAAGTTTCAGAGTAGTGGGGCCCCTCCATAAAGTCACTGCAGGTAAGTTTCAGAGTAGTGGGGCCCCTCCATACAGTCATTACAGGTAAGTTTCAGAGTAGTGGGGCCCCCCAAAATAGTCACAGTAGGCAAGTCCTGAGAGGAGAACCTTGGGTCACACACAGTGAGGAGGACCTGGTCCAGGAGATTTTCCAGTTGTGGGAGGTGTGAGGAGTGGCGGCAGAGGATCTTCTCCTTCATTCTGGAATGTCATTGGGACTCCTGGCTCTGTCTGCGGATCAGCTCAGCGTAAATCCCTCCTCTCCGCAGCAGTTCACGATGAGTCCCGCTCTGAGGAGAAAGAGAAGAACACAAAAGGGGTTCTGTGATACGGGTCATCATCGGCACCCCCAATCTCTTCTTACAGGTCTATGTGTGACCTTTGACCTTTGACCACTTGCCGACTGCAATATGTATACAGTATATAGTTTGCAAGTGGTTTACCAGGATTATGGGTACCCCCTACCCTTTTATTGCATCCAGCCCCCGGCTCCCCCCCGCCCCCGCTGGTGTTTCTAGAGCTTACCGTTTCTGCCGAGAGACGATCCAGCGGTGCTGCCGGCTGCTCCCATAGGTGGCCAAACAGTAGATACCCTTTGATCACCTCTATGGCCTTGGAGGACCGGAGTGACCTCACGTCCTGTCCAGGCTGGGAGTAAATTTTTTTTTTTTAAAGCAAAAGATCACAAATTTTTTTTATTTTTTTTGTTCTTTTGCTTAAAAGGTGGAGGAGGAGAGATTTGGGGTCTTTTTGACCCCCAGATGTCTCCATAAAGAGGACCGGTCATCCTTTTTTCTATCACAAGGGATGTTTACATTCCTTATAATAGGGATAAAAAAGTGATCAAAAAAGTGTAAAAAAAAGAAAATAAAAAAAAAAAGAAATGTAAAGTCCCCCCATCCTTCCGTGGTCGCACGCAGAAGCAAACGCATACGTGAGTCGCGCACGCTTATGGCGATACACGTGAGGTATCACCGCGAACATTAGAGCCATAATTCTAGCACTAGACCTCCTCTGTAACTCCAACCTGTAAAGGCGTTTAAAGCGTAAAGATTTTTGATTAACGTTGCTTGTCGCCATTTCCACCAGCGGGCGCGATTTTAAAAGCGTGACATGTTCGGTATCTATTTACTCGATGTAACATCATCTTGCAAAATTTACCGCAATGGTTTGTAAAATGTGATTTTTTTTTATTCATCAACCACTTCACGCAAATTGCAGTACCTGTACGTCGGTAGTTTGACGCTAAATACCGTGGTTATGACAGCAGCTAGCTCCAGAACGGTATTTTCGGGAACGGCGTGCGTTTCTCTTTAAGGTAAAAGTGGTCTCTGTGGCGGATTTCCCGCAAGATAACTTTTAATTGGTGGCAGGAGAGCCCGCCCCCCCCCCCGCCGCGTTCCGGTTGTCTCCACCGCTTACCGGAGTCGTCAGTAGCGGCGGAGACGATTGCGTCCGCTCTCCTCATTGCCTGGATGCTGAGTGAGGCGGGGGGGGGGGGGGGGCGGTTGGGGGGCAGATGGCCTCCGCTCGGCTCCATAGCATTGGAGGGCGGGAGCAACATCAAAACGTCACTTCCACCCAATGGTCTTAAAAGGGGACTTTTTTTTTTTTTTTTTTTTTATTACGTTAAAAAATTTTTTTTTTATTGCATTGTAAATATGAGATGTGACGTCTTTTTGACCCCCCCCCCCCCCCCCCGATCTCATATTTAAAAAGGTCCTGTCATGGTTATTTTCTATTACAAGGGATGCTTACATTCCTTGTGATAGGAATTAAAGTGACCAAATTTTTATTTATTTTTTTAAAAAAAAGGACAGTGTTTAAAAAAAAAAAAAAAAAAAAAGGTAAAATAAGATATTTTTTAAAGCGCCCCGTCCCACGAGCTCAGGCGTAGAAGCGATCGCATACGTGAGCAGCGCCCGCATATGAAAACTGTGTTCAAACCACACATGTGAGGTATCGCTGCGATCGTTGGAGCAAGAGCAATAATTCTAGCCCTAGACCTCCTCTAACTCATAACATGCAACCTGTAGAATTTTTTAAACGTCACCTGTAGAGATTTTGTCAAGAAGTGCCAAAGTTTTCGCCTTTCCAGGAGCGGGCACAATTTTTGAAGCGTGACATGTTGGGTATCAATTTACTCGGCATAACAATATCTTTCACAATATAAAAAAAAAAAAAAAAAAAACAAAAAAAGAGCTAAAAACTTTACAGTTTTTTTTTGTTAAAAAAAAAAATAAGGTAAGTGTATTTTTTTTCCCCAAAAATTTTGCTTGGAAGACCGCTGTGCAAATACAGTGTGACAAAATATTGCAATGATTGCCACTTTATTCTCTAGGGTGTCTGCTTAAAAAGAAATAAATAAAATGTATTTATTTTATTATATTTATATATATATATATATATATATATATATATATATATATATATATATATGTTTGGGGGGTTCTAAGTAATTTTCCAACAAAAAAATACTGATTGAAACATATAAACAAAAAGTGGTCAATGTCTGTCATGTGACTTTGCAATGGCCGCCCTCACGTGGCATCGACACCAATATGAAGCATCATGTGATGTGACGGGGGAGGGGGTCGCCGCTGTGCATGTCTGGTGATTATGAGGACAAAGCAGTGGAATTCCTGGCCACTCACCTCAACCACACGGCCTTTAGACAGGACCACGATGATATCCGCGTCGGCGATGGTGCTCAGCCGATGAGCGATGACCAAGACGGTGCGCCCCGTGGCGGCGCGCTCCAGAGCCAACTGTACCGTCCTCTCCGACTCCGCGTCCAGAGCGCTCGTAGCTTCATCCAGAATCAACACCCGCGGGTCTTTTAGAAGGGCGCGAGCAATGGCCACCCTCTGCTTCTGACCTCCGGAGAGGGTCACCCCCCGCTCACCTGCCGAGAGAGGAAATGAGCGCCGGTCACCTCTGATGTGCGTTATGAGAAGACGGCCCTCTGTGGACCCGGCCGCAGGTAAGTAAGTGATACCCGGGGGGGGGGTCCAGTATTAGACATGTGCAATTTGTTTAGTTCCAAATTTGTCTAACAAATTGACAAATTCGTTAATTCCGAAATTTGCTAATTTTTTTAATTTCCAAATTTTTTTAATTTCCAAATTTTGTAAATTTCCAAATTTTGTAAATTTCCAAATTTTGTAAATTTCCAAATTTTGAATTTTCTAATTTCCAAATTTTGTAAATTTCTTTCCAAATTTTGAATTTCCAAATTTTGTAAATTTCCAAATTTTGAATTTTCGAATTTTGAATTTTCGAATTTTGAAATTACGAATTTCCGAAAATTCGAAATGTCAAAATTTTAAAATACTAAAATTGGGAAATTTGAAAATCCAATAAGAATAAAAATCTGAAATAACTAATAATAAATATTAAAAATTAACGGTATTGGAATTTCCTTTTAAATTTGTCTGTTAGTGAAAGTAACGGATACGAATTTATCTGAAGTTACAAATTATCTGAAATAATGAATGCCAAACAGCCAAATTTGAAAGGAAATGCCAATACCTAGAATAGTTATTATTTCAAATTTGACAGATTTTCTCTCTTTTTTTCAGACTTTCAAATTGTTTAATTTCGGAAAATTAGAAAATTCAGATTCCGAAAATGTGAAAATTCTAAAATTTGAAAAAATTCTAAAATTTTAGTTTTTCCGAATTCTGAATTTCCGAAAAAAAAAATGTATGAAATAG
This sequence comes from Lithobates sylvaticus, assembly GCA_028564925.1. Taxonomy (NCBI): domain Eukaryota; kingdom Metazoa; phylum Chordata; class Amphibia; order Anura; family Ranidae; genus Lithobates; species Lithobates sylvaticus. The sequence goes on from CM053030.1 coordinate 2,026,172, forward strand.
AAAAAAAAACAAAAAAAAATCAGCAAATTTTCTGTCACACGTCTCTAGCGGGCTCACCCAGCACGGTGTCGTAGCCATCGGGAAAGTTCCGGATGAAGTCATCAGCGTTTGCCAACTTGGCAGCTTGGAAGACTTGGGCATCAGAAGCCTCGGGCCTCCCGAAGCGAATATTCTCCAGGACGGAGGTGCCAAACAGGACCGGCTCCTGAGGGGGACAAGAATCAGTCAAGACACGGAAAATTTCAGTGTATTCTCCATCGCCAGTACAAGGCCAGCCCAACACAGCTCTATGTAACCCATATCCCCCCATTACAGCACATTGTGACCCCCCCCCTTCCGATCACCATGATGGGGGGGGGGGGTTCATTACATTCTGGTCAGCAGGTAATTCATAGGCAGTTATACAACCCTCAGCCAATCACTGGGCTTCCTGCCCCTATACTACACCCACCGGCCACTTTATTAGGTACACCCGTTCAATTGCTAATCAGCCAATCACATGGCAGAAACTCGATGCATTTCGGCATCTAGACGTGGTGAGGACGACTTACTGAAGATCAAACCTACTTCTGGAAGGATTAGAGCCTCTGTTGGGCTTCGTACTACAATTTTAGAATTTTCGTAAGATAGATTTCCCCTCACTTCCTGTCTCAATGGCTCCGCTAGGCAGGAAGTGACCTGATAACAGTAGCAATGACAGAAGGAAACTGGGGTGGTGGTTGGGGGGGGGGGGGGTCTTCCTTCACTTCCTGCTGTGACAGGAAGTGACGCGGAATCTCCCCCAATGAGACACATCCCATCCCCCACCCATTTGGTCTTCTATATACTTGAACTTGTCTGTGATCGGGGCGATGTACCTGATTGATGAATCCAATGACTTCTCCTCTCAGCCATGACGGGTCCAGAGAGCGAATGTCCACTCCATCCAGCTCCACCGCCCCCCGGACGGGGTCATAGAACCGCTCCAACAGGGCCGCAATGGTGGACTTCCCTGAATCACAACAGAAACGTTATACAATGTATCCACTTCCTGGAGATCCCATGCTGGGGCCAATCAAACGGTCCCTCCGCAGCTCCTTTGTTCCCAGGGGCCCCATATGAGCACTGTCTGCTCCTACTCTTCTCTGGGGGCCCCCAGGTGTGCAGTCTGCTCCTCCTCACTCTATGGGCCCCCAGGTGTGCATGGTCTGCTCCTCACCCTATGGGCCCCCAGGTGTGCATGGTCTGCTCCTCACCCTATGGGCCCCCAGGTGTGCATGGTCTGCTCCTCACCCTATGGGCCCCCAGGTGTGCATGGTCCGCTCCTCCTCACTCTATGGTCCCCCAGGTGTGCATGGTCTGCTCCTCCTCACCCTATGGGCCCCCAGCTGTGCATGGTCTGCTCCTCCTCACCCTATGGGCCCCCAGGTGTGCATGGTCTGCTCCTCCTCACCCTATGGGCCCCCAGGTGTGCATAGTCTGCTCCTACTCTTCTCTGGGGGCCCCCAGGTGTGCACGGTCTGCTCCTCCTCACCCTATGGCCCCCAGGTGTGCATGGTCCGCTCCTCCTCACTCTATGGGCCCCCAGCTGTGCACGGTCTGCTCCTCCTCACTCTATGGACCCCCAGGTGTGCACGGTCTGCTCCTCCTCACCCTATGGGCCCCCAGGTGTGCCCCCAGGTGTGCATGGTCTGCTCCTCCTCACTCTATGGACCCCCAGGTGTGCATGGTCTGCTCCTCCTCACTCTATGGGCCCCCAGGTGTGCATGGTCCGCTCCTCCTCACCCTATGGACCCCCAGGTGTGCATGGTCCGCTCCTCCTCACCCTATGGACCCCCAGGCGTGCATGGTCTGCTCCTCCTCACCCTATGGGCCCCCAGGTGTGCATGGTCTGCTCCTCCTCACTCTATGGGCCCCCAGGCGTGCATGGTCTGCTCCTCCTCACCCTATGGGCCCCCAGGTGTGCATGGTCTGCTCCTCCTCACCCTATGGGCCCCCAGGTGTGCACGGTCTGCTCCTCCTCACCCTATGGGCCCCCAGGTGTGCACGGTCTGCTCCTCCTCACCCTATGGGCCCCCAGGTGTGCACGGTCTGCTCCTCCTCACTCTATGGGCCCCCAGGTGTGCATGGTCTGCTCCTCCTCACTCTATGGGCCCCCAGGTGTGCATGGTCTGCTCCTCCTCACCCTATGGGCCCCCAGGTGTGCACGGTCTGCTCCTCCTCACTCTATGGGCCCCCAGGTGTGCATGGTCTGCTCCTCCTCACTCTATGGGCCCCCAGCTGTGAACAGTCAGCTTCCGCTCCTCCCCAAGGCTGCTCTGTGCTCCACTGCAAGTAAACCATCCATTATATAATATCTATATTATCCATCTCATACAAAATCTCCAATGATCTCGGGGTAATCCAACACGTCCTCTCACCTCCCCCAGACTGTCCCACGATGGCCACCGTCTTCCCGGAGGGGATGTGAAGGTTAAATCCATGCAGGACCTCCTGGCCGGGCCGTGTGGGGTAACTGCAGGAGAGGAAGTTGTATCAATATCAGAAATACTTTGTAATTACGGGGGTCACCCAACACAATCCATTCCGGACCCCCTACATGTCTCCGTAGTATAAAGACATCCATGATGTATATATACACCCAGTGTGGAGGGGGCAGGAGAAGACGTGTACTTCAAGGTGTATATGGGGGGGGGGGGGTCACAGATGATTTGGGGGGGTCACACATTACCTGAAGTAGATGTCTCGGAAATGTATCTCCCCTTTGAACGTCGGTAGTTTTTCGCCTCCTTTAAGGGGGATCTCCGGCTCCAGACACATGAACTCAAAGACACGTCCTCCAGCGCTGAGACCGCGGACCACCTGACACACAGGAGAGACCCCTGAGACACAGCGGAGTGATCGATGGGGTCTTCAATACAAGGTAAACCCATGGAGAATAACCAATGTTATAAAACGTCTCTACACCGATCAACACTGAGGGGAATTCTCTTCTCTTACCGTTTTATGGGATTTCCATCATTTAGACAGGAAGTGAGGACAGGACAGGACAGGACAGGACAGGACAGGAAGTGAGGACAGGACAGGAAGTGAAGACAGGAAGTGAGGAGACTCTCTGTCCTGGGGACACACAGCAAGTTTCTACTCCTTCTCACTATACTTCAGAATGTGTTATTACTGCGGCCTGTGTCCCCACTGGGAGATCGCCCCTCAATTCCTGTGAGATTTCCCCTAATTTCTTGAGGGGTTCCCCCCACTCACTGCAGAATTTCCATTCAATTCCCGGGGGATTCTCACAGATTCCTGGGAGACTTCCGCTAATTTCTTGAGGGTTACCCCCAATTCCTGTGGGATTTCCATTCATTTCCCCCCATTCATTCCTGAAGGATTTACCCATATTTCTCGGGGGGGTTCTCCCCATTTTCTACAGGCTTTCCCCTCAATTCCTGGGGGATTTCACCCCAATCCAGTCCTGAGGGGTTTACCCTAATTTCTCAGGGGTTCCCCCCCATTTCCTGTGGGATTTCCCTCATATGGTGGGGAGCTCCACCAATTTCTTGTCATATTTCCTGATTCCTGGGGGGGGGGGATTTACCCTAATTTCTTGAAATTTTCACTAATTTTCTGGGGGATTCCCTTTATTTCTTGTGGGATTTCCTCTAATTGCTTCAGGTTCCCCTCATTTCCTGCAGGATTACCCCTATATTCCAGGGGAATTGCCCCTCATTTCTTAGGGTTTCCCCCATTTCCTGTGGAACTTCCCCCAATTACTGGCAGATGTATTTCTCGGGATATTTCCCCCTCACTTCATGTGGGACTTCTCATGATTTGAGGGTTCCCCTCATTTCCTGCAGGATTTCCCTTTACTGCCAAGGGACTTCCCCCCCCAATTTCCTGGGACTTCCCCACATATTTCTTTGGGGGGGGGGGATTACCCTCATTTCCTGTGGGATTTCCCATACTTACTGGGAGACTTACTCTAATTTCTTGGGATTTCCCCTCACTTCCTGTGGGATTTCTCCTGATATTTTTAGGGACCCCCCCCTTTTTCTTTTTATAGGATTTCCCCTCACTGTCTGTGATATTTTAACTCATATTCTTTGGGGTTCCCCTAATTCCTTGAGGGGGTTCATCACATTTCCTATGGAAATTCCCCAGATTCCTGGGGGGGGGGGGGGGGGGGGGGGGGGGGGGGGGAATTCCCCTCCTTTTTTGAGGGTTCCCCTTATTTCTTGTGGGGTGCTCCTCATCTTCTGGGGGTTGTCCCCACATTATCTGGGGGATTTCCCCTTATTTCCTGTAGGATTTTTCTTCATTTGCCCCCCCCCCCTCCCCATCTCCTGCTCCTTGTGACACCCCCTCAGATACAGGAAAAAAAGGAAGGAGTCTCTCCCATTTGGGGGTCACAGATACTGACCCTTCCCCCCACTCTGCCCAGGACTGAAGAAAAGCCTTCTGATTGGAGTTTTAATTTAATGATCCCAACATTTACTTCAACTTTCTCTGGGGGTTTTTCTCTCTCATATTGTGGGGGGTTCCCCTCATTTCCTGTCAGATTTCCAGATTCCTGGAGGATTTACCCGAATTTCTGGGGGATTTTCACTCAATTGCGGGGGGATTATTCCCTTTATTTCTTGTGGGATTTCCTGTAATTGCTTCGGGTTCCCCCAATTTCCTGCAGGATTTCCCCTAAATTCCAGAGGAATTGCCACTCATTCCTTGGGGGTTTCATCTCAGTTCCTGTGAGATTTCCCCAAATTCTTGAGGGATTTTCCCTCATTTCCTGTGGAAATTCCCCAGCTTCCTGGCTTCACTCACCTGGCCGAACAGAACCGTCATGTTGGCCATGGACCTGCGGGAGAGGAAAGGGAGAATCAGGGGGGAATGTTCTACAAATACGACCCCCCACTTTTCCCTACTTCCCGGCCGGAGAACTGACCTCTGCACAGTCTGAGACGCCACCAGGAAGGACATGAGATCACCGGCTGAGAGCTCGTTCCCGGCCATCAGAGAGCCGCCGGCAAAGATGGTTCCCAGGACAATACCTGCAGAGCAAAGCCAGAGGTTCCGGGAAATCACAGACGTCAGAGAGATAGAGAGGAGCCTGGGAAGCAAACACGGGGCGTACACACCCCACATACAACCTTACAGGGGGCGTACACACCCCACACACAACCTTACAGGGGGCACACACACCCCACACACAACCTTACAGGGGGCACACACACCCCACACACAACCTTACACGGGGCGTACACACCCCACACACAACCTTACACGGGGCGCACACACCCCACACACAACCTTACACGGGGCACACACACCCCACACACAACCTTACAGGGGGCGCACACACCCCACACACAACCTTACAGGGGGCGTACACACCACACACACACACAACCTTACAGGGGGCGTACACACCCCACACACCACCTTACAGGGGGCACACACCACCTTACAGGGGGCACACACACCCCACACACAACCTTACAGGGGGCACACACACACACACACAACCTTACACAGGGCACACACAACCTTACACGGGATATACACACCCCACACACAACCTTACACGGGATATACACACCCCACACACAACCTTACACGGGGTATATACTATATATAAAGCATTATATGGAAACAGAGGAAATTGCTGGCGTATTATTTACAGTTGAGGGCGACGTTGGAGAGTCCCTGGAAAAATGCGATCCCGATCCCCAGAACTTCATTCATCTGGGCCGACCGATCCACTTCCATGGAGTACAACCTGGAGGACAAGATTTCACTTTACATTCCAGAGACATCACACACACAGTATACGGAGCCATCCAATCAGAAAATGAGGATATACTCTCTGTGCCTCATCCCTGAACTTGACGCATCGAAACTATCACAATAGGAAGGGACTTTTAGGGCACAGCATATTTTGGTCCAATCAAATGTATTCAAAATGGATAAGATTCAAACAAGTTCAATTCATATAACAATAGATTGCAATACAATTGTATATAAAACCAGTCGATTCCAATACATGATAGTCTGTACAGCTCGACGCGTTTCTTGACAAACTCCTCTTCGTCAGGACAGACTTTCTATACACGCCAGCTAGATAGAGTAACATACTTTTAAGTAATCATATGATACAATTTAATTGTTTAATACTCTACACAAAAAATTCTCCCCATGGGGGGTGCAAAGAATAGGGGCTGTGGAGAGGCGACCCCCAGGTCACGCTGTGGATTAGCAATATACACCTGAATTTGGTAGGCTTGTTATTTGCACACCTGTGGGCTGGCTTTATAATCCTCCCAGGAGGAGAGCTCAGGGCTCACACTTGGAGACAGCTCCACCCTACAGACAGGAGGCCTGGTCTAGGGGGTCGGGAGGGTCCCAGGTGGAGACGGCTCCACCCTACAGACGGGAGGCCTGGTCTAGGGGGTCGGGAGGGTCCCAGGTGGAGACGGCTCCACCCTACAGACGGGAGGCCTGGTCTAGGAGGTCAGGAGGGTCCCAGGTGTAGACGGCTTCACCCTACAGACGGGAGGCCTGGTCTAGGAGGTCGGGAGGGTCCCAGGTGTAGACGGCTTCACCCTACAGACGGGAGGCCTGGTCTAGGAGGTCGGGAGGGTCCCAGGTGGAGACGGCTCCACCCTACAGACGGGAGGCCTGGTATAGGAGGTCGGGAGGGTCCCAGGTGGAGACGGCTCCACCCTACAGACGGGAGGCCTGGTCTAGGAGGTCGGGAGGGTCCCAGGTGGAGACGGCTTCACCCTACAGACGGGAGGCCTGGTCTAGGAGGTCAGGAGGGTCCCAGGTGTAGACCGCTTCACCCTACAGACGGGAGGCCTGGTCTAGGAGGTCGGGAGGGTCCCAGGTGTAGACCGCTTCACCCTACAGACGGGAGGCCTGGTCTAGGGGGTCGGGAGGGTCCCAGGTGGAGACGGCTCCACCCTACAGACGGGAGGCCTGGTCTAGGGGGTCGGGAGGGTCCCAGGTGGAGACGGCTCTACCCTACAGACGGGAGGCCTGGTCTAGGAGGTCGGGAGGGTCCCAGGTGTAGACGGCTCCACCCTACAGACGGAAGGCCTGGTCTAGGAGGTCGGGAGGGTCCCAGGTGTAGACCGCTTCACCCTACAGACGGGAGGCCTGGTCTAGGAAGTCCGGAGGGTCCCAGGTGGAGACGGCTCCACCCTACAGACGGAAGGCCTGGTCTAGGAGGTCGGGAGGGTCCCAGGTGTAGACCGCTTCACCCTACAGACGGGAGGCCTGGTCTAGGAAGTCCGGAGGGTCCCAGGTGGAGATGGCTCCACCCTACAGACGGAAGGCCTGGTCTAGGGGGTCAGGAGGGTCCCAGGTGGAGACGGCTCCACCCTACAGACGGGAGGCCTGGTCTAGGAGGTCGGGAGGGTCCCAGGTGGAGACGGCTCCACCCTACAGACGGGAGGCCTGGTCTAGGAGGTCGGGAGGGTCCCAGGTGTAGACAGCTCCACCCTACAGACGGAAGGCCTGGTCTAGGAGGTCGGGAGGGTCCCAGGTGGAGACGGCTCCACCCTACAGACGGGAGGCCTGGTCTAGGAGGTCGGGAGGGTCCCAGGTGTAGACGGCTCCACCCTACAGACGGGAGGCCTGGTCTAGGAGGTCGGGAGGGTCCCAGGTGGAGATGGCTCCACCCTACAGACGGGAGGCCTGGTCTAGGAGGTCGGGAGGGTCCCAGGTGGAGACGGCTTCACCCTACAGACGGGAGGCCTGGTCTAGGCGGTTGGAAGGGTCCCAGGTGTAGACGGCTTCAACCTACAGACAGGAGGCCTGGTCTAGGAGGTCGGGAGGGTCCCAGGTGGAGACGGCTCCACCCTACAGACGGGAGGCCTGGTCTAGGAGGTCGGGAGGGTCCCAGGTGTAGACAGCTCCACCCTACAGACGGGAGGCCTGGTCTAGGAGGTCGGGAGGGTCCCAGGTGGAGACGGCTTCAACCTACAGACGGGAATCCTGGTCTAGGAGGTCGGGAGGGTCCCAGGTGGAGACGGCTCCACCCTACAGAAGGGGGGCCTGGTCTAGGAGGTCGGGAGGGTCCCAGGTGGAGACGGCTCCACCCTACAGACGGGAGGCCTGGTCTAGGAGGTCGGGAGGGTCCCAGGGGGAGACGGCTCCACCCTACAGAAGGGGGGCCTGGTCTAGGAGGTCGGGAGGGTCCCAGGTGGAGACGGCTCCACCCTACAGACGGGAGGCCTGGTCTAGGAGGTCGGGAGGGTCTCAGGGGGAGACGGCTCCTTCCTACAGATGGGAGGCCTGGTCTAGGAGGTCAGGGGGGGTCCCAGGTGGAGACGGCTCCACCCTACAGACGGGAGGCCTGGTCTAGGAGGTCGGGAGGGTCCCAGGTGGAGACGGCTCCACCCTACAGACGGGAGGCCTGGTCTAGGAGGTCAGGAGGGTCCCAGGTGGAGACGGCTCCACCCTACAGACGGGAGGCCTGGTCTAGGAGGTCGGGAGGGTCCCAGGTGGAGACGGCTCCACCCTACAGACGGGAGGCCTGGTCTAGGAGGTCGGGAGGGTCCCAGGTGGAGACGGCTCCACCCTACAGACGGGAGGCCTGGTCTAGGAGGTCAGGGGGGTCCCAGGTGGAGACGGCTCCACCCTACAGAAGGGAGGCCTGGTCTAGGAGGTCAGGGGGGTCCCAGGTGGAGACGGCTCCACCCTACAGACGGGAGGCCTGGTCTAGGAGGTCGGGAGGGTCCCAGGTGGAGACGGCTCCACCCTACAGACGGGAGGCCTGGCCTAGGAGGTCAGGGGGGTCCCAGGTGGAGACGGCTCCACCCTACAGAAGGGAGGCCTGGTCTAGGAGGTCGGGAGGGTCCCAGGTGGAGACGGCTCCACCCTACAGAAGGGAGGCCTGGTCTAGGAGGTCGGGAGGGTCCCAGGTGGAGACGGCTCCACCCTACAGAAGGGAGGCCTGGTCTAGGAAGTCCGGAGGGTCCCAGGTGGAGACGGCTCCACCCTACAGAAGGGAGGCCTGGTCTAGGAGGTCGGGAGGGTCCCAGGTGGAGACGGCTCCACCCTACAGACGGGAGGCCTGGTCTAGGAGGTCTGGTCTAGGAGGTCAGGGGGGTCCCAGGTGGAGACGGCTCCACCCTACAGAAGGGAGGCCTGGTCTAGGAGGTCAGGGGGGTCCCAGGTGGAGACTGCTCCACCCTACAGACGGGAGGCCTGGTCTAGGAGGTCAGGAGGGTCCCAGGTGGAGACGGCTCCACCCTACAGATGGGAGGCCTGGTCTAGGAGGTCGGGAGGGTCCCAGGTGGAGACGGCTCCACCCTACAGACGGGAGGCCTGGTCTAGGAGGTCGGGAGGGTCCCAGGTGGAGACGGCTCCACCCTACAGACGGGAGGCCTGGTCTAGGAGGTCAGGGGGGTCCCAGGTGGAGACGGCTCCACCCTACAGAAGGGAGGCCTGGTCTAGGAGGTCAGGGGGGGTCCCAGGTGGAGACTGCTCCACCCTACAGACGGGAGGCCTGGTCTAGGAGGTCAGGAGGGTCCCAGGTGGAGACGGCTCCACCCTACAGATGGGAGGCCTGGTCTAGGAGGTCGGGAGGGTCCCAGGTGGAGACGGCTCCACCCTACAGACGGGAGGCCTGGTCTAGGAGGTCGGGAGGGTCCCAGGTGGAGACGGCTCCACCCTACAGACGGGAGGCCTGGTCTAGGAGGTTTGGTGGAGGCGGCTCCAGAAGAAAAAGACAGGAGGTCTCTAGGAGTGTAAGGTTGCAGGTGGCAGTCTGAGCATGCGTGTCTGCAGGAGGCAGATGTGGCCCGCGATCGAGCAGCACGAAGCTGAGCAAATAAGGTCCACGAGGGAGTTGGATTAAGTAACAGTGAGTAAGTAGGGGAGGCTGAATTGTGTGTATACAGTGATGGTGGAACCCCCTGTGAGGGAAGATTACTGTTTGAACTTTCTTTTCAGTTCCTTTAATTAAAGTGGGCTGCGCCACGCCCTTATAAAGAGTCTGGTGTGGCACATTTTCTGGAAAAATGCATGCGCCTCTTCAACCTAATCACCCCGATAGCTTGCCATTGGTGGAGGATGCGGGCACAGATGCCGCTGGTCCAGATCCTCGCATGCCAGAAATCCTGAGTGTCAAGAGACTGTATGTGTTGCTATTGCTCAGCCTTAAGGAGACAGTACACCAAAAATTCAGAACGGTGTTTCTATTAGTACAAGAATCCATGTTGTTGCCCGTAGCAACAAAGCCAAGGTCAATCATGAGACCTATGGTGGAATAATCCTGATGAGCGGTCCTGGCTGGTGGGCTCAAGAGGAACCCTTAAAACCAGTTGGAGAGTGCGGTCTCCCATAGCAACCACTGAAGTGTCGTCTGGACGGTGGGGCTGCTATAAAGAGGTGGCTCACTGTTCCCACAAAGAGGGCTGGGAGGCCGGAGAGTCTTTCACTTCACCCTGTGACCGCATAGGGAAATGCAATTGTCGGATGATTTTTCCACCTAAATGCATTAAGGTGAAAAAACGTGAACCTTTACAACCCCTTTAACCACGTAAGGCCCCGCCTATATTCTCAGATTTGTTGTTTACAAGTTAAAATACATATTTTTTTTTTCTAGATAATTACTTAGAAAAATAAATAAATAATTATATATAAAGTTTGGGGGTTCCAACACCCTAGGGAATAAAATGGCGGGCGTTGCAATACTTTGTGGTATTTGCTCAGCGGTCTTACAAGCGCAGTTTTTTGGGAAAAAAATAATTACTTTTTTGAATTAAAAGAAATAAGACAACAGTAATGTTAGCCCTATTTTTTTTATATCGTCCTGACCAATCACATTTCCCTACATTTCTCTAATCTGCAATGTGACAATGAGAGCCGAGATGTGATTGGATGATAGGAGAACTGAATATAAAGAGAACACTCACTCCACCTCTCTGTCTTCCATAGCGAACGCTCTGACCGTCCGCACGTTCCCCAGAGCCTCGTCTGCAACTCCAGTGGCTTTGGCAATCTGAATAAAAAGGAAAGAGATCACATGACTGGGAGGGATGGAGAGGAGGGAGGAAAGAGATCACATGACTGGAGGGATGGAGAGGAGGGAGGAAAGAGATCACATGACTGGGAGGGATGGAGAGGAGGGAGGAAAGAGATCACATGACTGGGAGGGATGGAGAGGAGGGAGGAAAGAGATCACATGACTGGAGGGAGGGATGGAGAGGAGGGAGGAAAGAGATCACATGACTGGGAGGGATGGAGAGGAGGGAGGAAAGAGATCACATGACTGGGAGAGATGGAGAGGAGGGAGGAAAGAGATCACATGACTGGGAGAGATGGAGAGGAGGGAGGAAAGAGATCACATGACTGGGAGGGATGGAGAGGAGGGAGGAAAGAGATCACATGACTGGGAGGGATGGAGAGGAGGGAGGAAAGAGATCACATGACTGGAGGGAGGGATGGAGAGGAGGGAGGAAAGAGATCACATGACTGGAGGGAGGGATGGAGAGGAGGGAGGAAAGAGATCACATGACTGGGAGGGATGGAGAGGAGGGAGGAAAGAGATCACATGACTGGGAGAGATGGAGAGGAGGGAGGAAAGAGATCACATGACTGGGAGGGATGGAGGAAAGCGATCACATGACTGGGAGGGATGGAGGAAAGCGGTCACATGACTGGGAGGGATGGAGGAAAGAGGTCACATGACTGGGAGGGATGGAGGAAAGAGGTCACATGACTGGGAGGGATGGAGAGGAGGGAGGAAAGAGGTCACATGACTGGGAGGGATGGAGAGGAGGGAGGAAAGAGGTCACATGACTGGGAGGGATGGAGAGGAGGGAGGAAAGAGGTCACATGACTGGGAGGGATGGAGAGGAGGGAGGAAAGAGGTCACATGACTGGGAGGGATGGAGCAAAGAGATCACATGACTGGGAGGGATGGAGAGGAGGGAGGAAAGCGATCACATGACTGGGAGGGATGGAGGAAAGAGATCACATGACTGGGAGAGATGGAGAGGAGGGAGGAAAGAGGTCACATGACTGGGAGGGATGGAGAGGAGGGAGGAAAGAGGTCACATGACTGGGAGGGATGGAGAGGAGGGAGGAAAGAGATCACATGACTGGGAGAGATGGAGAGGAGGGAGGAAAGAGGTCACATGACTGGGAGGGATGGAGGGGAGGGAGGAAAGAGGTCACATGACTGGGAGGGAGGGAGAGGAGGGAGGAAAGAGGTCACATGACTGGGAGGGAGAGGAGGGAGGAAAGAGGTCACATGACTGGGAGGGATGGAGGAAAGAGATCACATCAGTGGAGGGATGGAGAGGAACACAATATGGCGCCTCCACCTGGGGGTGCGCAGAATGCACGGGGGGGAGGGTGTGTCTTACCTGCTCCTGCGCACGGCGGGATAATCTGCGCAGGAAGGAGCCAATCAGGGCCCCGGCCCCCACCAACACGGGCATCACTACCACCAGCAGGCCGGTCAGCTTGGGAGAGATGTAATAGAGGGACACAAAGCAGCCCAAGGTCTGAGTGCTGTTCCTGAGCCCCTGCGGAGAATTACAGGACGGGTCACCCCAAAAATGACAAAAACACCCAACAGTCACCCCCCATGTATGATAAAATCCTCAACAAGAATCCCATGAAGGACAGTCTACACACTGCCAATATTTCTACAGAGGACCGTCCTAGGAATACAGACCCCACCCCCGCCCCTTCTACCTGTACAGGTGCCACCTGCCCCATACAGGCCCAACAGAATACAGACCCCACCCCCAATCCTTCTACCTGTACAGGTGCCACCTGCCCCATACAAGCCCAACAGAATACAGACCCCACCCCCACCCTTCTACCTGTACAGGTGCCACCAGCCCCATACAGGCCCAACAGAATACAGACTCCGCCCCCCCCTTCTACCTGTACAGGTACCACCTGCCCCATACAGGCCCAACAGAATACAGACCCCGCCCCCAACCCTTCTACCTGTACAGATACCACCTGCCCCATACAGGCCCAACAGAATACAGACCCCACCCCCGACCCTTCTACCTGTACAGGTACCACCTGCCCCATACAGGCCCAACAGAATACAGACCCCACCCCCGACCCTTCTACCTGTACAGGTACCACCTGCCCCATACAGGCCCAACAGAATACAGACCCCGCCCCCACCCTTCTACCTGTACAGATACCACCTGCCCCATACAGGCCCAACAGAATACAGACCCCACCCCCGACCCTTCTACCTGTACAGGTACCACCTGCCCCATACAGGCCCAACAGAGTACAGACCCCACCCCCGACCCTTCTACCTGTACAGGTACCACCTGCCCCATACAGGCCCAACAGAATACAGACCCCACCCCCACCCTTCTACCTGTACAGGTGCCACCAGCCCCATACAGGCCCAACAGAATACAGACTCCGCCCCCCCCCCTTCTACCTGTACAGGTACCACCTGCCCCATACAGGCCCAACAGAATACAGACCCCGCCCCCAACCCTTCTACCTGTACAGATACCACCTGCCCCATACAGGCCCAACAGAATACAGACCCCGCCCCCAACCCTTCTACCTGTACAGATACCACCTGCCCCATACAGGCCCAACAGATTACAGACCCCACCCCCGACCCTTCTACCTGTACAGGTACCACCTGCCCCATACAGGCCCAACAGAATACAGACCCCACCCCCGACCCTTCTACCTGTACAGGTACCACCTGCCCCATACAGGCCCAACAGAATACAGACCCCACCCCCGACCCTTCTACCTGTAGAGGTGCCACCTGCCCCATCTTGGTAGGTCAGAGGCAGGCGGGGGCCCCTATAATACACTCACCTGAGAAATGACCTGCTTGAAGGAGGACTTGAACTCCTGGACGTCGGAGGTGAGCCGGTTCACCAAGAGGCCGGTCTTCTGCGTATCGAAGAACGCCATGTCCTGCCTATCACAGAGGAAATAAATGAGGAGATGACAGGAGCCGGGGGAAGGGAAGTCATGATTCCCGGACACTTACCGCAGCAGAGACGTAAACAAAGCTTTCCTCATCCCACCGGCCACTCGCTCCCCGACCCGCGACAGCAAGACGATGTACCCGCTGGTCAGTGCGCCCTGCCAGAGGAACAGCCAGAACGTCAGTGATAGAGACCATCATACACGGGGCACTGCCTGACATTAGAGGGTCAGCACAGGGATCCATCTTCTTTTATAGGGGTACGGGGGGAAACCAAATGATGGGGGTATGGGGGAGAAACCAAACGATGGAGGTATGGGGGAGAAACCAAACGATGGGGGTACGGGGGGAGAAACCAAACGACGGGGGTATGGGGGAGAAACCAAACGATGGGGTAAAAAGATAGTTGATTGATCCTTTTTTCAATCAACTAATGCTTCCTGTGATCAATCAGCAGATTCTTCCTGCGATCGATCAATCCTTCTTTTGAACGACCGATCCTTTCTGCAAACATTTGATCCTTCCTTCGGTTGACCGATACTTTGATCACAGGGCGCATTGGTTGATTGAAAAAAGGATCATATTATTGGTCAATTGATTTCAGAAAGGATCGATTGTTCAAAAGAAGGGTTGATCGATCGCAGGAAGGATCGGTCAATTGATCCTTTTTTTGATCATCCAATGTTTCCTATGATCATTTGGGTGATCCTTCCTGCAATCAATCCTTTCAAATAATCAATCCTTTCTGTAATCAATTGATCCTTCCTTCGATTGACCGATACTTTGATCCTTTTTTCAATCAACGAATGCTTCCTGTGATCAATCAACCGATCCTTCCTTTGATTGGCTGATACGTTGATCGCAGGAAGCATTATCGTCCAATCAAAGGAAGGATTGGTTGATTAATCACATGAAGCTTTGATTGATTGAAAAAAAATGCTTCCTGTGATCAAACTATTGGTCATTTGAAGGAAGGATCAATTGACTGCAGAAAGGATCGGTTATTCGAATGAAGGATTGATTGATTGCAGAAAGAATCGCTCGATTGAACCCCCTTTTTTCTGATCAATCAATGCTTCCTGTGATCAATGGGCCGATCCTTTCTGCAATCCATCCTTCCTTCGATTGACCAAAACTTTCATCCTTTTTTGGATCAACCAATGCTTCCTGTGATGAAAGGGTCGATCGAAGGAAGGATCGGTTGATTGCAGAAAGAATCGGTTGTTCGAAGGAAGGATTGATCTATCACAGGAAGCATTGGTTGATCAAAAAAAGGATCAAAGTATCGGCCAATCGAAGGAAAGATCAAATGATTACAGAAAGCGTCAGTCCATCTAAAGAAAGATCGATCGCAGATAGTATTGGTCGATCGCAAGAAGAAAAGATCGGCCAATTGATTAAAGGAAGGATCAAAGTATCGGTTGATCGAAGGAAGGATCGATCAATCACACAAAGCATGGGTCAATTGAAAGAAAGATCGGCTGACCAATCACAGGGATGATAAAAGTAAGGAAGGATCAAACGATCGATGAAAGGATTGGTTGAAGGAAGGATCGGAAGACAGGAACAGGCAGGTGTTGTAGAAGATAGAATGGGACAATTCACATGGGAAAAGCACTGTGCTATACCTCCTTTCTTAAAGGGACAGGAGCATGATTTTATTTTGTCGGTGGGGGGGGGTTACAACCTCTTTAAATCAGTCGTTCCCCTCCCCCTTACAACTGCATCAAGCAATCCTGTGCTGGGGGAGGGGGAGAAGCAGAGACCACACATCACCTGTGAGACAGGGAAAATCTTGTAGCGGGCTGCATGAGGTCCATGGGCCGCAGTTTGGAGTCCCCTGCGTTAGATAATGGGTTCACAGAGCAGTAAGTGTGAAGGAGGGGTGAACTACGGGTTCCTTAAAGACTTTCCTTCTCCCTCCTGGTCTGTGAGCGCCGTCCTCCTGGTCTGTGAGCGCCGTCCTCCTCCTACTCGTCTGTGAGCGCCGTCCTCCTGGTCTGTGAGCGCCATCCTCCTCCTACTCGTTGGTGAGCGCCGTCCTCCTCCTCCTCGTCTGTGAGCGCCGTCCTCCTCCTCCTATTTGTCTGTGAGCGCCGTCCGGCTCCTGGTCTGTGAGTGCCGTCCTCCTGGTCCGTGAGCGCCGTCCTCCTCCTGGTCTGTGAGCGCCATCCTCCTCCTCCTGGTCTGTGAGCGCCGTCCTGGTCTATGAGCGCCGTCCTCCTCCTACTCGTCTGTGAGCGTCGTCCTCCTCCTATTCGTCTGTGAGCGCCGTCCTCCTCCTCCTGGTCTGTGAGCGGGGTCCTCCTCCTGGTCTGTGAGCGCCGTCCTCCTGGTCTGTGAGCGACATCCTCCTGGTCTGTGAGCGACATCCTCCTGGTCTGTGAGCGGTGCCGTCTTCCTCCTCGTCTGTGAGTGGCGGCGTCCTCCTGGTCTGTGAGCGGCGCCCTCCTCCTGGTCTGTGAGCAGCACCCTCCTCCTGGTCTGTGAGCGGCGCCCTCCTCCTGGTTTGTGATCGGCAGCGTCCTTCTGGTCTGTGAGCGGCGTCCTCCTGGTCTGTGAGCGGCATCCTCCTGGTCTGTAAGCGGCGTCCTCCTCCTGGTCTGTGGGCGGCGCCCTCCTCCTGGTCTGTGGGCGGCGGCCTCCTCCTGGTCTGTGGGCGGCGGCCTCCTCCTGGTCTGTGAGCGGCGGCCTCCTCCTGGTCTGTGAGCGGCGGCCTCCTCCTGGTCTGTGAGCGGCGGCCTCCTCCTGGTATGTGAGCGGCGGCCTCCTCCTGGTCTGTGAGCGGCGTCGTCCTACTCTTGGTCTGTGAGCGGTGTCATCCTCCTCCTGGTCTGTGAGGGGTGCCATCCTCCTCCTGGTCTGTGAGCGGCGTCCTCCTCCTGGTCTGTGAGCGGCGGTGTCCTCCTGGTCTGTGAGCGGCGGTGTCTTCCTGGTCTGTGAGCGGCGGTGTCCTCCTGGTCTGTGAGCGGCGCCCTCCTCCTGGTCTGTGAGCGGCGGTGTCCTGGTCTGTGAGCGGCGCCCTCCTCCTGGTCTGTGAGCGGCGCCCTCCTCCTGGTCTGTGAGCGGCGCCCTCCTCCTGGTCTGTGAGCGGCGCCCTCCTCCTGGTCTGTGAGCTGGGTCCTCCTCCTGGTCTGTAAGCGGGGTCCTCCTCCTGGTCTATGAGCGGGGTCCTCCTCCTGGTCTATGAGCGGGGTCCTCCTCCTGGTCTATGAGCGGGGTCCTCCTCCTGGTCTGTGAGCGGCGTCCTACTCTTGGTCTGTGAGCGGTGCCATCCTCCTCCTGGACTGTGAGCGGTGTCATCCTCCTCCTGGTCTGTGAGCGGCATCCTCCTCCTGGTCTGTGAGCGGCATCCTACTCGTGGTCTGTGAGCGGCGCCCTCCTCCTGGTCTGTGAGCGGCGCCCTCCTCCTGGTCTGTGAGCGGCGGCCTCCTCCTGGTCTGTGAGCGGCGGCCTCCTCCTGGTCTGTGAGCGGCGGCCTCCTCCTGGTCTGTGAGCGGCGGCCTCCTCCTGGTCTGTGAGCGGCGTCCTACTCTTGGTCTGTGAGCGGTGTCATCCTCCTCCTGGTCTGTGAGCGGCGCCCTCCTCCTGGTCTGTGAGCGGCGCCCCTCCTCCTGGTCTGTGAGCGGCGCCCTCCTCCTGGTCTGTGAGCGGGCGTGCCCTCCTCCTGGTCTGTGAGCGGCGTCATCCTCCTCCTGGTCTGTGAGCGGTGTCATCCTCCTCCTGGTCTGTGAGGGGTGCCATCCTCCTCCTGGTCTGTGAGCGGCGGCCTCCTCCTGGTCTGTGAGCGGCGCCCTCCTCCTGGTCTGTGAGCGGCGCCTCCTCCTGGTCTGTGAGCGGCGCGGTCTCCTCCTGGTCTGTGAGCGGCCCCTCCTCCTGGTCTGTGAGCGGCGGCCTCCTCCTGGTCTGTGAGCGGCGCCCTCCTCCTGGTCTGTGAGCGGCGTCCTCCTCCTGGTCTGTGAGCGGCGCCCTCCTCCTGGTCTGTGAGCGGCGCCCTCCTCCTGGTCTGTGAGCGGCGCCCTCCTCCTGGTCTGTGAGCGGCGTCCTCCTCCTGGTCTGTGAGCGGCGTCCTCCTCCTGGTCTGTGAGCGGCGTCCTCCTCCTGGTCTGTGAGCGGCGTCCTCCTCCTGGTCTGTGAGCGGCGTCCTCCTCCTGGTCTGTGAGCGGCGTCGTCCTCCTGGTCTGTGAGCGGCGGCCTCCTCCTGGTCTGTGAGCGGCGTCCTCCTCCTGGTCTGTGAGCGGCGGCCTCCTCCTGGTCTGTGAGCGGCGGCCTCCTCCTGGTCTGTGAGCGGCGGCCTCCTCCTGGTCTGTGGGCGGCGTCCTCCTCCTGGTCTGTGGGCGGCGTCCTCCTCCTGGTCTGTGGGCGGCGTCCTCCTCCTGGTCTGTGGGCGGCGGCCTCCTCCTGGTCTGTGTAGCGTGATTTGTCAGCTCTTGGCGCAAGGCAAGTTGATTCCTGGATCCGTCCACCCCATCAACTCCTCTTCTTCCTGGATCCGTCCACACCATCAACTCCTCCTCTTCTTCCTGGATCCGTCCACTCCATTAACTCCTCTTCCTAGATCTGTGCACTCACCAACTCCTCCTCTTCCTGGATCCGTCCACTCATCAACTCCTCCTCTTCCTGGATCCGTCCACTCATCAACTCCTCCTCTTCCTGGATCCGTGCACTCATCAACTCCTCCTCTTCCTGGATCCGTCCACTCCATCAACTCCTCCTCTTCCTGGATCCATCCCTTCCATCAACTCCTCCTCTTCCTGGATCCGTCCACTCCATCAACTCCTCCTCTTCCTGGATCCGTCCACTCCATCATCTCCTCCTCTTCCTGGATCCGTCCACTCCATCAACTCCTCCTCTTCCTGGATCCATCCACTCATCAACTCCTCCTCTTCCTGGATCCGTACACTCCATCAACTCCTCCTCTTCCTGGATCCGTCCACTCCATCAACTCCTCCTCTTGTTACACTTTCCTCTCTTTCCTCTCTCTTCTTATCCTCTCTTCTCTTTTTCTTCTTTTGGTTCTTTTTCTCTTTAACTCTCTCCTCTTCCTCTTCTCTCTCTTTTTCTTTCTTACTCTGCTTTTTCTCTTTTTTATTTTCCTCTTTACTTCTTCTTCTCTCTTTCTACTCTTTTTTATTCTTCTTCTTTTCCTCTTTCTCTCTTTCTTTTTATTTCTCTCTTTTCATTCTTCGTCTCCTCCTATTTCTTACTTCGATTTCTCTTAATTCTTCTTTTTCCTCCTCTCTCTTTTTTCTCTTCTTTCCTCTTTATCTCTTCTTTTTACTTCTTCACTCTTCTTTTCTTTTTTTCTATCTCTTCTTTCTTTCTTTCTCTTCTCTTCTTTATCTCTTTTTTTCTCTTCTTTTTCTTCTTTTTTCTTTTCTCTTTTTTCTTCTTTTCTCTCTTCTCTTTCTTTTCTTCTTTTTTTTTCTTTTTTCTCCTCTTCTCTTTCCTTCTTGTCTCTTTCTTCTTCGTTTTCTTTTTCTTTTTCTGTTCTCTTCCTCTTTTTCTCTTTTTTCTTTCTCTTTCGTTTACTTTTCTTTTTCTTTGGTCTTTTCATTTTCTCCTCGTCTTTCTTTCCACTATCTTTTTTTCTCCTCTCTTTCTCTCTTCTTCGGTCTCTTCTTCCTTACTTTTCCTCTTTTTCTCTCTTCTTCTCTCTTTCTTACTTTGTTTCTTTTTCTTCTCTTTTTTTCTTCTCTCTTTCTTTTTTTTTCTTTTCTTCTTCACTTTTCTCCCTCCTCTTCCTGGATCCATGCACTCATCAACTCCTCCTCTTCCTGGATCCGTCCACTTCATCAACTCCTCCTCTTCCTGGTTCCTCGCCATTCCATCAACTCCTCCTCTTCCTGGATCCATCCATTCATCCGTCCACTTCATCAACTGCTCCTCTTCCTGGATCCGTGCACTCATCAACTCCTCCTCTTCCTGGATCCATCCATTCCATCAACTCCTCCTCTTCCTGGATCCATCCATTCCATCAACTCCTCCTCTTCCTGGATCCATCCATTCCATCAACTCCTCTTCCTGGATCCGTCCACTCCATCTATTGCTCTTGTTCCTGGATATGACCACTCCATCAACTCCTCCTCTTGCTGCTTCCAAAACTTGCTCTTCTCTTTCTGAGTCTGATACTTCTTCCCACCCAAAGCACTTTGAAGTCTCTGGGCTCCAAACCCTAATCCAGAAGTCACTAAACCCAGAGAAGGATGAAAAACCACCTTTCTCCACTCACAACTGACATTGCGGAATCCGGCACTCTGCCTATGTGCGAAACGTGCCGCTTTCTCCAACGTCTTTCCAAATATCTATTGATACCTACGCCTGGCATATCTCAGGATGGTTGGGCCAATGTTGTTATATCCCGAGACAATTATGTTCTGAAGCAGCAGGAGAGTAAAATACAGCAGAGCTATATCTTCCCTCGATGATCTGTGATCAGCATGTACAATGTAGATAAGAAAAGGACCTTGATCCAGGTGGCAGGGTTGTTCTACCATTCAGGAGACCACTCGGTACTTGGAGCCTGAGGAGAAGGTGATGCTGATGAACTCCTGTCCGGACCTGTCTATAGAAGGTCCCACAGGTAACACTGCATGTCCGAGCACAAACCAAACCATTTCACGAAGTCCAAGGAATTGTCTGTAGACCTCCGAGACAGGATTGTATAGTGGCACAGATCGGGGGAAGGGTACAGAATTTTTTTTTTGCAGCATTGAAGGTCCCAATGAGCACAGTGGTCTCCATCATCCGTAAATGGAAGGAGGTTGGAACCACCAGGACTCTTCCTAGAGCGGCCCGCCCGGCCAAGCTGAGCGATCGGGGGAGGAGGGCCTTAGTCAGGGAGGTGACCAAGAACCCGATGGTTACTCTGACAGAGCTCCAGCGTTTTTCTGTGGAGAGAGGAGAACCTTCCAGAAGAACAACCATCTCTGCAGCACTCCACCAATCAGGTCTGGAGAGAAGACTGAATCCATTCCTCAGAAAAAGGCACATGACAGCCCACCTGGAGTTTGGCACCTGAAGGATTCTCAGACCATGAGAAACAAAATTCTCTGGTCTGATGAAACAAAGATTGAACTCGTTGGCCTGTATGGCAAGTGTCATGTCTGGAGGAAACCAGGCACCGCTCATCACCTGACCAATACCATCACCACTGTGAAGCATGGTGGTGGCAGCATCATGCTGTAGGGATGTTTTTAGCAGGAGGAACAGGGAGACTAGTCAGGATCGAGGGAAAGATGAATGCAGCAATGTACAGAGACATCCTTGATGAAAACCTGCTCCAGAGCGCTCTGGACCTCAGACTGGGGCAAAGGTTCATCTTCCAACAGCACAATGGCCCTAATGTGGGGGGGGGGTCTGGCAGGGAAGGGGTTATGTGGGGGGGGGGGCACACAAAGATAACAAGGGGAGGGTCCTTGAGTGACACAGCCAGAGTGAAGGGGTTATGTGGGGGGGTCTGGCAGTGAAGGGGTTATGTGGGGGGGTCTGGCAGTGAAGGGGTTATGTGGGGGGGGGGGTCTGGCAGTGAAGGGGTTATGTGGGAGGAGGTCTGGCAGTGAAGGGGTTATGTGGGGGGGGGTCTGGCAGTGAAGGGGTTATGTGGGGGGGTCTGGCAGTGAAGGGTTATGTGGGGAGGTCTGGCAGTGAAGGGGTTATGTGGGGAGGTCTGGCAGTGAAGGGTTATGTGGGGGAGATCTGGCAGTGAAGGGTTATGTGGAGGGAGGGGGGGGGGTCTGGCAGTGAAGGGGTTATGTGGGGGGTCTGGCAGTGAAGGGGTTATGTGGGGGGGGGGGGGGGGTCTGGCAGTGAAGGGGTTATGTGGGGGGGGGGTCTGGCAGTGAAGGGGTTATGTGGGGGGGTCTGGCAGTGAAAGGGGTTATGTGGGGGGGGGAGATCTGGCAGTGAATGTGGGGGATCTGGCAGTGAAGGGGGTTCTATGTGGGGGGTCTGGCAGTGAAGGGGTTATGTGGGGGGTTCTGGCAGTGAAGGGGTTATGTGGGAGAGGATCTGGCAGTGAAGGGGTTGGGAAGAGATTGGCAGTGAGGGGTTATGTGGGGGGGTCTGGCAGTGAAGGGGTTATTTGGGGGGGTCTGGCAGTGAAGGGGTTATGTGTTATGTGGGGGAGAAGGGGTTATGGGGGTGGGGGGGTCTGGCAGTGAAGGGGTTATGTGGGGGGGGTCTGGCAGTGAAAAGGGTATGTGGGGAGATCGGCAGTGAAGGGGTTATGTGGGGGGGTCTGGCAGTGAAGGGGTTATGTGGGAGATCTGGCAGTGAAGGGGTTATGTGGGTGACGGGGTTATGTGGGGGGGTCTGGAGTGAAGGGGTTATGTGGGGGGATCTGGCAGTGAAGGGGTTTTGTGGGGAGATCTGGCAGTGAAGGGGTTATGTGGGGGGTCTGGCAGTGAAGGGGTTATGGGGTTATGTGGGGAGATCTGGCAGTGAGGGGTTATGTGGGGGGGTGAAGGGGGTTAGGTGGGGGAGGAATCTGGCAGTGAAGGGGTTATGTGGGGGGGTCTGGCAGTGAAGGGGTTAGTGGCTGTGGAGGGGTTATGTGGGGGGGGGGTCTGGCAGTGTGAAGGGGTTATGTGAAGGGGGGGGGGTCTGGCATGTGGGGAGGTCTGGCAGTGGGGATGGGGTTATGTGGGGGAGATCTGGCAGTGAAGGGGTTATGTGGCTGTGTTGGGGTTATGTGGGGGTCTGGCAGTGAAGGGGTTATGGGGAGATCTGGCAGTGAAGGGGTTATCTGGCAGTGAATGTGGGGGGGTTGGCATGTTTGGGGGGAGGTCTGGCAGTGAAGGGTATATGGTCTGGCAGTGAAGGGGTTATGTGGGGGGGATCTGGCAGTGAAGGGGTTATGTGGGGAGGTCTGGCAGTGAAGGGGTTATGTGGTGAAGGGGTTATGTGGGCGGGTCTGGCAGGCAGTGTCTGGCAGTGAAGGGGTTATGTGGGGGGTCTGGCAGTGAAGGGGTTATGTGGGGAGGGGGAGGGGGTCTGGCTGGAAGTGAAGGGGTTATGTGGGGAAGATCTGGCAGTGAAGGGGTTATGTGAAGGGGTTGGCGAGAGATGTGGGGGTCTGGCAGTGAAGGGGTTATGTAGCGGAGATAGGGTGGAGTGAAAGGGGTTATGGAGGCGACGGGGGGGTCTGGCAGTGAAGGGGTTATGTGGGGGGGTCTGGCAGTGAAGGGGTTATGTGGGTGGGGGAGGTCTGCAGTGTGAGGGGTTATGTGGGGGGGTCTGGCAGTGAAGGGGTTATGTGGGGGGTCTGGCAGTGAAGGGGTTGTGGGGGGCCGGGTTTTGGGTGGGGGGGTCTGGCAGTGATGGGGTTATGTGGGGAGGTCTGGCAGTGAAGGGGTTATGGGGGGGGGTCTGGCAGTGAAGGGGTTATGTGGGGGGTTGGTTGTGTTGGGTGGTGTGGGGGGGTGGTTTGGTTTATGTGGGGGGGGGGGGATCTGGCAGTGAAGGGGTTATGTGGGGGGTCTGGCAGTGAAGGGGTTATGTGGGGGGGGTCTGGCAGTGAAGGGGTTATGTGGGGGGAGGTGGGCGGGGTCTGTGGGGGAGGACTGGCAGTGAAGGGGTTATGTGGGGGAGGTCTGGCAGTGAAGGGGTTATGTGGGCGGGTCTGGCAGTGAAGAAGGGGTTATGTGGGGGAGATCTGGCAGTGAAGGGGTTATGTGGGGGGTCTGGCAGTGAAGGGGTTATGTGGGGGGTATGGCAGTGAAGGGGTTATGTGGGGGGATCTGGCAGTGAAGGGGTATGTGGGGGGGTCTGGCAGTGAAGGGGTTATGTGGGGAGGTCTGGCAGTGAAGGGGTTTGTGAAGGGGTTTTGTGGGGGGGGTCGGGGTCTGTCAGTGAAGGGGGGGGGGTCTGGCAGTGAATGGGGGGGGGATTGGCAGTGAAGGGGTTATGTGGGGGGGTCTGGCAGTGAAGGGGTTATGTGGGGGAGGTCTGGCAGTGAAGGGGGGTCTGGCAGTGAAGGGGTTATGTGGGGGATCTGGCAGTGAAGGGGTTATGGGGGGGGGTCTGGGTGGGGGGTCTGTGGGAGGTCTGGCTGGCAGTGAAGGGGTTATGTGGGGGAGATCTGGCAGTGAAGGGGGTTATGTAGGGGGGGGGGGTCTGGCAGTGAAGGGGTTATGTGGTGGAGGTACACTGTTCTGGTTGGGTGGGGTTAGTGTGGGGGGGGGGGTGGGGGGCTTGGGTGGGGGTTTGGGGGGTGTCGGATGGGGGTTGGGGGGTTGTGGGGTGTGTGAAAGGGGTTATGTGGGAGGGTCTGGCAGTGAAGGGGTTATGTGGGGAGATCTGGCAGTGAAGGGGTTATGTGGGGGAGGTCTGGCAGTGAAGGGGTTATGTGGGGAGGTCTGGCAGTGAAGGGGTTATGTGGGGGAGGTCTGGCAGTGAAGGGGTTATGTGGGGAGATCTGGCAGTGAAGGGGTTATGTGGGGAGGTCTGGCAGTGAAGGGGTTATGTGGGGAGATCTGGCAGTGAAGGGGTTTTGTGGGGGGATCTGGCAGTGAAGGGGTTATGTGGGGGGATCTGGCAGTGAAGGGGTTATGTGGGAGGTCTGGCAGTGAAGGGGTTATGTGGGGGGGGGGGGGGTCTGGCAGTGAAGGGGTTATGTGGGGGGTCTGGCAGTGAAGGGGTTATGTGGGGGGGGTCTGGCAGTGAAGGGGTTATGTGGGGGGGGGGGTCTGGCAGTGAAGGGGTTATGTGGGGGGATCTGGCAGTGAAGGGGTTATGTGGGGGGGGTCTGGCAGTGAAGGGGTTATGTGGGGGAGTCTGGCAGTGAAGGGGTTATGTGGGGGAGGCTGGCAGTGAAGGGGTTATGTGGGGGGATCTGGCAGTGAAGGGGTTATGTGGGGAGGTCTGGCAGTGAAGGGGTTATGTGGGGGATCTGGCAGTGAAGGGGTTATGTGGGGGAGGTCTGGCAGTGAAGGGGTTATGTGGGGAGATCTGGCAGTGAAGGGGTTATGTGGGGGAGGTCTGGCAGTGAAGGGGTTATGTGGGGAGATCTGGCAGTGAAGGGGTTATGTGGGGAGATCTGGCAGTGAAGGGGTTATGTGGGGAGGTCTGGCAGTGAAGGGGTTATGTGGGGGAGGTCTGGCAGTGAAGGGGGGGGTCTGGCAGTGAAGGGGGTATGTGGGGGGGTCTGGCAGTGAAGGGGTTATGTGGGGATCTGGCAGTGAAGGGGTTATGTGGGGAGGTCTGGCAGTGAAGGGGTTATGTGGGGAGTTCTGGCAGTGAAGGGGTTATGTGGGGGGGTCTGGCAGTGAAGGGGTTATGTGGGGGGGTCTGGCAGTGAAGGGGTTATGTGGGCGGGTCTGGCAGTGAAGGGGTTGTGTGGGGAGGTCTGGCAGTGAAGGGGTTATGTGGGAGAGGTCTGGCAGTGAAGGGGTTATGTGGGCGGGTCTGGCAGTGAAGGGGTTATGTGGGCGGGTCTGGCAGTGAAGGGGTTATGTGGGGAGGTCTGGCAGTGAAGGGGTTATGTGGGGGGGTCTGGCAGTGAAGGGGTTATGTGGGGGGGTTCTGGCAGTGAAGGGGTTATGTGGGGGGGTCTGGCAGTGAAGGGGTTATGTGGGGGGGTCTGGCAGTGAAGGGGTTATGTGGGGGGGAGGTCTGGCAGTGAAGGGGTTTATGTGAAGGGGTTATGTGTGGGGGATCTGGCAGTGAAGGGGTTATGTGGGCGGGTCTGGCAGTGAAGGGGTTATGTGGGAGGAGGAGGTCTGGCAGTGAAGGGTTAGGTTATGTGGGAGGAGGTCTGGCAGTGAAGGGGTTATGTGGGCGGGTCTGGCAGTGAAGGGGTTATGTGGGCGGGTCTGGCAGTGAAGGGGTTATGTGGGCGGGTCCTGTGGTTCTTTGATAAACAGCTGATGAGAGGAGTCGTCCAATCAGTGGGTAGGAAGGTCACATTGTCCCGCCCCTCCTCCTTGCACCAACCAGCTGTGACAACACAATAGGGATCGGAGGGCCTCGGCATAATAAAGAGACATCCGGTGATGTGGGGGGCCACGGAGTGATCGGGGGCCCCGGAGCCCAGGTGAGGTCTGGGGGGGGGGGGGGGGGCACTATGTGTATATCTGTAGGGGGGAGGGGCGGTATATATCTGTAGAACCCCCACTGGGGCCCCGAGCCTGAGAAGATCCGCCCCTCTGCTGGGACATTGTACACCGTATATAGAGCTGTATACAAGGACATCCCCTCCCCCTCCATGTCACTGATCCCTGTGTGCTGGAGGTGATACATTGTATAGAGATCTCTGGGGTCATACATTGTGTGTGGATAGAGATCTCTGGGGTCATACATTGTATGTGGATATAGATCTCTGGGCTCATACATTGTATGTGTGTGGATAGAGATCTCTGGGGTCATACATTGTGTGTGGATAGAGATCTCTGGGGTCATACATTGTGTGTGGATAGAGATCTCTGGGGTCATACATTGTATGTGTGGATAGAGATCTCTGGGGTCATACATTGTATGTGGATAGAGATCTCTGGGGTCATACATTGTATGTGTGGATAGAGATCTCTGGGGTCATACATTGTATGTGGATAGAGATCTCTGGGGTCATACATTGTGTGTGGATAGAGATCTCTGGGGTCATACATTGTGTGTGTGGATAGAGATCTCTGGGGTCATTGTATGTGTGGATAGAGATCTCTGGGGTGATACATTGTATAGTGTGGATAGAGATCTCTGGGGTCATACATTGTGTGTATGGATAGAGATCTCTGGGGTCATACATTGTGTGTGGATAGAGATCTCTGGGGTCATACATTGTATGTGGATAGAGATCTCTGGGGTACATTGTATGTGTGGATAGAGATCTCTGGGGTCATACATTGTAATGTGGATAGAGATCTCTGGGGTCATACATTGTATGTTGGATAGAGATCTCTATTGGGGTCATACATTGTATGTGTGGATAGAGATCTCTGGGGTCATACATTGTATAGAGATCTCTGGGGTCATACATTGTATGTGTGGATAGAGATCTCTGGGTCATACATTGTATGTGGATAGAGATCTCTGGGGTCATACATTGTATGTGGATAGAGATCTCTGGGGTCATACATTGTATGTGTGGATAGAGATCTCTGGGGTCATACATTGTATGTGGATAGAGATCTCTGGGGTCATACATTGTGTGTGTGGATAGAGATCTCTGGGGTCATACATTGTATGTGGATAGAGATCTCTGGGGTCATACATTGTATGTGGATAGAGATCTCTGGGGTCATACATTGTATGTGGATAGAGATCTCTGGGCTCATACATTGTATGTGTGTGGATAGAGATCTCTGGGGTCATACATTGTATGTGGATAGAGATCTCTGGGGTCATTGTATGTGGATAGAGATCTCTGGGGTCATACATTGTATGTGTGGATAGAGATCTCTGGGGTCATACATTGTATGTGGATAGAGATCTCTGGGTCATACATTGTATGTGGATAGAGATCTCTGGGCTCATACATTGTATGTGTGGATAGAGATCTCTGGGGTCATACATTGTGTGTGGATAGAGATCTCTGGGGTCATACATTGTATGTGTGGATAGAGATCTCTGGGGTCATACATTGTATGTGTGGATAGAGATCTCTGGGGTCATACATACATTGGATATCTCTGTGTATGTGGATAGGATCTCTGGGTCATCATTGTATGTGTGATAGAGATCTGGGGTCATACATTGTATGTGGATGATCTCTGGGTCTACATTGTATGTGTGGATAGAGATCTCTGGGGTCATACATTGTATGTGGATAGAGATCTCTGGGGTTCATACATTGTATCGTGTGTGGATAGAGGATACTCTGGGTCATACATTGTATGTGTGGATAGAGATCTCTGGGGTCATACATTGTATGTGTTGAGATCTCTGGGGTCATAGTGTCTACATTGTGTGCGGGTTAGAGATCTCTGGGGGTCATACATTGTATGTGGATAGAGATCTCTGGGGTCATACATTGTATGTGGATAGAGATCTCTGGGGTCATACATTGTATGTGTGGATAGAGATCTCTGGGGTCATACATTGTATGTGGATAGAGATCTCTGGGGTCATACATTGTATGTGGATAGAGATCTCTGGGGTCATACATTGTATGTGTGGATAGAGATCTCTGGGTTCATACATTGTATGTGGATAGAGATCTCTGGGGTCATACATTGTATGTGGATAGAGATCTCTGGGGTCATACATTGTGTGTGGATAGAGATCTCTGGGGTCATACATTGTATGTGTGGATAGAGATCTCTGGGGTCATACATTGTATGTGGATAGAGATCTCTGGGGTCATACATTGTGTGTGTGGATAGAGATCTCTGGGGTCATACATTGTATGTGGATAGAGATCTCTGGGGTCATACATTGTATGTGGATAGAGATCTCTGGGGTCATACATTGTATGTGTGGATAGAGATCTCTGGGGTCATACATTGTATGTGTGGATAGAGATCTCTGGGGTCATACATTGTGTGTGGATAGAGATCTCTGGGGTCATACATTGTATGTGGATAGAGATCTCTGGGGTCATACATTGTATGTGTGGATAGAGATCTCTGGGGTCATACATTGTATGTGGATAGAGATCTCTGGGGTCATACATTGTATGTGGATAGAGATCTCTGGGGTCATACATTGTATGTGGATAGAGATCTCTAGAGGGGTCATACATTGTATGTGGATAGAGATACTCTGGGGTCATACACTTTGTTGTGGATAGAGATCTCTGGGGTCATACATTGTAGAGTGGATAGAGATCTCTGGGGTCATACATTGTATGTGGATAGAGATCTCTGGGGTCATACATTGTGTGTGGATAGAGATCTCTGGGGTCATACATGTGTGTGTGTGGATAGAGAGATCTCTGGGGTCATACATTGTGTGTGTGGATAGAGATCTCTGGGGTCATACATTGTATGTGGTAGAGACTCTGGGATCATACAGAGATCTGGGGTCATACATTGTATGTGGATCAGAGATCTCTGGGGTCATACATTGTATGTGGATAGAGATCTCTGGGGTCATACATTGTATGTGGATAGAGATCTCTGGGGTCATACATTGTATGTGTGGATAGAGATCTCTGGGGTCATACATTGTATGTGGATAGAGATCTCTGGGGTCATACATTGTATGTGGATAGAGATCTCTGGGGTCATACTTTGTATGTGTGGATAGAGATCTCGGTTTCTGAAACATTCCCAGATCTACGAGTCGCGGCGCCCGGAGACATCGGAGGAAGTCTGACCTCTGTGTGTTCCTGGACTATTATAGGGTACGGTTTAGGGGCGGGGTTACACCCCCCGGGACTGTTATAATGTATTGTGATTGGGGGGAGGGATCAGACCCCGGGCCTGGACTGTTATAGTGCCTCACCAGTGTCCCTTCAGTGTCGCCTCACCAGTGTCTCCCGTCAGTGACGCCTCTCCGCCTCTCCAGTGTCAGTGTCCGTCAGTGTCCCAGTGTCCCGTCAGTCGGTGCCAGTGTCCCTCACCAGTGTCCCAGTGTCCGTCGGTTTCGTGTCCCCGTCGCCTCACCAGTGTCCCGTCGGTGCCGCCTCACCAGTGACGCCTCCCAGTGTCGGTGCCTCACCTCACATTCAGTGGTCGCCTCCCCGCCAGTCAGTCAGACGCCTCTCCAGTGTCCCTTCAGTGACGCCTCACCGTGTGTCCCTTCGGTGACGCCTCTCCAGTGTCCCGTCAGTGACAGCCTCACCGGTGTCCCGTCAGTGACGCCTCACCGGTGTCCCTTCGGTGACGCTCTCCTGTCCAGTGACGCCTCTCCAGTTGTCCCGTCGGTGTGACGCCTCTCCAGTGTCCCGTCGGTGTGACGCCTCTCCTGTGTCCCGTCGGTGTGACGCCTCTCCGGTGTCCCGTCGGTGACGCCTCACCGGTGTCCCGTCGGTGACGCCTCTCCGGTGTCCCGTCGGTGTGACGCCTCTCCTGTGTCCCGTCGGTGTGACGCCTCACCAGTGTCCCGTCGGTGCCGCCTCACCGGTGTCCCGTCAGTGACGCCTCACCGGTGTCCCTTCGGTGACGCCTCTCCGGTGTCCCGTCAGTGACGCCTCACCGGTGTCCCGTCAGTGACGCCTCACCAGTGTCCCTTCGGTGTCGAGTGACGCCTCTCCTGTGTCCCGTCAGTGTCCCGTCAGTGACGCCTCTCCAGTGTGTGACGCCTCTCCTCCTGTGTCCCGTCGGTGTGACGCCTCACCAGTGTCCCGTCGGTGACGCCTCTCACCGGTGTCCCGTCCCGGTGACACCTTCAGTGTCCGCCTCACCGGTGTCCCGTCCCGGTGACGCCTCACCAGTGCCTCCCGTCGGTGTGACGCCTCTCCTGTGTCCCGTCGGTGTGACGCCTCTCCAGTGTCCCGTCGTCAGTGTGACGTGTCCCTCACCAGTGTCCCGTCGGTGACGCCTCACCAGTGTCCCGTCGGTGACGCCCTCTCCCGTCAGTAATCTCCCAGTTTGTCCCGTCGCTTCTCCAGTTTCCCGTCGCCTCTCCGGTGTTGCCTCTCCCGTGTCCCTTCAGTGTCGCCTCTCCGGTGTCCCTTCGGTGTCGCCTCTCCAGTGGTCCCGTCAGTGACGCCTTCGGTGTCCCGTCGCCTCTCCGGTGTCCCTTCGGTCAGTCGCCTCTCCGGTGTCCCTTCGGTGTCGCCTCTCCGTGTCCCTTCGGTGTCGCCTCTCCGGTGTCCCTTCGGTGTCGCCTCTCCGGTGTCCCGTCGGTGTCGCCCCTCCGGTGTCCCGTCGGTGTCCCTTCGGTGTCCGCCTCTCCGGTGTCCCTTCGGTGTCGCCTCTCCGGTGTCCCGTCAGTGTCGCCTCTCCGTGTCCCGTCGGTGTCGCCCTCTCCAGTGTCCCATCCCTCCGGTGTCCCTTCGGTGTCGCCTCTCCGGTGTCCCTTTCGGTGTCGCCTCTCCGGTGTCCCGTCGGTGACGCCTCACCAGTGTCCCGTTGGTGACGCCTCCAGTGTCCGTCAGTGTCGCCTCCCCAGTCGTCCGGTGTCGCCTCTCCGGTGTTGCCTCTCCAGTGTCCCTTCGGTGTCGCCTCTCCGTGTGTCCCTCGTCAGTGTGCCGCAGTGACGCCTCTCCAGTGTCCCTTCGGTGCCGCCTCTCCGGTGTCCCTTCAGTGCTCCGTTCCCTTCAGTCTCCAGTTCTCCCTTCAGTGACGCCTCTCAGTGTCCCTTCAGTGACGCCCTCTCCAGTGTCCGTCAGTGACGCCTCTCCAGGTGTCCCGTCAGTGACGCCTCTCCAGTGTCCCGTCAGTGACGGTTGTCGTCCGTCCGTGTGACGCCTCTCCGGTGTCCCCGTCGGTGTGACGCCTCTCCAGTGACCCTTCAGTGACGCCTTCCAGTGTCCGTCAGTGACTCCTCTTTCAGTGTCCCGTCAGTGCAGCCTCTCCAGTGGTCAGTGACGCCTCAGTCGTCCCCAGTGTCCCGTCGGTCAGTGACGCCTCTCTCCGGTGCCTCTCCAGTGTCCCGTCGGTGTGACGCCTCTCCGGTGTCCCGTCGGTGTGACGCCTCTCCAGTATTTTTCTAAATTTTCTGTCTTTCTTTTTTTCGTTTGTTTCAAAAGAAATATACCCCCCCAGTGGTGATTAACCACTTCCATACCGGAAACTTTCACCCCCTTCCTTCTCAGACCAATTTTCAGCTCTCAGCGCTGTCACTCTTTGAATGACAATTGCGCAGTCATGTAACACTGCACTCTAATGAAAATTTTTCAGTAATTCTTCTCCTTCACTGATGAGGCGGCACTAATATGCAACACTGATGGGCAGCCCTTATGGGCACTGATGAGGCTGCACTATACAGGTGCCATTGATGAGGAGGCATCACTGATGGGCACTGATAGGTGTCAATGATGGGCCAGCAACTTGGGAGGCTGAGGCTGTTGGATTGCTTGAGTTCTGGTCTACCCCGTGCTATGTGGATCGGGTGTCCACGCTGAGTTCGGCATCAATATGGTGGCTCTAGAGGAGCCTGGGGTCACCAGGTTGTCCTAAGAAGAGGAGAGGTACAGATGTGACGGAGTCACTTTGGGCGGGGGGCCCGTGGAACCCAGAATCCCTTGGGGTGGTGGTTGGGAAAACATTGTTTCAGCTCCCCGAGCACTGATGTCTAGGTGGTACTGATGATAACTGATGGGGCACTGATGAGGGTGACCGATGATCACTGATGGGCGGTACTGATGAGGTGGACTGATGATAACTGTTTGGGCGGCACTGAAGTGGTACTGATGATCACTGATGGGCGGCACTGATGAGTGGTACTGATCAACAATAGACTGATGGGCGGCACTGATGAGGTGGTACTGATGGACGCCACTGATGGGCGGCACAACTGATGAGGTGGGTACTGATGATCACTGATGAGGTGGTACATGATCACTGATGGGGTGGTACTGATGATCACTGATGAGGTGGTACTGATGATCACTGATGAGGTGGTACTGATGATCACTGATGGGGTGGTACTGATGATCACTGATGAGGTGGTACTGATGATCACTGATGAGGTGGTACTGATGATCACTGATGGGGTGGTACTGATGATCACTGATGGGCGGCACTGATGAGGTGGTACTGATGATCACTGATGGGGTGGTACTGATGATCACTGATGGGGTGGTACTGATGATCACTGATGAGGTGGTACTGATGATCACTGATGGGCGGCACTGATGGGGTGGTACTGATGATCACTGATGGGGTGGTACTGATGATCACTGATGGGCGGCACTGATGAGGTGGTACTGATGATCACTGATGGGCGGCACTGATGAGGTGGTACTGATGGGCGGCACTGATGAGGTGGTACTGATGGGCGGCACTGATGAGGTGGTACTGATGATCACTGATGGGCGGCACTGATGAGGTGGTACTGATGATCACTGATGGGGTGGTACTGATGATCACTGATGGGCGGCACTGATGAGGTGGTACTGTTGATCACTGATGGGCGGCACTGATGAGGTGGTACTGATGATCACTGATGGGCGGCACTGATGAGGTGGTACTGATGATCACTGATGGGCGGCACTGATGAGGTGGTACTGATGATCACTGATGGGCGGCACTGATGAGGTGGTACTGATGATCACTGATGGGCGGCACTGATGGGGGAAGATGTCCCGACTGAGAAAAGCTGATTTGGCGCTCTGTCTGTCTGAGGAGAGGAATGCCGATAACTGAAACTGACATTTTCTGTTTACACTGTGATCAGCTGTGATTGGACACCACTGAGCACATGGTAAAGAGTCTACATTATAGGCTCTATACCATGATCAGTGATGCGGTGTGTCCGAGGGACGGATTGCTGCGCGCCCCCGTTCTGCAGGGCGTCCTATGTTGTCCAGTCAGTGTAATAAAGCCCCCCCCCCCCCCCCGGACCGGCCGTCATTCTGCTATAGGCCGGGTGGGAAGTGGTTAAAGTGCAGCTGACTCCTCTTGTTATACAAGGGGGGGGGGGGTCCCCCGGATTGTGGGGGGGTGGTCTCCGGATTGTGGGGGGGTGGTCCCCCGGTTTGTGGGGGGTGGTCCCCGGATTGTGGGGGGGGCTTCGGATTGTGGGGATCTCAGGTGGCAGAGGGCGGTTTGTTGGTGTTAAAGCACAAGAACTTTTCTTCATAATTGTAGGAAGTTCCTGATTGGACTATAAAGGACGGAGCACTTATTTTTTTTTGGGGGGGGGGGGCGTGCCACTATATACATGTTTATCATTTTATATGCATGGCCCAGAAATGTGAATTGTTTTTAGAATGAGTTTATACTGTATAATATAATTTTATATGTATTGATGGCAAGCATTGTCTAGCACTTCTATTATGATGTCATAGGTTGGGGTGTGTTCAGTGGTGGTTGGTGGGAGGAGTTTTGTCCTTTTTGTAGGGTCTTCATTCTTCTCTGAGGGACCAATAAGATGACAGATTTATCATAGTGACAGTCTGCTCTGGTCACGTGACTCCTCTATGATTATAATATGTGAGAGATGAGACATTTCCTGTCTATAATCATCACCAATCCCGTCCAACCGCATACCGACCACTCCCACCCCGCATACCGACCACTCCCACCCCGCATACCGACCACTCCCACCCTGCGTCCTTACTCTGCACAGTACTACTTCTCGTGTCCTGTATGTCGGGTGTAATTCCCGGTATCTGTTCTTATTCTGTATGTACAATATCTGACAAAAGTAAGTACACCCCTCAGTCACATTTCTTCTCTCTTTTCATGTGACAACACTGAAGCACAAAAACAAAACAACCAAAAAACACAACACACAACAAAACCAAAAACACAAACACACACACATACAACACACAAAAACAACCAAAAACACAAAAAAAACACCAATACACACCAACACAACACACAAAACCCAACAAAAAAAAACACAAAACCACAAACAACACAACACACAACAAACACAAACCACACAAAACAAACCCCAACCACCCAAAAACAAACAACACCAAAACACCAAGATGACACTTGTCTACAATGTAAAGTAGTGATGTACCAACACCAAACAACACACCAACACCACAACAACCAAACCCACCCACCCCCCACACCCACCACCCACAAACAACCCACCCAAACAGCTTGTATAACAGTGTAAATTTAAAACACATATAAAAAAAAACCGACAACAAACCACACAAACAACACAACAACAACAAACAACCAACCAACACAAAACAAACCAACAAACCCCAAAAACCAACAACCACAACAGCCCAACAACCAAAGCCACCAACCAACAGTGTAAATTTCCAAACAAACCCGAAAACACCCACCCCCACAACAACCCACCACCCACCCACCACACCCACGCCACCCCCCACACCACCCACCCCCCCCAACCCCCCCCCCCTACCCCCCCCCCCCCCCCCCCCCCCCACCCCCCCCCACCCCCCGTCCCCTCAAAATAACTCAACACACAGCCATTAATGTCTAAACCGCTGGCAACAAAAGTCAGTACACCCCTAAGTGAAAATCTCCAAATTGGGCCCAATTAGCCATTTTCCCCTCCCCCGGTGTCATGTGACTCGTTAGTGTTACAAGGTCTCAGTGTGAATGGGGAGCAGGTGTGTTAAATTTGGTGTTATCGCTCTCACTCTCTCATACTGGTCACTGGAAGTACAACATGGCACCTCATGGCAAAGAACTCTCTGAGGATCTGAAGATAAGAATTGTTGCTCTACATAAAGATGGCCGAGGCTATAAGAAGATTGCCAAGACCCTGAAACCGATCTGCAGCATGGTGGCCAAGACCATCCAGCGGTATAACAGGACAGGTTCCCCTCAGAACAGGCCTCGCCATGGTCCACCAAAGAAGTTGAGGTCACGGGCTCAGCGTCATATCCAGAGGTTGTCTTTGGGAAATAGACGTATGAGTGCTGCCAGCATTGCTGCAGAGGTTGTAGGGGTGGGGGGTCAGCCTGTCAGCGCTCAGACCATACGCCGCACACTGCATCAAATTGGTCTGCATGGCTGTCGTCCCAGAAGGAAGCCTCTTCTAAAGATGAGTCACAAGAAAGTCCACAAACAGTTTGCTGAAGACAAGCAGACTAAGGACATGGATTACTGGAACCACGTCCTGTGGTCTGATGACACCAAGATAAAGGTATTTGGTGTCAGATGGTGTCAGGCGTGTGTGGGGGCAAACAGGTGAGGAGGACAAAGACAAGTGTGTCTTGCCTACAGTCAGGCATGGGGGGGGGAGTGTCATGGTGGTGGGAGTGTCATGGTGGTGGGAGTGTCATGGTGGTGGGAGTGTCATGGTGGTGGGATGGTCATGGTGGTGGGAGTGTCATGGTGGGTGGGAGTGTCATGGTGGTGGGAGTGTCATGGTGGGGGAGTGTCATGGTGGTGGGAGTGTCATGGTGGTGGGAGTGTCATGGTCTGGGGCTGCATGAGTGCTGCCGGCATGGTGGTGGGAGTGTCATGGGGGCTGCATGAGTG